>JAIVEN010000011.1:33012500-33565000 GCA_026686845.1 Adenanthera pavonina
AGTTGCCCAAACACCATATCAACATAAGAAACTTTATTACAAGCATGTGAACTACTCTCCAAAATTAACCTCTTCATGATCGCTACTAGGAACAAGTGTAGAGATCTCTGAAGTGGATTTTGCCTCATCTAATAAGACCTTTTTAATACACACGACCAGAAATTGAAATCAGAACATATTTAAAAGAAACTCAATTATCTATCAACTATATCAAGACCTTATTAGTTATCTATTTGAGTATTTGGTTTTGAATAGTTTTTGTCTTAACTCCTAACACACATCATGGTATTATGTTGTGCAAAACCATTTTCTTTGACACAAAAAGAAATTAAAAAAGATCTTTTGCCCGAAGATCTTTTCTTATTATCCATGATATATAAATGCTTCAAAATTTTCTATTATTCCCTCTTGGAAACATTAATTTCCTAAAGTAACATTATGATTATCTGTGTGAAAACTGGGAGAGAAATAGCTTTTGATATATAATATATATGTAATAGGAGATTCCAAAACTGATCCATTTCAATAATGAAATAGTTATCCCCATATGATCATACTGAAAAACAACCTCCCTATTTTAGTTGTAGAACAGAATCCATACTATGTAATTATTCAGATCCAGTTAATATGCATCTCTTTATCTCAGTCTAGCTCTATCACTCGCATGGCTTAATTAATATTGGTTTACTTTTGCTTAATAAACAACTTACTTCTAGATTCATAATCTTAGGCTTTAAGTTTCTAAACATAATTAAGTTAGTTTTCTAAAAATAGGATATCCATTGCACATAATTAATCCTTTTTTGGGTTAAGTGACAACCAAATATCCAAAACATAAAATAAATTATATATAAAGACATCTTTTTAAACCAGAACAAACCTAGCATAATTTTGTTAAAATTGCAAAATCATCTTTTCTATTTTCGTAAAGCTAAAGGAAGCCTTAGTAATTTCAACCAAAAAAAAAAGAGAGATTTGTATAATTTACTAAAAAATATGAATTTAAAGATTGAAATTAGTTTTTTTTTTTCTAAACCTCACAAGCTCCCTGGGTAGGGGGTGTTGGGCCCTAGAGCCATGCAACCTTTCTCATGATCATAGTTATTGGGAATTGGGACATATTATCATAGAAAAGCAAAGCAAACTGGTGGTGGGTGGGTCTATATCTATATATGCACATTCAATCTCCTCTCTCTATATATAGTTGGATATACATACATAAAAGAACAGGAGCATTAGATTCCTAAGTTGTCTTACACTTACTTGTCTCTTAATTTATTAATTATAATATCATATTCGTGGGTTCAACAAAAGACAAATTGCTCACTTTCTTCTTTCTTCATCAACTGATATGAAGCTTTCACGTGCCTTCATGTGGCCCTTGTCATTTGCTCTTATGTAAATGCAAGTCTGCTTATTAATTTCCAGAATTCTATTTTTAAGTGAAATCTAAATTTTCTCCAATAATGTAAACGGCACAATTTTAAAAAAATTTACTTGATCTTAATGATGGGCCCAAAAAAAGGATCTTGATGAAACATATTACGGGATAGCCCGGCCCACCAATTTGAATAACCTACAAGGCAACTGGGTTAGATTAGAATGATTCACATAATCGAATGGATATTATAGTCTATTCTCACCATTTCTTTTTATGAGTTTTTAACACACATATTAACAAATATAATTAATATGATAGAATTTATTTAAATTTTTTTATTATGCCCATCAATAAATTGATAAATAAGAATGAGTAATTAATTTTATTTTTAACTTTTAAAAAAATAAATTAGGATATAATTAAAAAATAATAATTGATGAAGTATTGGAATTTGAATGTCTCAGTTAAATAGAAACAATTTTCTTTTTAAAAGTGAGAATATAATTAATAAACATTTCCACATGGCATGATTTGGAGCGTTAATAATGAACAGCCATGATTTTCTTTAAGAAGATACATGCCCTGAACATCTTTCTCAAAGTTTGGTTTTAAATAATGTTAAGAAAACTAGATTAGTTACTAGTCTGGTCTAAGTATTAGTTCAAAATTTAATGGTTTAATCAAGATTAGACCAGTTACAATTAAGAGGTATTACAAGGATTAAAATGGTGTTATCATTAAAGATAAAGATTAAAAAAATGAATGAAAACGTGAGCAAAAATATAAGAGAAAGAAAAACACAATATAATACTCTTAATGTAATTAAGAATGAAAGTAAAATAAGTAGTCATTTAATTTAAAAATTTTGTTATCAAAATATAATGTAATTTAAAAAATAATATTTTTTTAAAAAAATGTTTTATGAGATATAATATTTATAGAGGATAAATTATTTGTTTATATACTTATTTTATATCTTTTTCATAACCCATGAATTTATATAAATTTTTTTTTGCCGTATCCTTTGCCTTAGATAACTAGCTTTCCGTCCAGGAGGAAAAAAATTAGCAAGCTTTCATGTTACTTGTACCCATTTTTTTTTTGTTTAGTACTATATTACCTATATACTTGTAAGTTAAGGGTGTGTATGGATCGGGTCGGTCCGGTACTACATGATTTTTTAAAATATTAAAAGTAAAATAAAAACTAACTTTATGTATTAATAAAAAAATTTTAATTAAAATTAAAATATTAAAATCTTATAAAGTTTTTCATAATAATCAAATAATAAATATATTATATAAGATATATAGAAAAAATCTTATAAAATTAATTAATATATATAAAATAATATATTTTAAAAAATATATATATATAAATATATATAGAGTTCAGGCCGAACAAAATGATCAAACCAAAGGCCGAATCAATCCGAAATGAAATCCGACCTGGTTGTTCCAATAGAATCAAATTGGACTGGGATCAGGTCATGGATTTCTTGCGCAGCGCTACTTGTACACTTGAACTTGATGCATGTGAAGTGTGAAAGCTAAATGAGATGAAAATTTATTGTTATTTTATTTATCCAAGGTCACGCGTTATGCGCAAAACACTGAGAGAAGAAAACGTAATGGGTCAGAAGGTTTTCAATTCTCCATTTCTACCCGTCTCTTCTGTTTCATTTTCAAAAAGTGAAATGAGTTGTTTGACTGTTTCGTCTTCGTCTTCTTTCTTCTTTCCAAACCTTAAACTTTCATACTTCATCATCATCTTTGTGATCAGTTTTCAAGCTCGCTATGCAAGGCCGTGAACTACGAAGTGACGAGAGAGGTGACTTCTTCCCCCTTTCTCATTTCTGGCATGTTGTTTATTTTTCTTTTTATTTATTGTCTTTACTGCTTAAACCTTTATATTTACGTACATCTTCAAAGACCCTTTTCTTCTTCTACTTTTGGTTTTGGTTTTGGTTTGATTCTATGTCTTTATCATCCGTCATTGTATTTTTTTTTTCTTTCACCCGTATCAATCGGTCAACCCACCGATTTTACCGGTTCCTACCAATTCAAAACCGGATTGACCAATTCTTAACCGGTTCTTTCAACATCCGGTGGCCAGGTACCCGTTCCTAATCGAATTGGCTGGTCTGATCCGGTCCTCTCTTTAGAACATTGTGTGTGAGAGTGAGCAGGAGGATGACGAGGCGTTGAAGTGAGCGGGCGAGAGAGAGATGTCGATCCTGTGTGAGAAGAGCGCCACTTGGTGGTGGCTCGTGCAGCGGACCAGAGAATCCAAACCCTTCTTCATTGCTTTAGCCACCGTATGCGGCTTCGTTCCGGGACTCATCGGCTATGGCGTCATACAGCTCACCAACACCCGCAACGAACAGCTTGAGGCCCATCTTCGAAAAAATGCCCGCCCTGAATCTATGGTATCTTCTGGCCCTTTCTTCTTATTTTCCGTTTGTTTCCCGAGAATCCAATTCACGCTCATAGTATACTTATTTTGTGATTTCTGATCATGGAATTTGTTGATCCAATTGTCGGCATTTGGGCATTTATAGATGGGAAAAATATGCTGAGGTTGTGGGTACAAGAATAGCTCTTTAATGCTATGAATTTGGATATAATTCATCGTTTTTATTTTTCTCTGTTTAGGCGTGGAGGTTAGCTTTTGTAGGGTGTAGTTAATTTTACTGGGACAGCAGTTTATTGGTGCTTCGATTTATTAGCTATCTATCAGAAACCTTGTTCACTGACCTGAATGAGATTGCAATACGCAGTTCTCTTTGTTGGGAAAAATGAGCTTATTGAGCTGTAACCATATGAATGTTTCATTATTACAGTTCTCAGGTGTATTTTTATTAGTTATGCAACAGGAGAAATTCTTTTCAAATGAGAAGCCTGCTATATGTGTGTCAATCATATCATACCTAAAGTTTTCTGTTTTTTTTTAATAATAATATAAAGAAATAGGAACATAAGAAACTTGCCCAAACTAGTACTTCGTTAAATATAAATTCTTAGCTGAAAGTGTTCCCAAAGGTAACTTCAATATTCATTGGCAAATGTTAATATGGGGCTCATGGAGTGCTAGTGATTAGGATTTGATCTTGGCATGAACCTCGCTGCTTAGCTTGGTATTATAGGCTTGTTGATATGGTTGCATTGGCTTAGCTGGTACTTGTCTAAAAATTCCTAACTATGTAAGCTCCTACAATCCTTTGTGCGCACCAAACACTATATAATAGATTTTATTAGCTTACACTATTCTATCCAACCTTAAACACAACAAACGAGGCCTCAGATTCATTTGTCTACATAAGAGTATATTAAGCTAACAAGTGAGATTGGATGGGAATAACTGAAACTTTATTTTCTTTTATTCAGATTATCCGGTTAAGCCACAGTTTATTTGTTTCAGTGACCCTTAGGATAAAGTAATCATGCACGTCAGTGTAGTTTTTGACTCGGACATAATAAATCTCCTGATCTTTGAACATTTCAAAATTTCTTAAGTTGTTCTTTACATTTTTTGCAGTAGCATTCTCCCCCAGAGCTAATTAAATTGAAGTTCTTTTAATATTTCTTTACAAAGTAATATCTTTCTTTGGGATATGTCCAGGGATAAACTGCATACAAAGTCATGGGTGGTTGTTGGATCTCATTTCACACATCATTTGTAGAAAAATTGTACTCTGGAAAACAATATATTCTTTCTGGACTTTCCCATAATGTCACATCTTGTAATTGCTACCCAACTGATTCTGATGACCATATAATTTCCTTGTTCTGTCCTTAATCTGCAATACTTCATTTTACTCTATCTGAACGCGAATGCTGGATAGTGTATGACCAACTACATTGATAATCTATTATCATATTGGATTTGGTCTGCAATGGTTGTTAGCATTGGACTTTGTGGACTTGATTTCTATCCTCTGGTGAAAAATCATATCTTGACAATACGGTTGCTTTGGTTATAAATTAGATGATTGGACAAGTAAATAAAGGCTGGCTGAATTTCTTGGAGAGCTACAGCGGAAGGAGGATACAAATGACCGGTATGTTGCTGCTTTTAAAGGTGAGACTTTAACCAGAAACCCGTATGTGAGAATTCAACCCATTCCAAAGCAAAATGACACTGGTGCTGACGAGGAGCGGAAGAAATAAAGTCTGATTGGGCATTTGGTGTGAACACTTAGGAGGTATCTATATGTCACAATCGAACAAGTCTTTAGCAGATCGGCATGAACTTGATGCTGTTTTGTCCTCATTATATTCTGATCCGATTTTATTCTCTGCAGGAGGGTTTCTTTGTCAGTCAGTTTGAATGGTTATATCTAGACAGGACTTTTCCTAGCTAGATTTCATATGTATTCTTCAGTGGAATTACAAAATTATCACAGTCCATGGGATGTTTTCATCCTCATTTTGTCATCTTCATAACACAACCAGATGTCAATCCCATGTTTTATAGGAAAAAAGGGATTATGTATGCAGCCTAAGAATAGAAATTGTGAGGAGATTTATATTGATTTGTCCAACTTTTTCCCCCCTTTTCAACTCATACTTGACACAAGTTGTGAAAACCAATTTAGTTCTATTATTGGAGACGGGAAGTCCAACCTCCTCCAAAAGAACATGGGCACATTAACAGTTTCATATCTAAATTAATCCTCCTAACGGCTTCTCCCTTAAAGTACTTCATTCGTTGACATGAATTTTAGCACAAAAGGTCTCCAGTTGTGGATATTTCAATAGCAAGATGTGTGGGATGAAACATTTAGTTAGATGGAGCAAGTGGTGGCATTATATTTTGTAACGTGTTTCGAATTAACGTGTTGGGCAGAGGGGTTGTTGTTGTACAAGCTACGTACAGTTCTTTGATGTGGCTTGAATTGAATTTTCTTGAAGTGAGTCTTAAAGTTCAAAGAAAGGTTCTATGAAACGGATCTATTTATCTCCTGAGCACATAATTTATTTGAGGGATCCAAATTCATAATTGATGTCAAGCGGTAGAACACTACTATATTTTTACAAGGATCCACGATGTTTGGTAAGGAAGCTTGAAACAAAAGCGTTAAATTCTTCGATGTCACAAGATTGGCTGAAATAGCTTCTCATTCATTCAAACCTTGCGCACTGATTTTGGTATGCAGTTAAGGCATTTAATAACGTAATTTAGTTCCATTATCCGAGACAGAAAACCATCCTCCAAAATAAGGTACTACAACTAAGTATTTATTTATTTAGTTATGATTGTAGCTAAATTAAATTGAACATGTGGGGTTCAGTCCTGGACCACCGAAGAAGAAGGAGGTGCCCCAATCATGAGTATACCCATTAAGGGTAATATCATAGCAGTTGGGCCTCGTAACATAAGGCCTCAGGTCCCAAGCAGGCACCAATTGCTTAGTACGATCAATGATTTAAGGTTGCGGAAGTAGCTCGCCTTCCCGTAACCTTGGGAAGGGAAATGGCCACTTCCCATCTCCGTCGTGGTGTGTCTCCCATACGACTTGCCGTTTATGACTTCACCTCCAAAGTGAACCGTGTCTGCACTGTCAGATAAACGCCTGAACAGACTGGCTCGCCAATATCCTACAGTCTGACCATCCAACTCCACCCACCAGTTTCTTGTTGCTTCATCCTACTCATATTTGGATAATTAATTCATATCATGCAAGTGTTTTCTCAGCTCTCAAGTGGTATATATACTAATAAATTAACAATATATATATATATATATTATATTAGAGAGAGAAGGAGGGGGGGGGGGGGGTGGGGGGACAACCTTTTGTTTTTAATAAACAAAGGGAAGACGGGGGGAAAAAAACGAACCTTATAGACCAGGATCTCAATTTCCTTTTGAAACCCTTGGTAGTCCGATACAGGCTGGATCTGGACTCCCACTAATGAGTGCGCGGCTGGCAGTGGCACAAACCCATCACATTGAAAATTATAGCATCGAAAATTTTGATATGAATCATTCTGTCAACATATAATAAAAGAATTGATATTAATAATAAATTAACAATATATAAAAAGAAGATGATAAATGAAAAGAAAAAGAGAAAATCACACTTACTGTCCAGAATACAAAGAATCTCGGGTTATTATCCCCGAAGAGATTTGGGTAGATCTAATATTTCAAAGTGAAACAAGGAATTAGAAAAGGCTACAAGTGATATGTTGAAATCATTTCAATGAAATTGAAACGTACTCACTCACGCATGCACATATATATGAGAATAAAAATAAATAAATTAATTAATAAAATATATACCGGCCATCCCACTTCAATGCTCTCAAGATAATTTGGATCAGCTCGATTGGCTATCCAGATTTGAGCCAGACTGAATTCAAAGGGCCGTTGAACTTTTGGCTTCCACACGTTTATTTTCGCCCTCGCTCCATAAAATTGACCTCCTTCCTTCGTTGCCACCGCATGCTAGACCCCCAAAACAATTCATTAAAAATCAAAAATTAGCAAGCTAGCTGCAACTTCCAGAATAACATATATCTTCCTTGATATATATTGTACGTTGATCGATGTTGTCAACATATATAACATTATTTATTTCCGTTGATCAGATTTAAATGTGAGCGATTAGACATTAAAACCTGGAGATTAGAGAACCAAAGACCAATATATATTGAGTGATTCATTAATTAGTAAGGAAAGTTGATTAATCAAGTTGGTCATCTATATATAAGAAAAGAAAGACAAAGGTACATATATATATATATATACAAATCTCATCTCATAATGAGCTTTAATTTATACTAGTATATATATATTAATATATTATAGCTAGGTGTCATTCTTAGTACAAATTACGAATGCAACATGTTAGACATACGCCAATCACATTAATTAATAAACAGATCAGAATACAGCAAGCAAACGGAATTAATGTGCGTACCATATATTATTTATTACATATGTACGTATGTAAAGTTGTTGTGAGTATATATATACCTCGCGGGGAAAAGCGGAGAGAGCGTCAAGAGATGTAACCATTTGGATGTTGTTCATTCCCCTCGTCGTGCACACAAGAAACGTAAACTACAACACAAGTTTGCAAGCAACCTACCATGTCTCCTCCATGGTCGATCTCAAGCTCATATGATCCATAATTCTTAGGTGATCCATGCTTCTGAGAGCTGGATGGTTCAAAATTAATTTATAGGAAAATCACAGGAAGATGCAAACACGGAATCTCTTTTTCTGATGGGGATAAACGTTTTACGTCTATTTTTTTTTCTATACATATCTACTGTATATAACATGCATATATAATTAATAATTGATTTATCCGCTGCTTCTTCCTGCAACCTCTTTTATTGATTATTTGGAAAGGCTTGGGTTTACTTCAAGGTTGATATATACCATACCTAGCATTTGTATGTGTGAGTGGTGTTCTATTAAAAGTATTTCCTCCTCACCAATTTTCCAAGAGTCAAACATGGGATTGGAAAATGATTAAATGTTTCGAAATTTGCTTTTAATATATATGGGGTCATGTATGGAATCGGAGTTCTATATATATTTCTCTGTTCTAGAAAATTTGGTTTTAATGAAATTCTTATAGATTAACATTTAAACATAAATATTACTGCGGGCTATTTTTCATGTTTATCAATAATTAAATATTTTATTATATAAAGGCGGTTAATTCCAATTCATGGCAAGTCCCAATTAAAATTTACTATATCAAATTTTCTAATTCATATTATAGGTACCACCCATTTATAATCTTGCTTTTAACTCGTGTACGTAGTGCATACTTTTTAGGACGGATTATTTAAAAATATTATTAAATATTGTTGTTATAAATATTAAATAAAACGTTTGGAAAAAATAAAAATAAAAATTGAATAAATTAATAAGTGTCAGATTGCAGGATGGAGTCGCAAACGGTCGACGGTCCAGATTATCTCATATAAAACTCATAGTTTCATCAAAATAGAAGGGACGGCCTATATTAGAGGATAATGACGCTTCAGATTGTTTTATATTCCCTCGGTTCTGTAAGAGATATTTTTGGAGGATTAAAATTTTAAAATATAAGTTATTTTATAAAATTTATGCATAATTTGTTATTTGTTTTTCATGTTTATTTTTATTGGGAATACTCAAAAGAATTACCTATAGTAGAAAAAAAATTAAGACAGATACATTTAAGATGAGTTATAATTTAATAAGAGTAATTTTAAAAAGTTAGGTTAATTTTTTAAAATATCAAAATTTTTAATTAATTTTTTAAATATATATGAAATGCATAAATATGACTTGCAATTGGGAACTGAGAAAGTATTAAACTATGACAAGCACATGAAGCGCGATCCCAACAGTTGAATAATATAGTAGCATGGTTAGCGATTTTAATATTTTATTTAAATTTCAATTCTTTAATAAATGGAATTATGTAGTTGAAAATCTGTGAACTATTGATTATATGTTTAATATTTTAATTAATAATTATTCATTAAATTAACAAATGATAAATATTATAAAATTAATTGATATCATATCAATTAGCGTTCAAACAATAAATGGAAGATTACCAACCAAATTAATAATATTTACAAATGACACTCAACACAATTTTTTTTACAAGAAATTAGTATATTATTGATGTGGAATTTTTACCTTCTTTTTCTGACCTTGTCAGCAATCATATTTTAAACTTAAAAGTTGATATATTTGGGGGGAAAATGAAGACTTGAAGTTTATATAAACGGATAAATTCTAATAATAAACTCGACTCAAAATGATTGGATCAAAATTCAAAATAATTGAATCGAATTGATTGAATTTGATGTCAGCCAGCCCTCGGGGTCATCTCTTATTTTGTCAAAAGCGTGTTGTCAGTGTTAATTATAATTGATATGAATTGATTTGTTAATTATAATTGATATGATTTGATTTGATTGTAATTATTTTAGATTTCCCTTTTTCCCTCAATAGTTTCTTTTTCTTTAGGGATTTAGATTGATATTCTTTAATTGTAATTATTCCCCCGATCTCTCTTTCCCGTGTATATATTGCTCTCTGTACAGTGAAGATAATCAAGCAAGCTTCTCACAATTGCTTCTAAAATTCTCCTTCTTTTTCTTTCTTCTAAATTTGACATGGTATCAGAGAATTTTCTTTCAGTTACTCCGTGTTTGATTGTTCATTCTCCGAGGACAATCCAGATTTGACGTTTTCCCTCCGTTGCACTCCGATTCAGCTACTGTTCATCTCCGTTTCGTGCCTCTACCGAAGTCCAACCACCACATGCGCCTGACCATCTTGTCCGTCGACGTCTCAGGAGGCTCCTGTCAAAATTTCACGGTGATCTGACCTTCAACGCGCCGCCACACCGCCGGTGCTCCCAAAACGTTCAGTTTTCTTCGTCTGTCCTAGTCGCTACTTTCCAGACCGAGTTCTGAACGAGTTAGACCGGTTCCTAAGGTTTTTGGGTGTGTTCTTTTCATTTCTGACCTCTGTTTTTGCAAAATCTTGCTCCTTTTTTGACTTCTACTACTGTTATGGATAAAACCGACGTTTCACAACCAATTTCTGTACTGCTTAATGGATCTAACTATTGTTACTGGTTAGAGAGCATGCGAGGGTTTCTCAAAGGTCGCAAATTATGGCGATATGTCACAGGTGACATCCCATATCCTGTTCGTTCTGAATCAGAAACGGCCGATAAATTTGCTGAGCGTTTGGAAGAATGGGACAGTAAGAATCATCAAATTATCACTTGGTTTCGGAATACTTCCATCACCAGCATCAATCAACAATTTGGGCGTTATGAGACTGCCAAAGAGGTATGGGATCATCTTGCCAGTCGTTATACGTCCTCTGATCTCTCTAATCAATTTCAGCTTCAGAAGGATTTAAGTGCTTTGAAACAAGAACCTGGCCAGCCTGTTTATGAGTTTCTTGCAAAAATGGAGTTTATTTGGGATCAATTGGCATACTCTGAGCCAACATTCAAGTGTGACAGTGATACTAATGCCTTTATCTCTTATCGTGATCGTCTTAGACTTATTCACTTTCTGATGGCATTGACTGATGACTTTAGCCTGTTCGAGCCTCTTTACTGCATCAGAGCCCACTTCCTACTCTTGAGGATGCACTTCCTCGGTTAAAATTTGAAGAAACTAGATTGGGACTTTTAAGACGTAACACTGACATGGCATTTGCTGTAACTGAGAAGAACTCCAAACTTTGTCGCCGCTGTCCTCAATCCACTCATGCATTTTCTGAGTGTCCTTTGATTGAATGTCGCACTTGTAAGAAGAAAGGTCATATTGCTGCAAACTGCCCCTCTCTCCTATGCCGATACTGTAAGAAGAATGGTCATGTCATTGAGCATTGCCCTACTCGTCCTCCCAGATCTGATCAGAATAGAAATTTCTCACGATCCAGTCAACCACCCAAGCCTGCTTTTTCTACAGCTACTGCCAACGATGTATCCACTCCACCAATCTCCAGTGATCTTGAGGCTCTTCTCAAGCAATTGCTTGCTGGTACCTCCTCTTCACCTACTGCTTTAGCCACTCCCTCAGGTAACCCCTCTTGGTATTTTGATTCTGCTTGCTATAATCATATGACTGGTCAGTCACAGATCTTTTCTTCTTGGTCTCCTAGTACCGCTACCCCTCCAATCAACACTGCTGATGGTTCATTGATGTCTGTTAGTCATACTGGTTCTGTTTCTTTGTCAAACCTATCTCTTGATGACCTTTATTATGTTCCTGCTATTTCTTTCAATCTTATATCTGTTGGCCAGTTAGTTGACCTTGGTTATGATGTAATCTTCTCCTCTAATGGTTGTCGTGTGCAGGATCCTCGGACGGGACAGATTGTTGGAACGGGGCGTAAAGTTGGACGTATGTTCGAGCTGAATTCCTTGCATATTCCTCCATCAAAATCAACTCGATTATGTGCTGCTTCCCCTGCCTCTTCTTTTGAGTTGTGGCATTATCGTCTTGGTCACTGCTCCATCAATAAATTGTCATCTTTAATTTCAAATGGACTTTTAGGCAATGTTATTGAAAAATCTTTAGAATGTGTTTCTTGTCAGACTGCAAAACAACCAGCATTGTCTTTTAATAAAAGTACTTCTATTTCTGAGTCTCCTTTTGATTTAATCCACTCTGATATTTGGGGCCCTGCTCCTACTTCCTCAATGGGAGGATCGCGTTATTTTGTGATATTTATTGATGATTATTCACGTTTTACCTGGATATATGTGATGAAAACTCGTTCTGAATTGTCTGCGATTTATATTAAGTTTGCAAATATGATTCGCACTCAGTTTTCCAAAAATATCGAGGTTTTTAGGCGTGATAATGCTATGGAATATCGTGACTCCCAACTCCTTAGTTTCCTTGATGCACAGGGTACTCTCTCACAATACTCTTGTCCTTATACCTCTCAACAAAATGGTAGAGCTGAGCGAAAACACCGTCACATTCTTGACATTGTTCGTGCTCTTCTTATCTCATCATCTTGTCCTGAGCATTTTTGGGGAGAAGCAGCTCTTACAGCTGTTTATGTTATTAATCGTATTCCTTCCTCTATACTTGGTAATATTTCTCCTTTTGAACGTCTCTATGGTACACCCCCTGATTATACTATGTTTAAAGTTTTTGGTTGCACTTGTTTTGTTCTTCTCCCTTCCCATGAGTTCACAAAACTCCAGGCCCGAGCACGAGTTTGTTGTTTCTTAGGTTATGATTCTGAGCATAAAGGGTATCGTTGTTGGGATCCCCTATCTCATCGCATTCGCATTTCTCGCCATGTTGTGTTTTGGGAACATGTCATGTTTTCTAGTCTATCCCAATTTTCTTCCATTCCATCAACCTCATCTCCTCTTTTTGTCAATCCTTCTGCTGATCTTTTTCCCAGTGACACAGGTACTGAAATTTTAGATCAGGTTCCCATTACGTCCGATGATTCGCCCCTCACCAATGATTCTGCCCCTCTTGAAGATCCTGCACCCGACATGCCTTCATCTTCCACCACTCGTTCTACAAGAGTAAGACATCTTCCTTCTTATCTTCGTGATTATCATTGCTTTTCTACCATACTTTCTTTGCATGAACCTCAGTCTTTTAAAGAAGCCTCTAGTGACCCTCGTTGGCAGAAAGCAATGCAAGATGAATTACAGGCTTTAGAGAAAATGCACACTTGGGATTTGGTTGAGCTTCCACCAGATAAAACTCTCGTGGGAAGCAAATGGATCTACAAAATAAAAACTCATTCTGATGGGTCTGTAGAGCGATACAAGGCTCGCTTAGTGGCACAAGGCTTTACTCAAGAGTATGGCATAGATTATGAGGAGACATTTGCTCCGGTTGCTCGTATTACATCAGTTAGAAGTCTACTTGCCATTGCTGCTGCAAAGCAATGGGCTCTTCATCAAATGGATGTCAAAAATGCTTTTTTGAATGGTGACTTAGAGGAAGAGGTATACATGAAACCTCCACCTGGCTATTTTTACTCGGGAAACAAAGTCTGTCGTCTTCGTCGAGCTCTCTATGGTCTTAAACAGGCTCCACGTGCTTGGTTTGCCAAATTTAGTTCTACAATCAATCAACTTGGATTCTCATGTAGCCCCCACGACACTGCACTCTTTATTCGTAGAACTGATCGAGGGGTTGTTCTATTACTTTTATATGTTGATGATATGATCATTACTGGTGATGACTCCACAGGTATTCAGGAACTCCAAAATTTTCTCGGGCAACACTTCGAAATGAAGAACCTTGGGCACTTAAGTTACTTTCTTGGGTTAGAAGTATTGACATTGAATGATGGTATTTCTCTTTCTCAAGTTAAGTACGCCTCTGAGTTGATTTCCAAAGCTCAAATTCCTGATGATCAAACTGAGAAAACTCCTATTGAGCCCAATGCTAGGTTTACACCTACTGATGGGACTCCACTGGATAATCCTACTCTATACCGTGAGTTGGTTGGAAGTCTCATATATCTCACTGTAACTCGTCCTGATATAGCATATGCTGTTCATATTGTTAGTCAATTTATGTCAGCACCACGTACTACTCATTATGCAGCGGTTCTTCGCATTCTTCGATATATTAATGGCACTCTATCTCATGGTCTACATTTCTCCGCCACCTCACATCTTACCTTACAGGCTTATTCTGATGCTGATTGGGGCGGTGATCATACTGATCGTCGCTCAACCACAGGATTTTGCATATTTCTCGGTACCTCTCTTATTTCATGGCGGAGTAAGAAGCAAACTTTGGCTTCTCGATCTAGCGCTGAATCTGAATATCGAGCACTAGCAGACACTACCTCTGAAATACTCTGGCTTAGATGGTTACTTGAAGACATGGGCATTTGTCAAACCTCTCCTACTACTCTTTATTGTGATAATCAGAGTGCTATGCAGATTGCTCACAATGATGTCTTTCATGAGAGGACTAAACATATTGAAATTGATTGTCACTTCACTAGGCAGCATGTTACCCGAGGCATTCTAAAACTTCTTCCCATCCGGACTGCTGATCAACCAGCTGACTTGTTCACCAAGTCCCATAATCCAGGCCGCTTTCAACTTTTAGTAAACAAACTCAAAATGGCTGTCATTCCTCCATCTTGAGTTTGAGGGGGGATGTTAATTATAATTGATATGATTTGATTTGTTAATTATAATTGATATGATTTGATTTGATTGTAATTATTTTAGATTTCCCTTTTTCCCTCGATAGTTTCCTTTTCTTTAGGGATTTAGATTGATATTCTTTAATTGTAATTATTCCCCCGATCTCTCTTTCCCGTGTATATATTGCTCTCTGTACAGTGAAGATAATCAAGCAAGCTTCTCACAATTGCTTCTAAAATTCTCCTTCTTTTTCTTTCTTCTGAATTTGACAGTCAGTGTCATGATCAAAGTTGTCGGAGTGAGTTCCAGTTCACTTAAATCATTTAAATTTTACTTTATTTTTGATAATCTGTTTATCTTAAATGGCAAATATGAACAATTCAAGCAACCTAAAAATGGCTACCAGATAGGAATCTATGTCTATACTATACCAAATGGCAAGCCTATGGCAAATATGATGTTCACAAAGAAATTGCATTATACGCAAGTGGGCCAAGTTGTTCTCCGTGATTAGCCGTTAGGTGTTTATATGTTTGGTATCCAGTTCAGTTCACGTCACATGCAAATCATGCTTCATTGCAGGAGACATCAGGTACCAAGATGGAAATTAATATTAATAAAAAATATGTATATATATATACACACACATATATGGGGCGTACACTTAAATATTCATTTAAACATTTTGGCTTTTAATGGCTTCCTCTGCTTGTCCTACTCACCCACCAACTCCTATTTTTCTTACAAAATACAAACCAATTAAAGGGCATTTATTTTCCGTACGTGTCTTTGGAATTTTTTTTAATAGGTATTAATGCCAGAATTATGTTATATAATTAATATGACACAATAAAATCAATAATATATAATTGAATGTACACTATTATATTCATATGTAAAATTGGGAAAAAAATTCAAACCATTTTTTTTTTATAACATCACTTTGTATTCTAGAATATCCTGGATTCATTACTCACCTCAAACTAATCCAAACCATGTTCTGTAGAGCCTTATAGTGGCTTTTAATGCTGCTACACCTCTCAGAAATTGAAATCTTAACCCTGTGAAATACTGGTCAAATTCCTTACCACTTGACCAGATACCAATTGGTAAATCAAACCATTTTTCACGGTGCTACTTCTTTGTTTATTTCCTTCCCAGAACGCTACCAAATAATTACAATATGTTACTTTTGCCTTGGATATGGATTGGAGAGGAAAATGGCATTTTGGGCGTTTAGAGAAAAATCATGAGAAAGCTAATCTAGCCTCCTTGGTTTCTGGTTCGCTTAGGTATAACTAGTCACGGTGAACGAAGGACCCTCACGCGTTTTTTGGGCTGGAACCGTTACTTGAACATGAAATTACTTCAGTACCCTTCTTTTTTTCGGTCAGTCAATACTATGATCAATTTTTTTTTAAAGATACTATGATCAATTTAATAGAACATCATATTTTTAAATTCTATAAGCATATTTAATGCTTTGTTAAAATTATACAGATATTTTCTCTATGTTTGACATATATATATATATTTCAATTTGATTTTAAATTTTTATTACAATATCTCCGATATAAAAATAGGTATTTAAATTGATGAAGAAAGTCTAAATCCAAAAACTAAAGTCAAATTGAAATGTGACCTAAATTTTTATTTCAATAGATATTTGTGTATACTGTAAAAATAAAAATAAAATTGTGATTTTAACAAAATTTTACAAAAAAGTTTGATGCCCTCTAACATGTGTAAGTTGTGTTCTATTTTAAAGCATTTCCTCACCAAGAGTCCAAGAGTCAAACATGAGATTGGAAAATGATTAAATCTTTGAAAATTTGCTTTTACAATGGGCTCATGGAATCGGGGTTATATATATATATATATATTTCTCTGTTCTATCAAAATTTGGTTTTAGTGAAATTCTTAGATATTAAACAATTTAAATATAATATAATGTAATGTAAATATTACTGCTGGCTATTTTTCATTTTGATATTGTATATAATTTTGATTCTAATGTTTAACAAATTTCTAAATATTTATTGATATTGATTATTTATTTAGTAAATAAATAAATATCCATGGTATTATAATTATAATGTTTAACAAATTAATATTAATTTAGTAAATAACCAGCCATCTTAAGTATACTTAACATCCATGGTATTGTAATTATTTATTAAATTAGCATATCAATAAAATAACAAACAATTTTGAATTTTTTTTTGTATTTAAATGTGGTACGCTTTGTATTAAGATGACAGTCGTTATCAATAATTAAATAGTTTACAATGATCTACATTTTATAAAGGCGTTTAATTCCAATTCATGGTGAGTTCCAACTATTGTATTTATATTATGCTAAAATTTACCATGTCGAAATTTCTGTCATATTATAGGTATCACCAAATTATAATTAATCTTGCTTTGAACTCATGTACGTAGTGCATACCTTTTAGGAAAGATTATTTAAAAATATTATTATATATAACGGACGACGGTCCAGATTATCTCATTTAAAATGCATAGTTTCATCAAAATAGAATGGACGGCCTGGATTAGATGATAATGGACGTTCGAGATTACAACTCTCATGATCCATTGTTTAATTAAACTGATACAGCCACATGTCGCGATCTTAACAGCTATTGAAATGGCTGGCAGATTGAGGCGCCACGTTCACTGTGCGTGTCGCTTCTCCACGCACCCAATAACGATCCGGAACAATGCACTGTTTAATACTTTAATTAATAATTATTAATTAAATTTAAAAATTGAATTAATTGATATATCATATCCAACTAAAAATGGCTACCAGATAGGCACCTATACCAAATGCCAAGCCCATTGAAAGTATGTTTTTCAGTCACAAAGAGATTACGTACATTACACGCAAGTGGACCAAGTTAAGTTATTCTCCATAATTAGCCGTTAGATATTTATACATTTGGCATCCAATTCAATTCACATCACATGCACAACCATGCTTCATTGCAGAAGACATCACGTACCACTAGAAAATTAATTAATATTTATACAAAAAAATATATGGGGGTGTGTACACATATCCATTTAAACATTTTGGCCCAATCGAAAATATTTGAAAACAAAAAATGATTCAATTCAACATCCTTCCACTCAAACCATCACCAACAGTCAATCTCCTGAAAATACAAAATATCTCGTCCCCAGAAAGATGGATATAAATAATTAAATATTTTAGAATGATAGATATTTTATAAAGACGGTTAATTCCAATTTACGGCAAGTCCCAACTATTTACACACACACACACACACACACACACACACACATATATATATATATATATATTAAAATTTGCTATAGCAAAATTTTCATGTCATTTTATAGGTATCACCAATTTATAAATCTCGCTTCTAATTAACTCATGTAAGGCGTGCATACCTTTTAGGATGGATTATTCAAAAATAATTTATTATTAAAAGTATTAATAAAATATTGTTGTTATAAATAATAAATTAACTAGTTGGCAAAAAATATAATAATAAATTAAATTTTTGTCAATAATAATAAATAAAATTTGGATAAATTAAGAAACGTAAAGTTTCAGGCCGATAATATAGAAATAAAAATGTGGTACGCTAGAATTAATCATAGAATAATTTCTTATTAAAGCATGTTAGTGAAAATAAAAAATTGACTTTTTTTTTAATGACTAAACCTATAACAACATGTTTAAAGAAACGAACTAGTAGCTCATTGGTAAATAATAATTGACTCTATTGTTTATATTAACTTTGATAATTTAGGTCCAATGGTGACTTGATACTATGGTAGAAATAAAATTTTATTTATTATTTGCAAGAAAATATATATTTGAAATGTTAAAATAAAATGAGCTTGTTTAATGAATCTTTCTATGAATGAAAGTGTGACAAAATCTAGAAAAATTAGTGAACAATTCTTCTTCACTTAATTATTCAAATCTCTTATTGTGTTATTAGAAATTTTTTAGTTGTTTAAATTTTTTAAATACTTTTTATGTAAAAGTAATTGACTTTTATAAAACTTAAATTTATAAATCTTTGGTATGGAATTATTTAAATTTTATTTTATTTTTTAATCATCATTTTCTCCCCAAGCTTTCGCATATCCTAATTTTGCCCCCATTGAAGGCAATGAGACTGAAAAATATAAAGAAAGTGCCTTTATCAGAATTTTCCCTCAAGTGGGTTATTTCATACCCAAAAAATTATATAGCCAATTAAGGAGTAGAGCCGTCAAAATGGGTCAAGCTCGACGAGTCGACCCGAAAAGCCCGAAAAAATGAGCGGGCTCGGGTCTCAATTTCGGGAGTAAATACATAATTCGGGCTTTTTGAGCCCGGCCCATTTGGGCCCGGCTCGTGGTGGGCCGGCCCGAGCGGGCCATGGGCTGGCCCGAAAGCCCAAGACTTTTTTCTTTTTTTTTTGTTTTTGATTTAAAACATTAAAAAATACATATTATTTTATTAATTAGTGATATATAAATTGTAAAATTTAAATATTATATTAGTTTTTGATGAATTATGATGATAATTAGTTGTATTAATTTAAATTATGATGATAATTAGTTGTATTAATTTAAATAATTGTATAAAAAATTTATTAAAATACATAAAAAAAATATTAAAAAATTAAAAAAAGCCCGCGGGCCGGCCCATAGGCCCGATTCCGCGGGCTTGGACTTGGAAAACCAAGTCCGTTTTTCAATTCGGGCTTTTTGGCGAATAGGCCCATAGGCCCGCGGCCCGGCCCATAGGCCCGAATTGACAGTTCTATTAAGGAGTCTCTCTCTGCATTTTAATTAATATCCTCATTATCACTATTTAATGGTGATTAATTATTGCATAGGAATTGATAATTCGACTACTGAAGATCCTATTATTTCTTTCTCTTCCTGTTCTAAACTTGAATACAATGTCATTGAATTGGAATAAAGAGAAAATTAGAGATAATTGAAAAATTGATTTATACTTGAATGTGCATAAGTTTAACTATCACAACTTTATTTTTTGGAAATCAACTTTATTAATTCAACACAGAAATACATAATATCCCAGATAAACAAACTTGAAATTAAAACAGTAGTAGCTATGCATAATACACCAACATGCACTTGAAGCACAAGGCAATTAACCCATACGAAACCAAACGATAACGACACCACACAACCAGTGGATGCATGGAGCTAATTAAATTGGCCGTTGTGATGAATATTTTAGGCTTAAAGCCTTGGCGAACTCAAATTAAAGGGACTGCATTTACCACACGTTCCTGTAGCTTCATGCATGGCATTCAGAATGCTTGTTAATTCAATTGGCTTCGCAGATGGATTCGTAACCGGAGAAAGATTTGTCTCCATGTTCTGTCAAAACTGGAATAATTAATTGCTATCAAAAATTTTGAACAAGAAGTTATTTAAAAAAAAAAATTAAACCGCTCAAAGAAAGCAAACTATTTCACAATCAACAGAAGGCTGATCAATGGAGACAGAATCGATTTTTTCTCCGTCAGGACACTGATTTTAGTAATACATATTGTTAGCACAAATTAAGGATCATAAATTCTAAGACCATGCATAAATAATTTCAAATTTGAAGATAAATTAATTGAGATACTTCTCAACCTCAGTAGTTTTCTGATTAGAACTGCCATCATCCTCGCTACCTGCTGACAGACATGAAAGCAAGTTCCCTTCCGAATCTTCTTCAACTATAAAAGCCTGCTTTGTCAACGGATTCCTAATCTTATACCGATACGCAACCGCTGGCACAGGAGGCTCAGGAAGATTTGTCTTCATCTTCTGTCAAACGTGAAATAATTAATTGCCTTCAAAATTGTAATACAAATCATAAATAATTTCAGATTTTCAGTAGAAGAATGAAGAAGATATATAAATTTTCAAAACCTTACCTCAGCTTTCGGATTAGAACTACCATCCTCTCTACCTGCGTCGCCATTGACTGTGACAACTGACAACTATGGAAGCGAGCACCTTTCTGAAAATTCTCAAGTGGATATTCAAGGCTAGATGATAGACAAATTTATAGGCCAATTTATGCTATTAATTAATTAATTGAATTGAATTGAATGTGAAACTATTTTCTTGATTTTTCTTGTCACACACGACTTCGCTTGCAAAATGAATCAAGAAACAGCCCTAAGAAAACAACATATAAAGGAACCTTTTAATGTTTAAATCCTTAATATTCATTTACCTCACATGCATGAATCATCCTAATTATGTAATATATTTATTGTATTTGTAAATGTGATATTTCATGGATGTCCATTCAAGGATACTAATTATAGCATTCATGAATCATTCCATCACTCCTTACTTTTCTCTTCCATTCTTATATCCAAGTCATTAAATGCATGAATATACATATGTACCAAATGCATCAAGTTGGTTTGATTTAAGATATTAATATTATACAACAAAAAAATATTTTTGTGAGCATAAAGTTATCCCCACCGATAATCGAAGACTAATCCCTTTGAGGTATAGGAATTATCGAGGTAGGTTTTGCCTCTCATGACAAAATATTTTCTATACACACGGCAAAAAATATTATACAACATAATATATTTATGACTGCTGTAAACATAAGCCATTGGATTCATCCTAGAGCTCAAAGACTGCCACATCACTGAAGCAACTACTTCACATTCTAGAAGCCAGAAAATCAAATCTAGACCATTGAAAAAAAGGTAATATTGTCCACCCATTCATTTCCAGCATCCTCATTCTGTTTCATTATATTCATCCACACCTTTCCCTTTTGTGTGGTTTCTCCTACTGTCACATGACATACTCTCCTCCCCTCTTCATTCGTTCTTTTAGGTTTTGCCTTGAAACAATAAGGAGTGCCTGTTTGTTGCACATGGAAAAAAAATTAAAATACTTTTTTATTAAAGGAAAAGAACAATCTTTTTTTTTTTTTTGATAAAACGGAAAACCAGCACTAAAACGAAAAAGAAACAAAACAACAGGTCACGTGATAGCTCCCAAGCTTAATTAGGAATGTATCCCACGAAAGTAGCTGAGATGAAATGGAATCCCGACATCGATCATGGACAGAGCCCTTTTGGCAAGAAGATCTGCCTCCACATTACTATCCCGTTGTATAGCAACCAGCTGCACACACCATTCTCGCTGCAGCAGGCTTCGTACTTCTTGAATTAAACTCGCAACCACAAGTAACACAGACACATCCTGCCGAATTGCATCAAGAGCTTCCCGAGAATCACTACAGAGCATAACTTTCCTGTATCCTCCCTCCCAGGCTCGCTTCAAACTCATTAGACAAGCCCAAACCTCAGCAGAAAAGCAATCACCCTGCTCCAAGCGAAGCATGAAAGCTTCTTTAACCAAAACCTGATGGTACTGAATGATACCACGACATCCGGCTTGATCGTTAACTTGCGAATAAGCTCCGTCAACCCAAATCTTGACCCAACCATCTTCGACCGCCTTATCATTGCTACATTCGACTCGAGAACTACCATTTATATTCAAACCATCAGCTTAGTTGAGGCTTGTTTCATACATGCAATAATGGCCTTAGCTTCATGAATTAAATCTTCTCCACGGGTCTGTCTACCCTCAAAAACTCGTTCATTCCGTCTCTTCCAACTGATCCAACAAATAACACAGAAGAAATCCTTCCAACATCCCACTCCTTCACGAAAATTACTATTCAGGTTCAAGGTGAACCAACGATTAAGGCCCTTGGAGAAAAACGTGCTAATCATAGGACTCGGAATGATATCCCTCCATAGCCTCTTCATATACTTACAATCCCGTAATACATGCAAGATGCTCTCAGCTTCATCTTGACATAAATCACACGTACCTGTAAGATGTAGTCCGCGACGCCATTTCAGTTCGTTCGTAAGGAGTCTCCCATGTAATGATAACCACATGAAAGATATACATCGTTGGGGCACCTTCAACTTCCATATTCTAGACCATAATTAAGATACCGGACACCTTATTAACCTCATTTAAAGATCTATAAGTAGATTTGTTGTAAACAAACCATGCTTCTCATGTTTCCATGGGTAAACCTCATCGCCATTCGGCCTTCGTGTCCTTTCCAGGCCCCTATGAACATCATCCCAAATCTGGAACGAGGACGTTTCTTATCTATTTTCAGCAATAAATCATCAGCACAACAATTTTTACCTCGAATAACTTTGACCCATAAAGCATTTGATTATGAACCAAACCCTAACCCCATCTTTATAAGAAGCGCTTGGTTTTGCAACCTCGCATGACGAACACATAACCCACCAAACTTCTTCTCCTGACACACCTTGTCCTACACAACTAATTAAGTGAATCTTCTTCTTTTCACTTGAAGAACCCCACAAGAATCCTCTAGCACACTTCTCAAGCTCATCACAACAACTAGAAGGGAGCAACGCAGTTTGCATAGAATAAATCAGGATAGAAGAAATCACCGAGGAGATAAGTGTATTTTGTCGCGCCAAAGACAATGAATTAGCTTTCCATTTACTCAATCTACTTCGAACCTTGTCAACAACAAATTGATATGTACCCTTACTCACTTGGTCGTGATGATATGGCACCCCAAATATTTGCCAAGATCCCCAGTTCTAAAGAAACCAAGAGCGTCATTGATCTGAGAGGCTCTACTATGGTTAACATTTCAAGAGAAAAAAACTCTGGTCTTAACATGGTTCACCTTCTGGCCAAAAGCAAAACAAAAATTATTTAAACATTTTCTAATTTTACCTTTAGAGTAGGGTATTTTTGAAGATCCTTCCCTTCCCTCTTGTCTTCCAGTTGTGCTCCCATTGTCCTCCCACCATGAACAATCCTCCACCAGAATCTCTCCAGAGAGGAAACTGGGTCAAGTTCATTTGTGTTACTTGAACCTCACTCAGTCACTCCTCCTTGTTATGTAAGTCAAAGCTCGCTGAATTTGTGCTCTATTTTTAGGTTTTTGGTTTTGCTTTGCTTTTGTTTGTGCACCTTACTTCTGGTTTATTAAATGTTTGTCACGCTTTGAGCAGCAATGAAAAGTTGGACCCTATGGGGGATATCATGTATTGGTGACTAGTGAGTCTCTTAGTTTGCAGATCTAGTATTTTAGCAAAACGATAATTGTGGAATTTTTTTTGGAACATTGCAAATCATCATAAACTGATTCCTATTGCAGGAAGGTCTGAGAAAATAACCCATATAGAAGCTGTATAACTTCTTCACGTACACCAAAACGTAAAGCTACTTGTTTGCTTATATATAGTGTAACACTTCATACTTAGACCCATTTTTCATGTATTAGACTACATTTAAATCCATTAATACTTGATTAGAGACTTGATTACATAAAATAACTTAAACCAATTTATTTCATTTTGGGGTACTATTCCTTTGATTAACTTTATTTCACATGGTGAATTCTGAAAATTCATAACTAAATCATGAAAAATCCTATTGATATGGTTCAAACTTTAAACATAGCTTAAAAAATTCTACACATGGAAAAAAATATGAAACTAGGTATCTACTTGATCAATTCATACATTTTATTTTTCAAAAAAGTACTGTAGAAATGGTCATTTTCTGAAAATCCTGATTTTGTCCATAAATTTGAAAAATCACCATAAATCATACACAACTCTAAATTAGGTGATATTGTTATTCATTGAAAGATATTCATGTCTAGTTTACATACATATAAAGTATTCATCTATTATACATTAAAAGATCCATACAGTATACATATTTTCCAATAGTACTCAGAATGGCATCTTACATCATTCAACTTTGCAAAATACACCTTAAAATATACATGCATGGCCATTTCATGTCACCACTTTGCACATTACATTATGTTAGATTTAGATAGACATAATTACATTTAAGTAGAGTCCTAAAATCACACATATTATTTTTGGAATATACTCTAAACAAAACATCAAGGAAAGTAAATTCATTTTAATGAGCAACCTCCTTCTCCTTTCCTTTTGCCTCTTAGGAAACCTTGCCATAACTTGGATCTATAATGTTAGACATTTGGAAAAGGGATGAGATTCAAAGAATCTCAGTAGCAACTACCATCATGCACACATATTATCATATATATTACAAGTATTTATCTAAAAATACATCAAGTATACAATCAAATCATTTTGGCACAACTATTTTATAAAAATTTGAGCAGCACTTCCCCTTGTATTTGGATATATCCAGGGTCACATTATCTTTAAACAATCTAATCAACCATGCCAAATCATCACAAGACAACATTTTAAATATTAAATACATCATTCAAGTTAAGCAAAATCAATGACAATACATATGCATATATAGGTGAGTTAACTACCTTTTTGCTTTGCAATGGTCTTCAAACTTTGCAAACCCTTTCCTAGATCTTCTATCACTCTTTTGGATCTTATAGTATTATAAAATAATGTCATTAACCACTGATTTCACAACCTTTTTTGTTGAATCAAGAGTTTTGATGATTCCAAACTAACATCCAAGAGCTTGAACTGAAGATTTCAAAGGAGATCAAAGTGCTTCAAGTGAAGATTTTCTGAGTATTTGCTGTTAGATCTCTTGTAGGATCTTTAGTTTTTGTTATGATTGGGTAAAAGATTTTGATTTGAAGAAAAGATGTTTTCAAACCTTGATTTTATGTTAAATCTTGACATAATTGAAAAACACCCATCAAACAGATGAAGTTTGAAAGTTTAAACTAAACTGTCAAGTTGGAAATTCGAACTTTGCCTTAGGAAATTCGAATTTCGAGCTAAAACTGAATAAGTCTGAAGAGATAGCTCTCTGTCAGACGAATTTTGGTTATTCAAAATTTGAATTTTCATACAAAACTGAGAGAAGCCTCTTTGGTAACAGACGAACTTCACACTTTCAAAATTCAAATTTCAAGTAAAATGAAGTTTGTGAAAACCAAAGAAATTCGTCTGAAACTATGATAAAGTGCATCTGAAATCAAAAAGAAATTGAGTTTGAGAAATGCTCTCTAACAGACGAATTTTGGACTTCCAACATTCGAATTTTCATCAAGTCTGAAAGAAGCCTTTTTAGTGACAGACGAACTTCACAGTTTCAAAATTCAAATTTCAGACAAAATGCAATTTGTGAAAACCAAGGAAATTCGTCTGAAACTAAGTTAAAGTTCATCTGAGATCAAGAATAATTCAAGTTTCAAAACTGGTCTATGACAGACGAATATCACTCTTTCAAAATTCAAATTTCGAAGAAAGTGAACTACTGTGCCTCTTTGAACGTTCAATGGACAGTAGAATTTTGGGCATCCAAAATTTGAATTTTGAGGGTACTGTAGAAAATTCAAAACACTGTTCACGATTTACAGAAAAACTTTCTTCTTGAAAATTCGTATGTCACATTGTGAAAATATTTTATAAGTTTCAAAATTCGAATTTCACTCTATGGACAGACGAACTTCGTATTTTAACGTTGGAAGCTTTAACCTTCGGTTCCTTCGAAATTCGTATGTTGACTAACCAAAATTCGAATTTCAGTGTGTCAGAAACATTAAATACGGTTGGTAAACGGATAGTTTTTCAGAGTAACCGTTGGATAACTTTCCCAACGGATAGATTTAGTCTCTAACGGATAGTTGAGACCTAAAACTATAAATATAACATCATTTGAAGTTATGGGCAACGAATCAAACTTGTATATACCGAATTTCTGCTGAATCTTCTTCTCAAAAGCTTTTACCCTTTCAACTTCATTATCTATACTTTAACCTTCATATCTACTCTATTCAAGAGAGTTATATTTTTGTAAACAATCTACTCTTCATCTGGAAGATAGATTTACTTGTGAGGGGAATTCACAAGGGGATTGGGAAGCACATAGAGAAAGTGCTTGGAGAGTTTGAGAGAGCTCAGAAACAGAGCACACTCGTGTACTGTGGCATTAGCAAGAAGCCCATTGAAATTCTTGCTGTATAGTGGATAAATCTCAAGAGTTGTCTTGGGGACTGGACGTAGGTCATGTTGATAGACCGAACCAGGATAAATCACTGAGTCTTCCTCTCCTTATCCTTACTTATCAGCTTGCTCTGTTTTACTCGTTGTTTTCATTATACTGTGATATCTTCACCCATTTCATTTTGTGCAGAAAAATTTCAATCGTCCCAATTCACCCCCCCTTTTGAGAAGTCAGCCTTGCTAACATTTTTCAATTGGCATGCTTACTAACCCTAAAATTCCAAATTGATTTCTTTTGGATTTTTCTTGTATAACATACTTGTTCCTATCATTTTTGGACCCAAAGAATCCATTTTTGGGGTCAAAATCATGAAATTTTCTTCCTATATTGAACCCTAATAACGTATAAAATTATCATAAATTGTAGAAAAATAATAACTTAACTAGCTTTCAAACTAATGTCATATCCTTGTATCTTATAGCCTATGCATCATTTTCCATGGATGATTTCCTCATAACTTTATTTTCTCTCTCTACTCTCTTTCTTAGCAGAAATTTTCAGAGGGAAAAAGAGAGAAAATAATCCATGAAACTCAATAATACACAAGAAATTAGTCATAAGATTTTACCTTGGAAGTTTTAAGTCCAAACTTTGCCTTTTGCTCTTTCCTTTTTGCGTCAAAATTCATCAGTTCTTCCTCTCCTCAAGCTGCTGTCCAGACGTGCTTAAGTGCAGGAAAAATGAAGACCCAAATATTCAACCAAGGTCTTAAAGGAAAGAGATCAAATAACATTTAAATCATGGTTAATTTACTTAACCTTTGGTTACGTTTTAGTAAAGTTTTTCAAGTAATTCCACTTGTGTCCCATGGTCAGTTTCAGACGTATCTCACTTTTTTTTTGGCCAAAAAATTGCTCTAATAAATTTTATGGAACAAAATACCCTTTACCGATTAAATTTACCTTTATCGATTAAATATTTTGGCCTTAATTGTCATTAAATTGGTACAGAATTATCTAAAAATTATTTTTAGTCCAAAATTGTTATCTCAATCCAAATTATATTTTAACAAGGTTCAATCACTATCCTTGAATCAGTACTACCTTTTTCTATCGTTTAAAATAAAAATAAATTATATACTATATTTCATTGTGTTTAACTCATTGAAAGATTTATTTTGACTATAATTTTTTATATTTACAAAAATATTCTTGACTTAGAAAAAATTTATAATTTTTAAAAATTTAGGTCATTAAATATAATTTTCCCCAAAATTCCTATTTTTTTCCACATTCATTGCACTGATGTCCATCGCTTTCTTCTTTCTTCTTCTTTCTTCTTCTTCTTCTTTTTTTTTTCTTTTCCTTTTCTTCTTTATTTTTTTAGAAATAAAATCATTATTTTCTCCTTTTTCCTTTAAATTGAGATAATTAACCTCTTTACCCTATTTTATACAAAACTGTATATATTTATTTTTGTAAATTCCTTATAAATTTTAAAATATTGAGTCTTGAACATCTGGTAAAAATTTCAGGATATTACATATAGCAATGTCACCATTTCATAATTCTGTTCTTCCATTAAGTTTCTTGGTTCTTCTCAGATTTCCATGAAGTACTGTTGCTATATAATTTAATAAAATCTCTGCTCTTGAATTTTCAATATATTGCAATCAGGAGAGGGGCTTCAGCCACTGTTAAATATTTCAAAAGTGTCTTCATGAACAGCTACAGGTAGATCTATCAATCAATGTTATCATTCTTTTCACTTTCATTGCCTCTCCTATATATATAGCAGCTCTGAGGATAGTTGTTATATTTCCAATAATTGTATTTCCTGATTTCAATGTTCAATTTGTGGGCTCACATTCAGAGTACTCATAGCTCTTGTCTAGTTGAAACTAATAAAATTAATAAGTCCATATATATGCTTGATTAAATGTTTGTGACGCTTTGAGCAGCAATGAAAGTTGTGTCCCCTATCATGGGAGCAAACTTACGCGCATGTTATAGGAATCTTTGAGAGGGGTTAGTAAGATTTTGATGGTTGTCTGCCTGGTAATCCTCATGACCATGCTTTTTTCCCCCCAAATTTTTTATTCCTAACTTTCTGCATTCTTTTCAATTACTAATTTATTTTGGTATTGGTCATTATCTATTTTGTAAATATAGAACCCATATTTTTGCCAAGACACAATATATGTTAAGCTTGGTATCACAGTCAGGTCAAGGGATTCGTCGAGCATCCTTAGATGCAACAAAGAAAAGTGGATGCTGTTCCAGAAGCCAAAGACTATCATCTCATAAGAGTAAAGTGCTCAAGGGCGTTAATTTCTTCTACAGCAAAAAAATTAACTGGTTCTAGATCACATACATATGAAAAGAAAGATGATGTTATAAAATATGCAATAAAAGGAAGGTTTGTGGTTAAGTTTCATGCACATTTGGTTAAAATCTAAGTTGTTAATCTTTCTTTATATGCATGCATGGAAAGTAATTTTCTTTTCTTTTGCTTGAAGGAAATTATTTGATGAAGCAAGTCATTCTGCTAAAGCTGAGAAGGTATCTCTCACTTTGTCTTTTCCACTTTAAATGGGATACTCTTAAATCCCCAAGCATAGGCTATAAAGAAGGATACGCATGAAGCAAATGGGCATAGCCACGAAGCTACAGTGTCATATCATTTCTGTCCAATATACTTTTTGCTAAAGTAATCATAGGAAATAGAACTAAAAAAGGAGAGGAGACAGTCACGAGGATAAATACTAGTACTGTGGTCTAGTCTAGTTTTTTGCTGAAACTTGGGAGTCATGCCTATTATTTAATCATACTTATTTGCAATGTTCATTACCATTCCTAAAATGGAGTATTAGTTATTTAGTAAAGTTAGGAGCCTTAATTTGCTTCTTATATAAATAATTTATAATACAATTATAAATTTTTTTGGATATCCACATTATATTAATTCCGACTAAAGTGTCCCATTTATTGGATGATATATGGATATTCTTATTCAGTCTTTTCTAAGCTATGCTTGGTACCTTACCCTTCATGTAATTGTTTTTATTATTGCTATTTTACCCCGCTGAACTATGATATGATGCTGCCCCATTTTTTGTACCTGGCTCTCACCAAGTATTACCAACTGACGTCTGTAGTTCCTTTTAATTTTGCTTTTATCCTCTAGCAGTTTCTAGCATTACTGGTTCCTATGATATGTTGATTATATAGCAGGCTTATACAAATTCTTTGCCTAGTGCTTTGTACAAATTCTTTGCTTTCATATAGCAGGCTGGTACAAATTCTTTGCATGCAAACTATAATATAGCAACATTGCTTCTTCAATCGGTGATCCCACCATATCCATGTCTGAGGTTCACTTCTTCTCTTGCAGTATTGTTGTGAGCTTAGCTGGACTAGTTTGGCAAATTATATTGAATGGTATAACTTTTTGTGGCAAAAACAAAAAAGAATGGCATAATTTGAGGTCAAATCCTGCTACTGGTCAATACACACTAATATAAACAGAAAAGATTTTTAAGTATTTGTAGTCATGTGCAATTAGTAATACACGCAAATGAATGGTATAATTTTTAAGTATTTGAATGTACATGTTAGATGATTTGAATTTTCTGTCATTTAGTTCTTATATTTACTAGCACGGTTTTTAGTTGCATGCTAATTTATTAGTTGGTGCCATTCTCCCTTTGAACTTGAAGGCTTGTTGGGATTGTCTTTGCAGGGTATACTTTGATGCTAAAGATTGAGGTAGATGCTATTTCTTAATTTCTTCGGGTCAGCATTTTTAATCTTTTACACAATGATATTGTGAACTATTAAAAGCTATGATGTTTTATAAGATGATAGTTTTTTAGATTTAATCATATTATTTTTACTTTTGTCAAATATGTAGGGAGCCTCATTAAATGGTTTTAGTTATTTCATTTACTGATAATGATGTTTCAAATTGAATGGTATTGATTTTCTAGAGAGGTTGCATGGGGAGAAGTAAAAATTGAACCTTTGAGACAAATGCTAATTTTTTTATAAAAAAAAATGTCTAGATAGGTTAAAGTAAAACCTTTGGTAGTCTAGAACAATATGTAATGTTTAAGTTGGATTGGTAGTTTGGAACATGTCACTTTTTGTATGAAACTAATAGGCTTTGAACTTCTTGTCGCTATTGTGGTTATAAAAATTATATTGGTTGTTTTATTCATTTTGGCTATATATACAGGTTTGTAAATATAAAATATGTTATTTTTTTTAAAAAAATGTCATATTTGATGTCTATTTTCTAGAAAACAGACATCAAATATGGCAACTTTGATGTTTATTTATTATAAAAATAGACGTCAAAAGGGCTCCCTATGACGTCTGTTTTTCTTAGAAAACAGACATTAAAAGTGGCGCTCTTGCATAAGAAACCTTTAATGTAAATAGCTGAACTTTTAACATCTCTAGCTTCAACATCCCATTTAAAACAGACGTAAAAAGCCTAAAATAATAGACGTAAAAGGGGTTTATCTGTAGTAGTGTGTATTAAATTTCAAATAGTAAAAATTTATTTAATTTATATATTATTCTAACTTCTTCTATTTATTTGATTATTAAAATTACATATAATAAAGGGAAAAAGACATTAATAAACTCTAATAAAATTCTCACTACTTTTTATGCACAATTTGCGACCTTCAACAAATCTCTGAGACATTCCTTGGTAAAAAAAAACACAAATCTCTGAGACATTATGTGGATTTAATATTTTTTAATATTCAGGAGGATTTTAAGAATTCAAAATCTTCAACCACATTTTTTAGGAGTAATTATTAGATGCTTCCAGAATACTATGTCATCTATTTTTTTTCTAACAACCATGTCATCTACAGGACCAACTAAAAATATTCCGACACCAATAAAATGGGATTCCACACATCATTAATCGATGGACTATATTTAGATATGATCATATATTTATTTCTGAATAAACTTTTTATATAATAAACAATATCTAACTAAAAATAAAACAAATATGTTTTTCTTGATTATAAATATATTTGAGATACTGCATAAAATTAAACTTCTATTGATATTTTATAGATTATATATAATATATAATAAACATTTTTGAGATATTAGATGCATAGATTTAACTTTGCATTGATATTTTAGGATTACTGAAGATTTAGATACTACAAAAAAATAGACTTTCAGTGACGACTTTCAACAACCAAAAAAAGTTGCCACTGAAAGCACACTTTCGGCGGCGACTTAAGCCGCTGAAAGTTAGTCTTTCGATGGCGATTGAACAAGTTGTCGCTGAAAATTCGTCTTTCAGCGGCGACTGAAAAAAATTGTCGCTAAAAGTAACTTTTTGGCGGTGACTAAAAAGGCGTCATTGAAAGTCCATCTTTCGGCGACGGCAAGAAAAGATGTCGCTGAAAATAGCCTTCAGCGATGACTTTCATTGTCGCCGCCAAAAGCCAAACTTTCAGCGACGATTTTTCCTTAGCGTCGACAAAAGTTATACTTTCAGCAATGATTGTTTTTAGTTGCCGCCGAAAGTAAGACTTTCGGCGGTGACTTACTGATGTCACCACTGAAAGTAAGACTTTCGGTGTCGACTTTTTAATGTCGCCGCCAAAGTTAATTTTGTGAATTTTTGCTATTTTCATTTTAAAAATTAATAAATAACATATTAAAATAATAATTGTGTTTTATTTATACATTTTTATTATAAGTAATTAGATATTTAATATATATTTTATATTATAAATATTATCTAGTATTTTTATTTAAAGATAAAGTATTTTACTATTTTTTCATGTAAAATATTCTGAACATTTTGAAAGTGTTTTATCTCTACTGGAGATTAAAGATTTGAAATGTTGAATATTGAATTCAATCTATATTTATTTTTACTTTTCCTTATCCTAATTAATGAAATATGTTATTCTTATTAAGATAATTTTTTTTAATTCATAAAGGGATTGATAACTCCAAGAAAAAAAATTAGGAAGATAAACTAATCCCTAATTATCTAATGTGATCAACCCTATATTTGAAGAAATTCTTATTAGGTTAATTTATTTTGTAATATTTTTAACATATAAATTAATATTAATGTTATTTATTACCAATAATAATTTTGATGAAATAATAATGTACTAAGGCAATTATCAATAGTTAGTCCAAGAGCATAATCTGTCATGCTATGATTGAGACTCTCAGCCCAAACTCCTATAGGTGTTGGTAGTGTGGATATTTTCTCATAATGTAAAAGTCTAATAAAGTAATGTCACGTAGAGAAAGAAAGATTTTGTGTTGTTAATATATTTTCCTAAAAAATAAGTAACAAATATTTAGAAAATAAATATTGGCTAATTCTCTCTTTCTCATCCTCTCACTCTTTTTAATTATTTTTTATTATCTGAATTATAATATATTGAATTTATTGTATTTTTTTTAAATCATATGACAATCAAAATTATAATATTTATTTTAATGATTTTTTAACAATTTTCTATTACATTATATTATATATATTAAGCATATATATATATAATATAACTTATTAAATAATATAATATATGATATATATGATATATTATATGATATGACATAACATAAAATAAAAAATATAATATAAATATTCATATAAATATAAATATATATGTATATAAATAAAATATTTAACGATATTAATAATTGAAAATAAAATATATGTGTATTTTTTAATAATAATATTGATTTATAAATGTATATGTGTGTATTAATGTGTAGATAAAAAATATATATTTAATATCTCATATAAAGACTGCAGATGCATTTCAGCTCAACTGGCAAGAGAGTAAATGCAAAGGCATTGCAAGTAAGAGGTTATGGGTTCAAACCTAGGTGAAGGCATATTTGAAACAAATATATGACGTGGCGGTGGTGATGTGAGTGGTGACATGGCTATTGTCCGGCGGTGGTGACGTGGCGGGGTCCAATGGCTGACATGGTGATGGCATGGCGACTAAATGTCGTCACTAAATGACGTTTTCAGCGGCAACTAAATGTTGTCGCCAAATGATAAATTTTCAGTGGCAACTAAATGTTGTCGCTAAATGAGAAATCTTTGGCGGCGACAATTTATATTTTCAGCGACAACTCTTTTCGCCACTAAATGTCTACTTTTGGTAGCGACGTTTTTATCGTCGCTAAACTTTCAGCAACGAGATTTGTGGCGGCAACATGGTGGCGACAAAAATGTCGCCGCTAAAAACTTTTGGCGGCGACATTCCTTCTTTAAGCGGCGACTTTTGTCCCCGCCAAAAGTCAAATTTTTTGTAGTGATATTATAGCTTCCAATAGCATTTGGGAATAACATCTAAGATAAAATAAATAATTAAATATCTAAAAACTTAAAAGTTTGTTTAATTTATAAGTTATTATAATATTAATTTTTTATTTATTTGATTATTTTGAAATATTATTTGTAACAGTTGAATTTTTGTATATTGTTTTGTCTATAATTTTTCAATTTATTCACATATTATTGTGTATTTTTTTCTTACACATATATTAAGTTAATGTGGCTGTGTATATAATCTACAAATAATATTCTTTCCTAAATCACAAATTACAAGGTGAAGTAGTCATTAATATTTGAAAAATATGTTGGGTAATTTTATTGACATAAATTGTTCGATTAATAATAAAGGATAGACACAATTTTGAATATTTTTAATTGGTTTCAAATCCTTTATTTGTTTTCAAAATTCATTATTCTTTATCACTAAAAAAATATTGTGCACATAATCAATTTCTCATTTTCTAAAGAAGCATTCTAGAAATTGATAAATTTACATCACAAATCATAGATTAAACAAGTCAACTGATTATGAGAAAATCTAGTATAAATCATGGGTTAAATGGATCAACATAATATGAAATAATGATTTTGTAAAATTCATTATTTGATATTTAGAAATAAATAAATATTGTTTAAAGTATCTTTTATTATCTTTTAATTAGTCTTAAATTGTTGTAAACCACTGATAAAAAATTATTGTAAACATTAAGTTTAATGGCATAGTTTCATTATTCTTTCTTGAAGGGAGAGCAATATATTTTCAATTCTGAATTTAATATATCATATAAAATGTTGCACCGATTAAGTTGAATTGTTGATTCATACACCATTTATTATATGGGATGAGAATGTTATTAAAAAGAAGTTTTCCTTTAAACCTCTTAATTAAAGCTTAATATATGTTCTCGAATTACAAAAGCCACTTTTTGTACATCGTACCTGAGTAAATATATGATAAAAAAGTTTAGCATCACATATACACTACTACAGAAATGGGTTTCCGGGACATTTGTTTTTTAACTTTCGGAACGTTTTTGAAATGTACCATATGTGACCGTTCCAGAAAAATTTGGGAACGTTTTATTTTTTATCGAAATCGTTCCTGAATATTGCTCTTCGGACACACCTCCAGTTTAAAAATGTTCCCAAATACTAGTCTGGAAGCACGCTTCCTAATCCAAAACGATCCTCCACACTCATTTTCAGGAACGTTTCGTAATAAGAAGCATGCCTGAATATTAGTCTTTGCGCACGTTTCCATATTGAAGCGTTCCCCCAATTTTATTTTTTTAAAAAAAATAAATATATAATTTTTTTTCTTAATGTCCTGTTTCAATCATTTCATTAATCCCACAATACAAAAATAATTCCACACTACATGCATAGAAATTAGAAAGTATAAACCTTAGCTAAAAAAAAAAGTTCATATCCATTACTATTAATCTATCAATATCAACTTACAAATGTCTTATAAATACAATTGTAACAATAATATCTCTAAAAAATGTCTCAAACATTGTAAACAATCTATAAATTACATTTTTTTTAGCATGTATTTTGCCCATTCTTCTACTACTTCTTGTATGTCTTCTTTAGAGTATCCATAACAATCTCCCAGGATCAATCTGAACATAGGCATCTTGGCCCGAAATTTTTCATTGATAAGAGATAGTAATGAAACAAGGGAAACAAGAATGAAACAAAGAATGTGTTAAATATGATATCCAAATGCCTGCCAAGTTACAAAATAACTAACAGATCACAAGTATTCCTAAAACTTTCGAAATTAAATTGAAACCATGAGTCTATGATGGCTGTGTAAGAAAAGGCTGGAAATTAAGTAAAGTAGCTAGAGAAGTGTTAATTGGTGAGCCTAGAGCAATATCCCTAACTTGTTTTAACTTTCAAAGAAAAAAAAAAACAAAGCAAATACATATAATCATCAAGTAATACATTAACTTTTTGAATAATTTCAAAATTTTATAATCCATGGCAAATACAAGTAATCATCAGAAGCAGTGGAGTACCTTGTTCAACAGATTCAATGACCAAAGCAATTCTGAGAAGTCTTCACTCTTCATCATTTTGAAGAATGGTAAGCTGCAACCAAAAGTTAATTTGCAAAAGGAGTGGACTTCACCAACTTCAACGCATTCTAGTTCCAAAAATGGTGATCAAAGAATTAACAAACTTAATCAGTAGTTGACTGTGATATAATCCTAGATCTCCCTATAATCCAGGTCTAATTATTCCACTAAAATAGAAAAAATAATGTTAACAATAATCACATGCACTAGCAAATCTAATTCCATTGATTCCAACTTTGCTATGGATGATTTCATTAAATCAAAACAGAGTTGCCTATTTGAATTTCAAAAATCTATATATATATATAACATACCAAGGAATTAAGAGTTTGGTTGCAAAGACGGTAGTACAAAGTGCCTATACTAATTGATGTCAGAACGTGACAACTGTAAGGAGGGGATCTAGTTCTAGTCATAGTTAGAATGATATATACTATTGACTGCAATAACAACTTAAAAATGCATGTCATATTTCAACAGAAAACACAAACTGAAGGGCATATATCCCTATTGGTAAATCAGGATTAGGCTTATATCTCTAACTGGAATAAAAATTCAAATAAAGATTCCAATTTTAGGACTTGTAGCCAGATTACACAGAGCACAACACAGGTACACTTTGCTATGTGCTAATTAATACTAACTAATTACACTTCAATCAAAGGAAAAATAAATACCTACTACTATATATCAAGCATTTTCACTTCATTAGATCAAGCAGAATTAATATAGACAAATTTCCCAAAGAATGAATCAATACAGAAAAAACATGATAGTTTAAATAGCAAGTCACCAAAGAGCATCATCTACAAAAAAAAGATGAATACCTCCAACTGTGCAGTTGTCTCTTTATATTGACGCTTTGAAGCATTGACTTCAAGCTAATCAATAGCAAAGATTGTTGCATAAAGGGTAGTGTTGTTAACATAAAAGACTGAATAATTTCTAGGCATCTTAAAAACTATCAACTGAACCTCAAATGTTTCAAACAAATACTATGTTTCAATTGTAAGTTTCTTTTTCCTTTTTTTAAATGCAACCAATTGGTTTTAATGTTTGCATAAGAAACTTGCAGGTTCACAAGTATATCATACCCTTTCCACTGGCACAATCAATAGAATCCTGTCAAATAACAAACCATATGATTTAACTTCAACAAAAATAATAAAATGAATTGTCAATGGGTAAAGCAGAGAATAATTTTGCAATTTCAGATAAAATATATTAGCTATATTAGTTGCAGTGATCATATATACAAGAGATAGTCTATTCAAATCTAATTCCAAAATCTTTATAGGTTTTTCAAACGTAAAATGGTTAACTAAAAGTGTTTTCAAGCATTTACAGCTACAAGGATGAAAATCCAATCATCTTTCCACAGGTAGGTAGGTTGAAGTTAAAAATTATAAGGACTTTATTATAGATTTTTTTGAACTCTAAGAACCAAATTGCTAAAAAAAGCAAAACTGTACGGAGTAATGCAGCTTTCCCTTGCTTATATCAGACCAATAGAATCATCACAATCTTCCTCATGCTAGAAAATTGATAGACTTATTCTAATGCCTCTACTCTACAGACACGCTAAATAAAGGATTTAAAAAAGGAAATGAGAAGGATTCAAATTATTAAAAAAAGGAACAAACCAAGTAACTAAGGTGGTAACAAGATTAACCAACCTAAAAAACGAAACAACAATGCTTTACCAGATGGATACGAGAATGAAAAGAGTCAATAAAAAGGTATCTGTAGATCAAAACTTTGTAGCCTTTCTTTGTTAGGTTTTTGTGGTATGTTACCCTATATTGGACATTGAAATTGTAAACTAAAAATAAGGTATCATTGCATCTTGACCATCCTTGCTGCTTCGTTCCCTACTTTGACAATCTTCACAAGAAAAGGTACATAATGACAAAATTGATTATAACTTTTTGTTGTAAATATTAGTCAAATAATAATAATAATAATAATGAATGATGTGATGTAATTTGTTCGAGTTATTATTTTGCTCAAAAACTCACTACTGTTGAAATACTTTGTTTACATTGCTTTTAAGAAACTATACCATTAAATAAAAAACAACTCTAGGAAATATCACAGACGCACTACATCCATCCGTGAAAGTAGAGATCAAATTTTTGCTCTGCCAAGTGCTAACTAAAATAAGTCAAATAGAAAATATCACAAACATGCCAATCAAAGAGGAAATCAAAGATTAAAACTGAAAATTCAAATAAAATGGGCTAAAGAAGCTTAAGTCATATAAAATGGGCTAGAAGTGGACGTATTCAGCAACAAAGAATAGAGAAAACAAATATGAACAAATTTATGACCAAAATGACAAACTCTCTAAGAACAAAACAAACTGAATAAGAACAGAGCAGTACTAAAATTATCAATGCAAATTCAATAATCAATTTCAAGCTGTGAGAATGCATCGGGTGCTCCATCTATCCAAGGCAATCAAATTAAGAAACCCAAAGCACTTTAAATCAACAAAAAGGAATTAGAATGTCTTTAGCCTTAGCATGAATTTTCAACTATCTAAAATCAAATTGAAATCAGAAACAAGAAAAACTAGAACAAATCAAAAAAGTAAGAGATCGAGAAGAAAAAGAACAAATGCTTATGAATACAAAATTGATGAGACTCCCGAGGATTTCGACACCAGAGTACACAGTGGAGAAGGTCGAAGGCGAGGTTAGGGTTTGGTGAAGGCAAGGTTGACGGAGTGTCAAGAAATATAGAGTAAGGTAGGGCTCAGTAAGGGCGGCAACAATGAGCAGAGAACGACAAGAAGAACAGTAAAGACGAAGACAAGAGCGGTGGTAGTGAGATTACACCGGTGATGGGAAGGAACACTATCATTGCTGAACGGAGATAGGAGAAAGTGAAGGGGAGAGGATGGCTTCGGTGAGACGCGATGTGAGCGAGAGCCAAGATTGCTTCGGCGAGACGTCAATGGGTTGGTCTAAAAATGAGTGAGAGAGCAAGAAGGGTTTGAAGACGAGAGAGGAAAAGATTTTCTCGATCTAGAGGGCAATAGTCTGGTTTTATTTTTTAGATGTTCAAAAATATAAACAAAAAATTGAATATGGAACGCTTATTAAAAGTAAAGTTACCCAAAATTTATAGCTTTCGGGAACCTTTATTTATTTAAACGTTCCCGAAGGCATTTCCGGAAACTTTATCGTCCTAAGGTCAACCTTTAGGGAACGTTTTCTTTTACAAATGTTCTAGAAGGTTAACCTCCAAGAACGTTTGAGAAATTAAACGTTCCATAAGGTATTTTTGGACACGTTTTCTAATAAAACGTTACCGAACATGCGTTCCTAAATCTAAATTCTGTAGTAGTGATATTTTTATAAGATTGAATTATCATAACACTCTATATGTTGCTAGAAGAGGAGGAGAATAGAAGGAAGAAGAAGAATAAGAAGAGGAGGAGGAGGAGAAGGATCTAGAAGAAATTAAGGAAGAGGAATAAGCAGAAGGTGAGGAAGGGAAAGGGGAAGAAGAGGATGAACAAGAAGAAATCAAGGAGTAAGAAAAAGAAAAGGGAGAGAAATAAGAAGGGGAAGAATAAAAGGAAGAAGAGGAGGAGGATGAAGAAGATGAAAATGAAGATGAAGAAGTCAAGGAAGAGGAAGAAGGGGAATAAGAAGAGGAGGAAGAGTAAGAAGAAAATAAGGATGAATTGAAGAAGAAGAAGAAGAAGGGAAAGGGGAAGGGGAAGAAGAAGAGGAAGAATTAGATGAGGAGGAAGCACGAAAAAGTAGAGAAAGAAGAAAAAAAAGGAGCTGCTAGAATACGAAAAAGAAAAAAAAGACAAGGAATGTAATTTTTTTCAATAATTTATTTGAAATATCATAAGAATCAATCTATTAGAAAAGGAATATAGTGTGTATTATATTGTTAATATTAATTTTTTTCTTTTGGTATTTGAAAGTTTATGAATTGGGTTTTGAGGGTATTAGAGTCAAGGCTGACCTTAATCCTTAAGATTTTAAGAGCGCTTACATGAGTATTTATAAATTACTTACTAACAAGATCCTCACATTGGTATCGATATTCAAACCCACACATCTATAAGATGTGAGTCACACTTTTACTAACTAAACTAATCTTCATTGGCTGTTAATGTTATTTTTTCACTTATGCTCCTATTTGTTGATTTATTTGTTGTCTAAATATGTATAATTTTCTTTATTTATTTTGTTGCATTGTAAACTCTAACATATTATATGCTTCTAACATTTATTATTATAATGAAAACTTTTGATAAAATTACTTCTTATTATAAAGTATTTAGTGAAGATGATAATAATATCCATACATTGACGAGTGTAATTACTTAATTTTCAGTAATAATGTTATTACTATTTGTTATGTGTTTTGTTATATTTAAGTGTTCTTCAAATATCTATTTTTTTTGTAGGTTTACCTAATGAACTTGTGCATTGCATAGGTGCACATCTAGCCAAGAATGAGAAGTAAATTTATTTTTATAGCAAAATATTTGTAATGATGATGTGGGAGACATAACATAGCTTTAGTGTTTTTTTTTTGTTATAACCTTTTGTATTGAAGGTGATATTTCAATAATTAAACTTTTTATTTATATATTTGGTAAGTAATTAAATTTTTTTTTAAAACAGAAATTGAAGAAGTGGAAAAAAACTTGAAATATTATTTTCAATAGTCAAAAGTATAAAAGTTAATATTATGTTTAAAATTATGAATTAAAAACATGGAAAGCGGGTTAGCAATTGTTTGACCCATTAGCTTGCATTTAGTGGGCTGTGTTATAAAAATTTTAGCCTAATAAAAATTGGATTATTCTATCATATCCCGTATTATTTCTGACTCGCAATGAGTATTCAAAACTCTAAAATTGGAATGCTCAAAATCTATTATAATTAAATTGATATGTTTCATGTAATTGCTATAGAAAATTTTGAATAATTTTTTAAGAGTTGATTAATTTTTTGTAAAATAAAATAAAATTTATATGAAATTTTTATAAAAAGAAATGTATGAAAATTTATTCTCATATAAAATCATGTTATATGAAAACAATTTTTTTATCAAAATTATATTAGTGTATTTGTTGATAGTTTAATGTTTGTTGATTATGTTATTTATTTTTACTAACCTTAATTATATTATATTGAAATGCATATATTTTGTTACATTAAACAAATAATTGGATTTTTTTTGTAGGCCATTTAATCCACTTTTTTTTATTTTGAATTGGAATTTTAACTAACATCAACCATCAAATTAAATAATTTAAATATTCTATTCAGATATTAAGGGTTGAAAAATGTCTTTGTAGTATACAAAATGGTCAATAGTAGGGCCTTCATAATAGTTGAATGGGTTATCACGTTAATTAGACTGATGAACATATAAGTTGAACAAGTTAAATAATCTAATTCATCACAGGTCATGGGTTGAATGAGTCAACCAATTACGGTCAACTAATTATACAAATTAATGAATAAACCTATTATAAATTACGAATCAAACGAATTAAATAATTTAATTCATTACTCGTCATAGGTTGAATGGGTTAACTAATTATAAATTACGAGTTAAATAATTTGATCTATCAAAAGTCACAGGTTAAATTGATGATCCTATTATAAATTATGGGTCAAAATAGTTAAATAATTGAACCCACTATCAGTCATAGGATTGAATATATATTGAATAAGTCAATATGTTAATTGAACGTATGAATCTATTATAAATTATTAATCAAATGAATTAAATAATTGATCTATCATGGGTCATGGGTCATTATAAATTACAAGTTAAATGAGTTAAATAATTTAATTCACCATGGGGTCATTGGTTGAACTAGTCAACCAATTATAATTGACAGATCGAACGAGTTAAATAATTTAATCCATCACAAGTAATATATAGATTCAAAATTATCAAAATGCAATGGCAAACAAATTCTGCTTTGAAAATGATGTACTTATATGAGGATATAAGAACAGCCAATGATGTATATCCTTACTATCTTAAAGCATGCTATGTGCTTGAGTTGTTAGATAATGATAGAGAATACATTTATGACATAATGGAAGCTAGACATTGAGTCCTAACAATTTCAATTGTTGCATAATTTTGATTATTAATAAGGATGATCACACAAAATACAAACATCTAATGCTATATATAGAGAAATATACTACAAATTATATAATTAGGTCTGTTTTATGAATCCTGTATATTGTTATCTATTTTATATTCAATTCCAAAATATTATATTATATATACTAAATAGTTTGATTGTTTGATCATTATCAAGTGGTAACAAACAAGCTGATAATTCAACACATGCAGTTATAAGGGTTAATTTGGATTTAAATAATTTATTTCAACAATTAAAACTTTTTAAAATTTTTATGTAACTTGCTGAGGCCTGTATTTATGCATGGTTAGTTGTATGTTGCAATATTCTATGTGTAGCAAAGAAGGTTTGAAGATACTAATTCTTCAATAGGAAGTCAAGCAAAAAATGCAACCTCTAATGTTTTGTATAGAGAAATATTCAACAACTTATTTGATTAGTTTTTGTTATGTGCCCTATGTACATTGTTGTTTATTTAATTTAATACAAATTCTTATTTTTTTAATTTGGATTAATTAATTTATTTTAACAATTAGCTTTTTAAAATTTTCATGTGACATAATAATCCAACATGATAATTAGTTTTGTTAGCTATAATTATGTATACCTACTGTCAATTTGAAAGATTAATGCAATATGATGATTAGAGATAAAGATTAATATTATTATCTATTAGGTATGACTACTTTTAATTTTAAAAAAGATCCCATGTACTGCATGGGTCACATACTAGTTCCAAAAGAAAAAAAATCAAGTAGTAGAACACTTAATATAATGGGATCTTGATTACATATGAGTTTGTTTCGTATGTCTTGGGAAGTGAAGGGAATAAAATTTAAAATTTGTTTGGTTGGATAGAAAAATGAGATGTAATGTGATGTATTAAATGCTGAAATGACAAATATACCCTTCATTAACATACATCACAATTTATCCCCAAATTGGCAAATTTTCCAACACAAGGTCATGCCCTAGCCATTCTGGACTATGCCTCACCTTGTCTGCGTCACGCTCTTCTACCGTGAGTTCGCCTGAGCTTTGATGCTGGTGATTGAGAGTAGAGCTGTGTTGTTGTTCTTCCATTGCATCAGAAATTGTTGTCCGTCCACCACATGTTGGCAAATATTGGAGGTTATTCTCTGTCACATCTTCTACACCGTCAGCCATGCATAGGTTTGCCACTTGAGCTTCAAGATTCATGTTTTTCAATCAATGTCGATGAAGCACTAGGATAATATAACTATAACTACCTCACTTAGGAAGCCAGAGGTTGATGTTAGCCATTCCTTAATTTTTCGGTCAATGTCTATAAGCTAGAGTATTGTACTGTGCTTCATTTTGGGTTGTCCTTTTGCAAAAAGGGACATTTAAAGTGTATCTTCATGATAAAATTCTTTATGTAGCTCATTGCATAACTACTGATTAGTGCATATAAGGCTTTCTTCTGATATTTCATGACAAGAAAGCAACCCAAAGGAAACTTGCATATCGTAGAGACTCTTGAACAATGAGATTTTAACATGTCAACTGATACAAAGAATGAGAAACTTTGTGATAATATAAGAGATGCAATACTCTGGCAGTTGTTTCCCTCCAAGATTAAAAAAGGCCATGAAATTGCTTACATACCCCTCAATTCCTAGTTTCAAAGAGATATGTCTACTTCCTTCAACATCCCATTCTACTTTTGATGTCCTATCAACTGATTTGTGATCCACTTTGAATAAATAGTTCAAAGAAGGACAACTTATAGAACCTATAAAACTATAACCTTGATAGTTAAAATATATCACTTTCACTAATTCATATCCTCAAGCAAAACTACCTTCATTAATATTGATCTCAGTATCCCATCTACCAATTTGTAGTTGCTAAGATGTAAGTAAATAATTAGGTTTTGAGAGCAAACCAAACAGTGGCACATGATACTTCTATATATGTAACAGCTCCACTTGAGTGCCATTATACTTCACAAACCTCTAAAAATAGAGCAACATAACAAGATGCCACAATCTCTCAAAAATTACTAGAAGATACATGGTAGCTGAACATTGTTTCCAAGTACTACAAATAAACACAACTTCAAGAAAAATGACATATACTTAAACCACCCTCTTCTGATGCCAGCAAAAAGCAGTAGTTATGAGTCTTGCAAGCAACTTAGCATATAGCATAAGGAACAAAAAATGATTATACATTTCCACCTAAACGCTGGCAAGATCACCATCATACAAACATCTATCCCATAAATAGAATCAAATAAATGCCCATAAGCGCTCCTTATTTAGAAGCTAGCAATTGTATCTCCAACAAAAGGATATCTTATTTGCACAGCCTCTGTTGGAAATAAAAGTAACTTAAAGTTGATATTCCCATTTCTCAATAAATTGTAAGTAGGTTGCTTCCCTTGTCAATTACATGGTTACACTGACTATAGAAAATGAAAATCACAACACCACCAACATTAGCATTCACAAGCACTAAATTAAAAGGTTTTTTCCATCTTCGAATACTAATTAGTGCATAACAAAGCTTTCTTCTCCTTGATAAATATGTTTGAATTTAGTATGCGTCCCTAACATATCTATACCAAATTGTTCATCTCTAATATCATTGATCTAGTTTTGTTTGACCCTTTATTTACTTTTATATTATCATAGGGCTTTCTCATATCTTTTTGGATGTGTATGTATGTATGTACCATGATAATTGGATAAAATGAAGTTGTCTTTGTTTTAGATGTTGTCTGGTATGTTTATTGTAGAGTATTAGATCCTTACTTGATATAATCTATGAGCACAATGAATCAAACATTTTAGACTTGATAATACATAAATTTGGCAAATCACTAGGTGAAATGAATAAATGAATATAACTCCCTCATAAGTAGTTCACAAGTCACCCTTCAATATAGAGAAAATTGTATTCTTTTTATGATTAGCTTTACAAAAATGGATTTTGGTGGATATAATAGAGAAGCCACAAAACATGTGTGGAACCTTGAGGAAGACAATCTACTTGTTGATTTCCTTGTTCACATGAAACAAAAAGAAAAGTTTATGGTTGGCAATAATGCTAGAGATGGCTACCTAAAATATTTGGAATCCCTAATTGAACGTAAGCTCCCAGGATATGGGATAAATGATGCTTATATAGAATATTGCATAAAGTATTTGAAATGGGTTTGTAATACTATCTTTGACATGGTACATGGGTCATATGGAGATGGCTTTGGATGGGATCCCATTGAGATGCATGTTGTAATGATGGAAGAGGTTTGGAATGAGTATCTAGTGGTAATGGCACTCACATAGTATGTTTATTTCATACTTATTATTAGTCTTTGTAATTGACATGTCTTTATATTTTTATACAGGTTAATAGATGAGTTGTGATATTAAAGAACAACTCATTTCGCCACTTTCAGTAGTTATACATTGTGTTTGGATTAACCTAATATGTGTGGATTTGTTAATAGGAGGAATATTTGTGTGATATTAAAGAAGAAGTCAATTGTTGGACTTGTAATAGTATTAGGATGATCAATGCTTTAAATCTATATTTGTATTTGGGACCTAGTTTGTCTTTTGCCGTAAACCCACTAGTGCTTACCATTTTGTTCATCGATGATGTTATGTTTTTTATGTTCTTTATATGATAAAGTATTGTTTATATTTTCTGGTTAAGATCATGAGATGTACATTATAGAATGTAATGAATGGATATGTTAAAATTGACAGGTTGTTGTATTCTAAGTAGTAGGTTTTTTTTTTTTCCTTTCCATAGGTGTCAGAAATGGCTAGCAAATCTAGCATCGGGAATAATAGTAGTTCAAAAGGTGTGTATGCAAAAAGAGTTTATTGCAAATGTGGTCGAGTACCAACTATAAAAATATCTGGATTGAATGAGAGCCCAAACCACTTATATTATAAGTGTGACCAAGGTAATTACAAACTTTGGAAATGGTTAGAACAACTTGCTACTGATGACACTGCTTGTATACGTGAGAATAATGTGAGAGCAAAGGTTGAAGATACTGAGTTAATCAGAAAGGTTGATCAATGCGCATCAAACATTATGGACATGAAAGCTACAATGATGGAATGCAAAGCAAAACTTGTTGGACATAAATCTTTGGCCCATAGAGGTCTTATGATGTTTGGGTTTATGCTTTTAATCTTAGTTGTATATTTATTGAAGATGTAGTGTGTCAATGCCACTGTTGGCTTCTTTTGGTTGTATGATATAGTTAGATGATGCTGACATGGTGAACTTGATTTGTATTTTTGTGCACATGTGTGTGTCAATGGTGAAAACGTGGTCAGCCCCTTGTCTATTGGCTTCAGATATGAAAAAATTAGATACTCCATGTATTTGACTGCATTTGATCCACATTGCCATATCTCATGTTAGACAATATATATGTAGTCATATCCTTTTAAAAATGTCATACACCCACGTGGATGAGGTTTTGAATGACAAATTATGCACTCCTTTTTATTAGTGTGTCTCGTTGATGATTTCACAACCATGTGGTAGGGCACTTCTTGTAACTTCAATGGAAGAAAGTACCTTTCTATTAGATTGTGAATAGTTGGGAAAAAACCAAAATGCCAGGGAATTTTGAGGATATGATTTTTTTTTTTTGGAAATTTGAATATATCATAGTTGAAAAAAGTATTTTGTTGTGCGAACACTAGATAGGATATATGTTTTACATTGGAAAGACATTATGATTTAAATTTTATAGCGGCATTCATGAATCATTTAATATATTGTGGTCTTAACAATAATCTACGATATTTAAACACATGTTTGCTACACAAAGGCATGGTCAAAGAGAGTATATGATGTCTCTTTTAATCATTATTTTCTAAAGCATTTTTTTAAGATTTTAATTATATTTCATTAATTTAAAAGCATTATCAAATAATAATAATCTAAACTACCACTTTAAAGTGACATGGTGAGGGGTGAGCCATACAAAACATGGTGATTTGAATTTGGGAGATATATATGTTATAGATATATTTATTTGTATGTATATACACACATATATATGAATAAATATATATATATCATTATATATGCATGCACAAAAATAGTAGTTAAACTTTTTTCCCAGTCTTATATGCAAATACCCATTTAGATGAATCAAACGTGACTTGGAAACAACACACATAGGTCATACATAACAAGCACAAATCATGCTCTATTTCTTAACAACAATATCCTCTAGTGAGTACTGATATGGTACCAAATCAGCATAATATAATTTTGGGAAGCTACTTACAAAGTATTACCCTTGACTAGTATACTTTCAAAATATTTTCCTTCACCTTGCCAAAAAATATATTTTGGTGAAGGTTGTGTGCCAATATTTACTTAATCTAAGTTAGCACACTTCTATTAGAACCTACATATATGTGCAACTAGATTTTATCAAAATATTAGTTATAACCATATGTATAACTCGATTAGATCACGAATCCACTAGGCCTTTAGTTCATTAGGAACTTATGGGAATCCTTACATCAAAATCTCGTTCCCTACAAGCATAACATGTGCCCTGTTGATCTTTCCAACTGATAATCCCTCTACCTTTAGTAATTCCTTATAAAGTTCACAAGCACTATCAATCATGCGGTTCTCTCTACGCAATGCCGGAAAAGATAAACACATTGACTTTGCCAACTTTTGCATTCCACGCTCCAACTTGTTTGATGCATTGCTCATTGCATCAGCTAATATATTTGCAGCATCAGTAGTATTTCTACGCCGTCTATTTGAAGATGACTGGACTTCAGTTGATTGCTCAAATGGACCTATATTTTTGCAGTCAACATCCTATTCATCTGGGAAATCATGTTGCTAGTTAACTGCAATTTCTTCGTTCACCTCATCCACTACTTCACTAGGGAGTAGAGAGTTGTGCACTAAGACCTATTGCACGGTCCTTAGCCCATACAAAACTCAACTTCTCAAAGTATGGTAGACATTTGTGCCAGAAATTACCAGCTTTCTTGTTGACTTGCAAAAACATACATTTCAAATTTAAAAATTACGAGCCTACTGTAAATTATATCTATTTGCAATAAGAAAGAGAGATCAAGTATATACATCTATAAGTGGGACAAGTGATGACATAAAGCAAGTCTGATCAAAAATTGATGTCAATATATAATTACATTTACGAGTCAAAGGAAATAAAAGGATTTCTGTAGGATAACCATCTATGTTGGTTCATTTACAAGAGAATGATAACTTTGAAACCATTAAAAGGTAATGCAATAAAATGATTTTTGTACAAAGTGTAGCCATATATAAATGATAATCAAGGCTTTGCAATTCATGTCTGATCTAAGTAATCCAAGAAAACAAACATAACCGTCTTGATTAAGAAAAGTTCTCTAACAAAGTATAAGTGTATAAACTTTTGTAGATTTAATCCTAATTGCTAAACCCAATTTTCCACACAGGTTTCAGCTTCCCTTGTGAGTATTATCCTAGGCATACTCATTTGAAATACTTAGAAAACTCATTTTTTGCTGACTAAAATAGCAAAGCATGGAACTATAAATTTTTACAGAAATAATGAAGAAGAGACATTGACAAACTCATAATGGGATGGAAATGTAAGAAATATAACTCCAACTGTAGCAACATAAATGGGTCAACACAAAATAAACACAATCACCTTGATATTTTCTTCCCAAACCGGATCTTCAGCGGTGACATATTTCATTTTAGGATCCTAACCAAATCCAAAGGTCTTGCAGTCGTAAAGCATGTCATGCACAGTTTGCCATGACTTCTTCATTGTTCTCAATCTGTTTTGGATGTGAGGATTGGCCTTTAATCCACAAACTAGAGATTTTTCCTCTAACATCTCTTGTAGCCTCTTCAAGTACCCATCTTTGAATCCAGTGTCACAGACAAATTTTCCATCTAGCTTGAGCTAAACTAAACAATCCACAAGCAAGTCATCCTCATGAGCAGTCCAATTATGCTTGCTTCCATTACCTTGGTCAGCCTCCATGCTGAAAGTTGTATAAGATAGAGGAAAAACTCATAGAAACAAGTAAAGAGAACACAATTTGTAGCATATACAAATGACATAACTGCAGTTAACACTCCCCACAAAAACATTTCAAGAAACAAGTATTGACATTGTCTTATCACAAATAGAAATGAAACACAACAAGTCTTATTGATTGGGATCCTGCAAGTATACAGGGTCGATCATAGTAATAAAAAGTACAGAGTATTCCGAAGTTGAACATAAGGAAGGTGATGAAATCTATCAGTCCACAATTTTTAATCAAAGAGAACAATTAACAATTCGAATGAGAAAATTGGAAATCAAAGGAAGCAATTAATTCAATTGTAGGTTAACTTAGTCACTAGGAGTGTCAAGGGATTGGGGTTCACGTATCGGAATAACTCAAATTACTTTTTTTATTAGACTCCATGTAATTATAGTGACAATTGTTTCTTCTATGTCCTAATCACCTCTCAGTGTAATAGTCCTCGTTTAATTAGAGTTAAATTTGCTCTCCCATATGTAACATCCCAAGAAAATTAAAATATCTAGAAATTCATAGGAAATTTGCAAAAACGGACAAACACCTTGTTGCGTGAAAAATGCCAAAAAAGTCATTTTTCCCGGATAGATGGAAAAATGGAAAAATTATATTTTTACCCCTAAAGAATTATAAAAATGACATCCATGTCCCGAAATTATTAAATATTACGCGGAGGAGAAATAGAAATGCCCTTGGGAAAAATTACACCTAATAACCTGAAAGTTTTAGAAATTATAATTTAACCGGTGTCAGCGGTAATTTTGTAAATATACAAAATTACTGTTAGAACGAAGCCCTCAATGAGAGGAGTCCAATGGTATATGGCATTGGGGGTTAATGTTTAAGGATGTAGAAATAATTAGTGCCGAGTATCCAAAAGTAACAGTAAACCGATAAAGTAAATTATGAGCCCCACTGATGATTTAAATGTAACTGGGATAGGATATGGGTCATACACAGATACCATTTGGGACAGGATAATTAAAAAAATTTAAAAATAAATTTAAAATATTCCTATAGCCCAGAAAAGCTAGTTTACTATAAAAAGCAGTTTTATTTGTACGATTAAAAATTACCCAGTTTAAAATATATCTAGACCAGGAAAGATTGAGCATACTAGAGACTTGGAACACCCTCATTGGGTGTGACATTGGGGCAGCTTGGGAAGCAAAATTGTTTGGGAAAACTTCCTCAAGAAGGAGTTGAATTTTTGGCCAAAAAGTAACCTAAGTTGGTTAAGTGTAAATCATGATTAGTTGTATCATTAAGCAACATCATTAAGTCCTTTAATCACCCTCTTTCCTCTGCATTTTCATGAGAGAACCAGCAATAAAATAAAAGAGAAAAAAATATAAGAAATAGGAGAGAAAAGAGAGAAGGAAGAAGAGAAACTCAAGGGAAAGTTGAAGGCTCAAGTTCTTGGTAAGCCTTCTACCACTTCAAGCTTGTAGATGGTAGTATTACAAACATGGTTCATGGTGTATTTTCCTTCTCCTTATCTTAGGGTTTCGTCCAAACCTTGATTTAGCAAGAAAATGAGTTGTTCAATGATTAAACTTAGGGAAAATGCTAGATTAGTCACTTAAATCATGAATATGGAAGTAGTTTAAAGTATTATGGAACATAGCAAGTTTTCCTCCTATCCCCTGATTTTTGGCCAGCCACGATTCATATTTAGAGTTGAAATTTCATGTTTTTGATTCCAAAAATGGATTCTTTGGGTCCAAATTAGTCAAGAATAAGTGTTGATTTCAAGAAAAACTGAAAGGAAATCAACATGGAAATTTTAGGTTTTATGAGTAATGTATGATGTTATTCTTGAAACTAGTGGCTAAAAGGCTTGAATGGTGATATGTATAGGTTCAAGAAAGCTTAAACAAGTCAAAGAATAGGTGCACAAAGTTTGGAAATGATGGGAATATATTAAGGTAGTAATTTACCTATTTATACTAATTGTTATCAAACTTGAATTTTATGAATGTGTTGCTATGCCATATGTATATAATGATGCTTTGTGATGATTTGTGATGATGATTGGTTGAGTTGTTTGATGAGATTTATGACCTCTAGATGCCAAATTTTAAAATGAAACTCTATCAAAATTTTTATGAAATATTATGGCATTAAAAGTTTCAAGTGATAAATTGATATTTTCTTGATGTTTCCATGAATTATATGATAACATGATTGTATGAATGGGTTGTTACTACTGAGATTCTTTGAATCTCACTCTCCCTAAATAACCAACAATGTAGGGGAAAAACCATGGAAAAGAGCTAAGAGAGGAGTTAGATGCATGAAGAAGATAATGTTGAATGGTTGATGATGCAAAATCATTATATTATATTGTGATCATTTGTATCAACATATGTGAAGATGAGTGAAGCTGTCATTATTTGTTATTATGTATCTCTAAGTTTCTTATTATGTTATGCATGATTGTGGTACAATGAATGATGATATAAATAGGATATGAAGTTCATTTTGCTTAGACATGATTGGAAATGTACAATCTAGACACCCTGATAGAAACATAGGTACTGTTTATGTAAGACAGGGCTGTCACACCCGAAAATGCGACGCGGATGGCGCGGGAAACGAAAATAAAAGAAAAAGGAGAAATCGGCCCACCCGATGGAAGGCCGATTTCGGAGGAGTCGCCACCAAAATTTTGAGGGAAATTTTGGAAAACCAAAATAAAAACAAAAAGGAATAAGGATTGGTCTGCATATCAGAATCGGGTTCGGGAGTACACTTGTGAGTGGGGAAGGTGTTAGGCGCCCCCACAACACCCGTTCCAAAAAACGGTTACCTTAGGTTGATCATGCAATTTTTATGGCTTTTAGAAAATTATTTTGGTTGCCCTTTTACCATTCACATGCAAAAATAAATATAAAAATAAGAAAATATGCCTAAAGAAAAAATAATAATAATAATAATAAAAATAACAATATAAGAATAAAATGAAAATATGAGAGGTTGGTAAAAACAAATAAAGAGAAAAATATTATTTATTTACAAGTGTGGACTTGACCCAGAATGAGAGTCTGGGGCCTACGTACCCTGAGATAGGGATCAAAGTCGGCGTAGTTCGGACTAAAAATGCGTGTCCTGGGTTGATATTTTTTATTATATATTTTCTTTGAAAAGAGAGGTTTATAGAGAATAATTTTGTCTTTCCCCAAAGAAAACAATTTTCAGAATTGGTTGGTATGTTTTGCTTTGTAAAAGACAATTTAATTTCCATTATTTGCTCTTTTCATTTTTTATTATATGTTTTTTGGTTTAATCAATTTCTAAAAGAGAATATATGTTTTTCTTCAATTAAAAAAATGTGATCAAAATTATGTGTGATTTTGAACATTTTATTTTGATTTGAAAATGAAATATTTGAAAACAATTTTATTTTTACAAAATAAAACTAATTGGCTTATGTGGCGACTTTATCACCCGCAATACACCCATTGATACCTAAATATCCACGGTGGTGTCACTCGAGACAAAAGGCATGAAAAGTTCGAAAGAAAACAAATAAATATATATTTTTTTTTACAAATAATAATTTTTTTATTTATTTTTATTATAAAAATCCTTTTAACACCTATATAAAAAAAAATTAAAACAATGTGATCATTACATAGGTTTGGAAAAATAATGACCAGCATATGTGGTGACTTTATCACTCACAAGTTACTGATCAATATCTGACTACCCGCGGTGTTACCACTCAGAGTAGAAAATACTAGAAGGAAAATTTTAAATGAAAATCAAACAGCATAATGGTGACTTAATCACTAATAATTTGCTAATTTATGCTTATATGCTCACGGTGATGCCACGCGTGGCAAAAAAAAAAACTTGAAGGATAAAATAAATACGATTATGATTATCTTACAAAAAGAAAAACGGTAAAAGAAATTAAAAAATATGACTTTTATGTATATATTCATAGATTATTTTTTATTTTTATAGAATCAAGAAAAATGAGCTTTTTTTTTTTTTACATAAACTATCTTTATTTTCTTGTCTTATTAATAAATGAAACCATAGTAGTACATTTTTATTAAAAAAAGATGATAAAAAGAATCTAAAGTATGCCTATTATATATATATATATTATTATTATTTTTAAAACAAATCAATCAGGACTTATGGTGATTTATCACTCATAACCCGTTAATTGAGACCTAAATACTCATGGTATTACTACTCGGAGCATAGAGGTATAAATAAATAAATAAGACTACAGAAAAATAGAGTTTGCAATTGAGAGTTTGTATTTTAATTATCTTTCAGTTGTCTACCGGTTATCGAAAACTTTCTTTTCTATGGGATCTCCACGTACCCAAGTATTGACATTTGATTTTTTTTTTTTTTTAGCAAACAAAAGCCCCATAAAGAAAATCTAACCCAACAAATCGAAAATTTTCTTCTTCGTCTCTTTTTTTTTTTTTTATATTGGTATATATTTCAATCACACGCACACCCCTCTCCTTTTCTTTTGTCTTTCACACGTGTATACACATATATATATATACATACTAATATGAACACTATGATATTGGCACAGAATACGGTTACTGACAATTAAATTTCAGGCACATGATCAAATCCACAAAGGAATGGGAAAATCAACTTGCCCTCAAAAGAATCTGGAATTAACCTGAGACAAGCTATAACCAACACGCCTAATGCCATATTCTAAACACTTTTCCCGTGACAGCAAGACTAAAGGGCCTAACACTCAATAATAATCATGAAATTGCAGCTTATGAAGTAACCACAGTATGGACATGTATATATGTGCAATCATTACCGGTTAATCTTTTCCTCTTAACTCAAAACAACACCCAAACTTGAAAATTAGATTTGCTAAGTCTAAACTTCCTGGGGATTCAAACCAAAATAAACACATACATGTATCGTGATCCACTCACATTCAAGTATTGCGGATACCCACACCATTATAGACATGAAATTTTAGGTGCTTTTAAGGAATGAAATCACAATGCAAACGGCACCTAAACCAGACACCCTTGCAAGATAACTGTTACAGGTAAGGCTTGTACAGAATACAAAATCTTCGGTCAGACATAAATTAACACATTAACAGGGGAAAGCTGCGAACCCTCTGTGAATCTCATCTAGGCATTCTATCAGACACCTTATGCACATGACCACATCACATTATAATTCCTATTCTTCCACCTTGAAGCCCCTACAGCCAATGACATTTTAACATGGCACCCCGCGAATAAGCACCCACTGTGCCCAGACTTACAAAAAATTCAAACCAAAAGGGAGAATTTAATTTCAAAACTTGCGTTACCTCGGATGCTCAGTTTCGCCTGCTTTCCTTTCACTCCTCGGATCTGTGCACGGCTCTCGGTCCCTCGGGTTTGCTCGGCCCCTAAACTCTTCCTCTGTATCTCTCGTGGTATCCTCTGAGCTCACGGTTCACGGTTCCGGCTGCCCCTTCTCTGAAACTCCCCTGTTTTTCTCTCGCGGTCCTTCCATCTCCCGCCAAAAACTCCCCTGTTTCTTTTTCTAGGGCTCTTCAGTGTCTAAAAAAAACCCCCCCCAATCCCTTTTCTCCTCGGCCTTTTATAGGCTTCCTGCGAGTGAAAAGAGACGGACCTTGAGCGCGTGATTGCTCAACTCAGCTCTGTTTCCGTGCGCCGGTGTCCTTTCTCTGGCTTTTTCATCTTCATAGGTCAACGCCCTTGCTTCTTCGGGTCTCCTTTCTCTGGTTCCTGTTCCCTCTGCTCTGCCTTTTCTCTGCGGCCGGCCCTCTTTTTCTCTACTCTACCTTCCACGGCCATCCCTCGGTTTCTTACTCCCTCGGTTCCTTTCTTCCTAGCCTCCATAGCTCCCTCTGCGTCTAGTCCCCTCGGTTGCCTGTTCCCTCTGTCTGACTCCCTCAGTTCTCTTTTCTCTCCTCGTGTCTCTGCTCCCTCTCTTTCTTTTCTCTGCTTTCCTTCTTTCCTCGCGGCCAGCTCCCCTTCCCCTCAGCAACTTTCACCGAGCCCTAAGGGCTCCCCTCAGTAGACCAATCCACGAGCCCTCATTTGGGCTCGTGACACATTGGGCTGAAATGGCTTCAGCCCAATGTGGTCTTCTTTTTTTTTTTTTATGAAAGGCTTTGGTTTTTTTTTTATATTGGATTTGGGGCCGAATTTTGGCCCAAAGTCCCTTTTTTTATTAGGTTTTATTTATTTATTTTTATTATTTTATTATTTATTTTTTTTTTTTTTACTTTTCCTGCTGAATTTGGGCCCAAAACTTCCTCTCTCTTTTTTTTATTATTTTTTGTCATTTTTATTAATTTTTATTTACTTTCCTTTATTATTATTATTTTTTGTTATTTTTGTAAAATACCCGGACAAAATTGGGTGTTCACAAGGGCAATTAGCTTAAGTAATTTATATTCTCTAAAATTATATGGAATAAGATTTCCATAGAGAAAAATAATACCTAAATTGGATAAGTGTGCAATTTATGGTGAATTTTCAAATTTAGGGTTCAGAACAGGACAAGATTAGGAAAGCTGGAAACTAAAAGTTAGATACTAGAAATTTCCAAAGTTAATATAAAATCGTATAGAGCTCTAAAAATTTATTGATTTATATGTATATAAAGCTTTATATTTCAAGTTTCATATTCCATTGATTTGAAAGTGATTGGAGCTATAGAATAAGAGATATAAAAGTTTTCCCAAAACTGTCCTAATAATAGTAGTATTCTGACCCTTTACAATTTAAGTTAATGTTATGCCCTGTGTAAGTGAAATAAATGTATAATAAAAATATTTCTATAAGTAAACATATATAGATTTCAAATGACATAGAATATGCATGATTTGGCTATCAATAGGATGAAATATGATTTTTCAAATTTGAGATCAGAAAACTGGAAGATAGAAAAATGACCAAATGAACATTAAAAGTCCATGAAATTTTCTGTATGAATTGACTAAATGAAGTTACTATTTAATATTTTTCCCATGTATAAAATCTTTAATCTATTTTTAGAGACTTGAATGACCTCAAAATTATTTTTTTAGATTTAGTTATGAGTTTTAAAAATTCATCGGGTAAAATAGAAATTGCCTAGTGAACAGTACCTAGAAAAATTTTAAAATTCTGTTTTTGAAATTAAATTGATTCAAGTTTCTCTTCAAGTATATTTGGCATCTAAAATGATCTAATACATGGAAAATGGCCCTTGTATAAGGTGTTACAGCATAACTCACTTATCTAACTAAACCATGAAGCTACAATCCAGTCACCGCAGATTCCTAGATCTATCTCTAGTCTAATTATCTACATTTGTCATCCTAATTCTAGGCTTACTTTTCTCCTTTCGGTACTTGAAGTTTGCCCACAAACTAGATTCTATGGTGGCCAGTCATAAAATCTATATTCAACTAAGGAAGATAAATATAATTATAAATGATTCAATTAGATATACATCAAAACTCTAGAGTCATAATCAAAATCATCAAATGAGTTAGTCTCAATCAGGCTATATCTCTACCCCTGACTGAGAATTTAGCAATCCATAGAATTAATCATCTTAACAAGGTTCAATTCCCAAATCATAAAATAAACAAAGCTAAAGATATAAGTAAAAGAGAGGAAACTCGAAGATTGCCCCAGCACTCCCTTAATCTCTTGTTTTCCTTATCTCCTAATCTCTTCTAGTTGCTCCAAAAGCGTCAGAATTATGTTCTCTAGCCTCCAGATGCGTGACTTAACTCGCCTTTTTATTTCTACCATATTTCCTTTTATAAGAGAAGTCCAGAAGCCAATAAAAGCCCAATAATTTATGAAGACGCAAAATAATTAACTCTCCTCTTGAATGAAGCCGGCACCAATTCCATTTAATTTTCCTTCACCCAGTGCCGGCTCTAACTTGTCTTTGTCCAGATTGCGAGACCACTCAACGTTGGGTCCTCTCATAATTTTTCTGCTCCTTCGCCTCCTTACCCATCCACGGGTGAGGAAATTAGTGGCCACCGGGTGGCTTCGTAATTCAATATTTTTCTCCTTCTTTTTGGCTCTAAGTAGCTTAAAAATCCTCATAAACATTCATGTGATGCAAATATACCCAACTTATGTAGAATTATGCCAAAAAGTATCAAATTATAATATTTAGAGCTAAAAATAGATACAAAATATGGGTGTTTTATAGATATAAAATAGACACATCACTTACCACAAATATAAATGAAACACAATAGTAGTAGTTCACAAGTTGCAACATAACTATAGAAATAAGAGCTAAACACACAAGTTTTGACATAGTTTCAAAGTACACATTGAAGTCTAATGTTTGTCATAATAATATTATGAACTATTCCTACAAGCTCTAAATGCCATAAACATCTCATTAGCCATGTTATCTCTAAATGCACTCCAACATTTGATGGCTCAATTATTAAGATGGGATTGAATTCCTGTGTTGGAAGTGGTTATTCTTGTGCATCAAACTCAGCCTCCAATGGATCCCTCATGTTCTCCTACATAATAAGATTATGCAGGTGACAACATGCAATTATATATTGATGTGTCTATTTTATATCCATAAAACACTTACATTTTGTATCTATTTTCATCTCAAAATATTGTGATTTGATACTTTTTGGCATGATTCGACATAACTTAGAATATATTTGTATCACAGGAATTTTTATGAGGATTGTTGAGCTATGTGGAGCCAAAAAGAAGGAGAAAAACATTGCATTATGAAGTAACCCAGTCCTTATTAATTCCCTCACCCACGGATAGGTGAGGAGACGAAGAGAAGCAAGATCACAGACTGATTCAGCGCCGGGTCAGCCATGAAGAACTCCAGCCAATGCCGAGTGGGTTTGAAACTTTGAAAGGAAGATGAGTTGGACACGGCACCGGATGAAGGAAATAATGAAGACCCGACACCGGCTTAGTTAGAAAGGTAGACTTAAGTTTTACGAGTTTTTGTGATATTTTGGGCTCTTATAAGCTTCTAAATTTTTTCTATAGAAGGAGACACGATATAAACATAAGGGAGATGGAAAAACACACTCAGAAGTCAGAGAACACGATTCTAGATGCATCTGAGAGCAACTAAGAGCCTCTAATAGAGAAAGAGCAAGGAGATCTAGGGACTATTAGAGAAAAATTCATTCTCTTATACTATAACTCTATTTTCTTATTATTCTTATTATGATTTGAGATTTTAGTTCTGATTTGATTTTTATGTTTATGAGTAGCTGAATTTCCCAGTCAGGAGTAGGGATATAGCCTGATTGGGATAAATTGGATTTATTTTCTCTAGTTAAGACTTTGTTGATTTATTTTTCAAGTTATATTTAATTTATCTTTTATTATATTTATCTCTTTTGTTCGTTCATGTGGATTTTATGCTTAATCACCATAAAATCTAATTAATGGGTAAACTTGATGGACTGGGAGGTGAAGAGTGAACCTAGATTTAGATAGATAAATATGAATAACTAATCTAGAGATAGAATTAGGAATTCATGGTGATATATGTTGTAATTTTCAAGGTTTAATTAAAAAATTTAGTTGCACGAGACCGAATTGAATTCTAATTAAATAAGGATTAATTGACCAAGAGGTAATTAGAACACTTTAGAAACAACAATCACTATAATTATACAGAGTCTAATTAAGGAATAGAATCTAGTTATCTCATAAAGTGAATCATGATCCATTGACACTTCTAGAACTAAATCAAACTCAGACTTCATTTTGTTTTCTATTTCTTTCCTTTTAAATTTGAATTCTCAATTTGATTATCACTTACTTTTGGAATTAAAAGTTTGGACTGATAAATTTACTATCTCCTTTGAGTTCGACCTCTGAAATACTCTTGAGACTTTTTATTACTGTGATTGACCATGTATACTTGCAGGATCCCGATCAAGTTTTTGGCTCCATTGGCGGGGAGGTTAACGAATTTATTAGTTCATTGTTTTTAGTCCTTTTATAAAAAAAATTTTTTTTGTCTCTGAATTTTTTTTTCTTGCTGGATGATGTTAAGATCTAAAAGTCTTAATAGTACTTCTAAATTGATTGCAATTAATCCTGAAATTGAACGTGCTTGTAGGGAAAACAGAGCTAGAAGAAGGCATGAGATGGCTAATGAAGTAGTACTTGCTAGGGCTCAAGCTAATCCACTTTGGAAAGATGCAGATAAGCCTACAATTTATGATAGCCCATCATGTATCCAGTTATCTGACAATGCCAAAGATTATGAGTTTAAGAACATACACTTAAACTCATTGCCACAATTTCATGGGCGAATAGGCGAAGACACATTGGGCTTTCTGAAAGATTTCTATGACTGGATTGACAAACTTCCCCTAAATGGTTTGACTTAAGAGGAGCTTAAGATAAGATGTTTCAATTTCTACTTGAAGGATAATGCTCGGCGATGGATCTTAAATCTGCTTGAAAATTCCTTAACATCATGGAGAGAGATCTACGATGCATTCATTGCCAAGTTTTACTCTCCTCAAAGGACTGTAGACTTGAGGCATAAAATATATCTCTTTGTACAACTAGAAGGTGAGCTATTCTATAAAGCTTGGGATCGATTTAAAGATTACGTATATGAGTGTCCACACCATGGATTCCAAGATATGATGATTGCCAAATTGTTCTATAATGCTCTATGCTCTGCTTCCTTGTCTTTAGTGGACATTGCTGCAAGGGATGGTAATCTGACTACTGAAGAGATGATGAATATTTATGATCAAGTGGCAACTCAGACCAGACAAAAGGAAGTACGAAGCAGGAGAGTACTTGTCAATGAAGTTAATTCTCGCTCTGATGTGTCTGTATAGCTAGAAAAGTTAAATCAACACATGGATCTTCTTTTCCAACAACAGAGTAATAATTCTAATCTTCCTAAAGAATCATGCTCTACATACGGTGGTTCGGGTCATATTGCAGACACATGTGTTCACATGATTGAAGGGAATGCAGAAGTTAACTATATGGAATCAAATGCTGAACGTCCACAATTTCTACAGAGAAAGAATGATCCGTTCTCAAACACATATAATCTTGGGTGGTGAAATCATCCAAACTTCTCTTGGAAAAATCCACCAGCACCACCAGGACTCCAGTAACAGGCGTCCCCTCAGCCACCAGCACCATCTACAGGAAAGTCTCCTCGGATGGAGGAGATGTTTTCTCAAATCATGGCTAGTCCAGCATCTACCAACAAGAATTTGGAGAAATTTATGGTTGGTTAGGCAGCCGTGAATAAAAATTTTGATCAATTTATGGCTAGCTAGATCACTACTAATAATGCTACACAAGTGGCTATTCATAACTTGGAAACACAGATGGGTCGCTTAGCAAGCATGGTGACTGAAAAGATACAAGGTCAATTCCTTAGAAACACTGAAGTTAATCCAGAAGAAGGAGTTATGACAATTACTCTCAGAATTGGCAAAGAATTGAAGGAAGAGGTGAAGAAAAAAACTAAGGGTGGTAAGAAAGGTAAGGATGAGGAGAATAAGGAGATCCCAAAAGCTTATGGTAACACTGAAAGGCAGTCTCCTTCCACTGATGTGAAGCCATATGTGCCCCTTATTCCTTTTCCTCAAAGACTGCAAAGAAAGGGCAAGATGCTAATTTTCAAAGGTTCCTGAATATATTTAAGAAGTTCCACATTAACATCACTTTTACTGAGGCACTAGCGAACATGCCTTCATATGTTAAATGCCTCAAGGAGCTGTTGTCAAACAATAAAAAGTTAGAAGAATGCACTCAAATACCTTTGACTGAAGAGTGTAGCGCCATCCTGCAAAGAAAGTTGCCTTTAAAGCTAAAAGATCCGGGGAGTTTTTCTATTCCATGTGTTATTAGGTCTCAACTGATTAATAATTTGGGGGTTGGTATTGATTTGATGCCGTACTCTTTGTGCAAGAAACTTGAGGTCACAGATCTAACACCTATGAGTATGACTCTACTGTTAGCTAACAGGCCAGTGAGGTACCCAATGGGAATTATGGAAGATGTACTTGTCAAAGTGGGTAAGCTAATTATTCCTGTTGATTTTGTGGTATTGGATACTGAGGATAAACCAGACGTTTCTCTAATCCTAGGAAGACCATTCCTATCTACTGCGGGTGCCTTAATTGATGTGTCAAACGGGAAATTGAAGTTTAGAGTCGGGGATGAAAAAGCTGAATTTAATCTTGCCACCTCCAATAATCCCACTTTTAAGGAAACTTGTTGTAGCATAGCTATAAGGCAGGACTCTCAAAAGCAAGAATTGACATCTCTTTCCAAATCTTTAGATATTGATAAAGGTTCAATTCAAAAGATTGTCAAAGAGGAAGCAAAGATTAAGCAAAAAGTGGCACCTCCTAGTCCCCAAAAGAAAAAGAGCACTTGTGTAATCCGAATGGACTGGCTGGTACCCACTTTTATCATAAAGAGTCTCTCTAAAGGAAGGATGAAATTAAAGTGGAGGAAAAAGCCGATTCCTAAATCTGAAGGGCTTAAATCAAAGCCTCTGAAAGATGTCATCTCGTGATCTCCTAATCCGTCTAGCTATCAACATATTATTTTAAAATATTAAAAAGACACGTATTATTTTATTAATTAGTGATATATAAATTGCATAACATAAATATTATATTAATTTTTTATGAATAATGGTGATAATTAGTTGTATTAATTTGAATAAGAAATAAAAAAATAAAAAATATTAAAAGAAATAGGGACCTGAGGGTTATTATGTTATAGAATTTTTTATGAGGGAATTATAGTTAGGGATCAATAGAGTGAGTAAATTAATTATAAAGAATGATTTTAACTAATAAAAAGTATTAAAATCTCAAACACTGAGTAATAAAAGTGTAAGAATGAGTTGTAACAAATTTTATTTTATAATAAATTTGTTATTTTAGTTTCAAAATGTAAGTCTCCCATTTATTATTATTATTATTATTTACTATACAGAATTTTAGTAATATATTGACTTAAAGATATATTAATTTAGGGAGAACTTTGAATTAGTGCCTCTATCAGCATGGGTCTCAAATATAACCCCAACTCATGCCTATAATAACGAACATCTTGGGTTGCATTTCACTCGTTGAAGCTTGATTTAACCCAGCCGTATTGGGCTTGGGGATTTGATACAAAATATTATTTAATAAAGATAAAAAATTAATTTTTTGCTTAAAAAATTAATTTTATATATTGATCAAAAGTAAAATTTAGTATTCAATCTAACAACTATTTTCTTAAAAATAATATCATGGTGAAAAGTAATACTATTTAAAATTATGAATACTCAATATAATTATATTTTAATTTTTCATATTAATACTAATTTAATAAATGAATTTAAAATTTTCGACGAAATTAAAAGATTATAAACATCATCAAATGTTTTATTTTTTTTGCTTTAAAATTGTTTTTATGAAAATTAGAATTGCAAATATATTAAAATTTTTTGACCCTATAGCCTTGTTGCCCAGTGACATTTCACCTTGATATATCTCATCGCCTTCTGTAAGGCCTTAAGACTTTTTATAACAAAAAATTATAATCTTCTTGTTAATATTTTTATTCAAATATAATTATTGGGTCTGGCATTAAAAAAAATATAATTATTGTGTCTTGGTCCAATTAGTAAAATGAAGTTTTTAGTCCAATTTAGTTCATTAAATTTTAATTGTATATATTTTTGTTAAAATTATCCGGCATTTAATCATCACTTTAAGTTTCAATTAATTTGAATCGAGTCATGGTAGGGTCTCAAACAAGAAAAAGTTCTCCCAACAATATTTTCTACATTCACACGATATTTCAATTGCATATTTGATATGATATAATCATAGTTAGCTTGCCCCCACACCCTCTTCTCCAAGCCACACATAACTTTTGTTATCCTCTTCCAAGTAAATTCCTCACTTAGAGATGTACCTCTCATCCTCTCACTCTTTAATCAAATTCTTTATTTTAAATATGTAACCCACTTCCCTCTTCGTGCAGAATAATTTTATGTTGAAAATCTTATTAAGCATTTATTGTAAGACTTCTACTAATTTTATTGAGTATGGTAATTTTGATAAATCTGAAAATTCTTAATTTTGCCCATAAAAGGCACTAAACAAAATGACATGGATAAACTCAAGCACTATAAAAGAGAAAAAAAAAAGTGAGATTTTGATGTGATTCTAACTATGAAAAAATTGTAAATAATTGTTCCTCTAGCTTTAAAACCATGGCTAAGACTTCCTTAGTTTAATCGCAAGGTAGTAGATATGGGTTGTGATAGTCATTTTTAATAGTGGTTTGCAGTTAATAGAGATTATTTTTATGGCATAACTCCATTTTCCTTTAATTGTGGCAACTAGCTAGGCTATTGCATCACTAAGAAGCGTGATTTTGGGAATAGAAGGCAACATGGCAAGCTATAAAGACGCAAGATCAAACATGCAATTAAAATCTTTTGGATTAGATGAGACTTAAATGTTGTATTAAGCACACGAGTGACCGCCCATAGATTTAAAAACCACAGATTTTATAAACCACAACTGGCCATAGATTCAAAAAACCACGCGCAAATTTTTCAAACCACAACCACCAATAGATTTACTAACCGCAGAATTTGCAAACCACAACTTCAAAACCATAGGTCCGCCCACAGGCCTAAAGAAAACCCTAGATATCCTCACCCTACATATACAACCTTTACTTCAAAAAGCCACTATGAAAGTTTCATTCAAAGGTTTCTCTTTGGTTGCTATGGAAGATTTACACATGTTATCGAAAGGTTTGGATCAAGAAGAAGGCGATGATAAAGATCAAGAAAAGTGGCTGAATATGGCTATGACTTCTATAAATCAAATCAATGGAATACCAAATTCAAGTATTTAGATTCAACTGTCATTTGTCTCATTCCCATATTTGCTTTTAGATTTCACTCATGTGATATAATGGTTGCTTTTTCATTGTAAATCAACTATTGTTTTGAGTTTCATTCACAATTTTTTAGGTTTTTATAGGCAAGAGATTAGGGCTTCATGTTTAAGATTTAGGATTTAGAATTTCAAGTAATAAATTTTCTCAAAATTATCATTCTATCAAATCTTCTCTCAGCTGGCAAATTCAATTCTATACAATTTCATTTTTTTATGCAACTTTATTACACATTTCAAGCCATGGTGTTACATGCCATAATTAGATCCTGCGTACACTGGTTTTGGCATCCAATTAACCTAATAAAAGGACTACCAAGAGAAACAATTGAGGTCTTAAACCATTGTGAATTGTGATGAAGAGGTTTGAATATCACAACCACGGAGTTATAATAAAGAGTGTAATTAGAGTATTGGTGAGTTATCATTTCTGAGAAGAGGATTTTATAAATTTTTTGTTGAAAATTGTATGTAAAGAGAGTTTTATAATTTTTCCATTCAAAACTCTATAGAGTGTAGTATAAATTGAGTCAAACCAACCAGTTCAACTAAAAAATCAGGCAATAAATGTCCTGTCTAATCTAAAGATCATACCGAAACCAAAAAAAAAACGTAAACTTGGAATTGGTAAAAAATTCAGTAAAAACTACTAAATCACTTATTCAACTAGTAAGAGGATTGCAAGATTCTAGTGAGCCAAATGTGGCACATGACTTTGAATCAATATGTAATATACACTAATATAATGTGATGTTTGATGCAGATTTATCGTTTCCCAAGAGGGAGCAAATCATTTCAATCAAGAAGTTGTCGAATTTTTGCTTGTTGAGATTTACCCTGACAACTTTAAAAAAGATTTGCCACAAGATCTGGTGAGATATTTATTCCTTAACCTATATGTATGTATATACCAACATGTATGACAAAATTAGAACAAAATCAAACTTTTGAATGATAAAGTGAAATTAAAAAATGAAAATTCCTATTTCAAGTTGTAATGGATACGGGAGCTTTCAGTTTAGTTCTTCACAGAGAATTTTTCTTATCTCTTTCCTCTTAAATTTAAAGCCAAATTAGTATGAGATAGGGACTTCTTCTAAACAAGAGAGATAAGAAAAAAGTAGTGAGCCCACTTTTGTGAAACCCACATATATAAAGAGATCAATCGGACTCACCATTCCTATCCTATCTCTCTCTATTTTACTAAGATATAATGTATTTCATAAGATCAAAATTGAGTTGAATGATGTCCTTAGTTAATTCATGCAATATGAAGTTTTCTAAATGGACTTTCTATTAATCATATTTTTCTTTATGTAGTTGAGGACGCCTGTAGCTGCATGGAAGATCCCAAAGCTGCTAATTTGGGAAACAATATTGAAGAAGCTGACAGAGTCCTGAGATTAGAATTGAATACAACAAAAAGCTAGAAATTGGTGGAGTTCATCAACTAATTATGTGTATTATCGCTTGCTTTTGATAAAAATGCATTCATTTGTAAGGGTTTGACTTAGTTTCTTAAAGACAAAGTATTACATGCAAGTTTTGTTCACTATTTTTAAAGAAGGCAAAGTAAGATTAACAAGAAGAAGATACCTGTTCAGATGCTCAAGAGCTTATATATATGGGGATCATTATCTACAAAGAATGTTGTGGAGTTTCTTACCTCGAGTTTAATTATACACTGTGATCTTGGTGTCATACACCATTCATTTTCTTAAAAAATTATTACTTTGAGTAATACAAATTGTTTAAACTTTCAATTTTCTTCTCATAGGTAAATTGATTGTTAAGTTAATTTGTAAATATTGACTTCAATACTCTATTATTTCTTCTCATGGATTACACATTTGCCATTCAAGATGTATGCTTCAATACTCTTATTTTTACTTTAAGGAAGACTCTTTAGATTGAATTATTTCTGCTTTTGGTTTTATGGGCGATTCCTCCAATTTTTAAACATTTATTGGATTTTTTAGCTACTCTTATTTCCTCCTCATCCCTAATTGTTCTTTCTTTTTCTTTATTCTCTCCTGCTTCTTCTTTTTCATTATTTCTTTTCCTTTTTCCTTTTGTTTCTCTTTTCTTTTCTTTTATTTATTTTCATACAATCTTTTAACTTTTCCTCTTTTATTTTAATATGTTATTATATCAAATAACATAACTATTCATTTTGGTAGAAAATATAATTAATCTAAACTTCTATATATATAAATGTTAAGATATACTTAATGTAATGCAATCATGAGTTCGAAAACTCAGCCAAAAAAAATATGTATAAATCTAGCAATGAATAAAGTCAACACACAGGATAATATAGAGAAAGAAAAAAAAATAATATAATAATATAAACTTAATGAGAGGCTTAACTTTTTTTCCAACTCAAATCACAATGCAAACATAGTTTAGGGCATGTTTTTAAGAGTTTTCAGCTTCCTTTGAAGCATCGTTTTACCTTTTATCTCTTTAATGGAGTGTACATAGGACTACAAATAAAGAATGACCCAATTATATTTGCTTTTATGTAATTTCAACCTTTGTAATTTTGAAAGAATCACTTAGGCTGCATTTATGCTTTTTTTCAAGTACTCCTCTCTCCTTCGATAATTCCTTCCTTTTTGATGCTAGCTAGTCCCACATTGACTATAAACTAACTCAAACTACTCTATATAAACACCCTTACATTTATAGTTAATGCTAACTTGTGTAAAACTAGCTTGTTACTCAGGTGATGGCATCTAAATGCCTTTTTTTCAAAACAGTCATTATGTTTCTTATATGATAAGTAACCCATGTAGCAATGAGACCTAGGATATGATCATTTTTAAAATTTTTAGAGACAAATATGCATGGGATGTTAAAATTTTTTAATTATTTTGAATGTTAAACATATTGCAAGCCATCAATAAATTGATCAATTAATCAGAAATATTAGGGTTTTGATAAGATTTTGAAGTTCATATAATTTTTTAATAAATCAACATTTTTTCAGCGAACTTGAATAAATCAACATTAATTGAGTTAAAAAAATTCAGTTTTTCAATTCAATAAATTTTTTGGCCAAAATAAATTCAATAAATTTTAATTTTCATTATCCAAAATATTGGTGATTAATCATAATAAGTTGCCAAAAGAGGTAATCTACAAAAATATCCTAATTTGATCCCATTGATTAAAATCTTTTGCTTTAAATAAAATCTTATTAATTAATTTCTCCTATGGATTAGGAATACGAGATAGAATAGTTAATTGGTAATAAATAATTAAGATTTAATTGCTTATTAATGACATATATATTTACATAATAAATATATTATCAATTCCCCCAAAAAAATACATGATAAATTAAATGAGAAATTACTTGCCCAAGCAAATTCTGATAATTAAAATATGTAAAAGAAAAAAAATTAAAATCTGGCGATAAATTTATAAAATTCCTACATCTTAAGGTACATGTAACTTGATTACAATCCATCTATATATCTGTATATATTTATATATTTTAAAAATTCTTATAAAACACCTTTTTGTCGATAACAACTATCTAAAATCTGACAATCAGCTAATTTCGATTCGAGCATAGTGTTGTCTCAAAAGGGCGGTTCTGTCCACTGCTCACAAGAAATGAATGTTTGGTGGTTATTTAAACAAAAAAAAAGAGGTCAATGTTGGGCTTTTGACTCATTTCAAAATAATTATGGGGTGAATGAATGAAAACTAGGCCTACGCCTGCAAGATCTGATGATCAGTGTTAGGCCCGTCTTAAGAGCCCAATCCAATCTAGCCCCAGGGTGCCCCAAAAGTGAGATACGTCCACTGGAATGAAATTCCCACATTTAAATTTAAATTTAAATTTATTAGAATTTTCCATTGTTATAACAAACATCAGCGTATTGGAATTCTCCATAAGTTTGTTTTTGTAAATTTTAATTTTTAAATAAACATCACGAAAGCTCATTTAAATTAACCTTGTAAAATTCATAAAGTATAAACGTAAACAAACCTAATTATACGATTTGAACATAAACCAAGCTGACCTTTATTTCATTTTTGCCCGTCTGCATTGATATAATTTTCTTTCTTTTCTCATCCTCCTGTTGGGTCTTTGACCCCTTGATGTCATCTGGTTTAATTTGTTAGCCTAGTCTAAACTTTTTTCATGAATTGATGCTCCCTCGCTCATTCCATAAATTAATAAAATTTCCAACAATCATGAAGATTAATTAACTAGGCCAAAAATTCAAATTTAAATTATAAAAAAGCAACTGAAATAGATTTGATGGGTCCTCCATTATCCCAGGAGAATATATACGAATTAGCCGAGCTGTTTGCTTCATCACAAGCAAACGGCCGTGCCTGAGAATCTTCTACCATACCAGTTGGGTGTTCCTTGTGTGAGATCCGAAGAAGAAGCATCACAATTAGGAATCTTATTAGAATGATCTTGATTATTGAGAACTTTCTCTTCTTCCTCTGGTGATCCTTCTGATTCCTTCTTTGCTTCCTTAGTTTTGCTTTCTTCTTTAAGTAATTCTGAGGTTTAAAAAAACCTCTCCTATTGTGAGAGCCTTCTCCTCTCCTCTTGTGAGAGCGTTTCCTTTACTTCTTGAGTACTGTTCTCTTGTGAGTGAGTGTCATTTATTTGTTGCGAGGAGAGTGTGTGTGTCCTTACTTTCTGTGGGTGTGATTTTCTTCTGTGTGTGTGTGGGTCGTTTTCTTGTTCTTGGTTGGTGGTGAGGAGGTTGTCTTTGGGGAGTTTCGGAGGAATGGCAGGTAGATGAAAGGAGCCGGTGAATTTCCTTCCTCTGGATTTGGCTGATCCTGATGCTCTAAAGGACGATGAGTTGGTTCTGAATGGCAAGCACATCATTGATAAAGCTAAAAATAGGGGTACTATGAAAAGTATGATTTTGCAAAGCTGGAATTAATATGCAAGGTAGGGTGAAAGCATATGATTCTCGAGATGATTTCTTCACATTCAGATTTTCCAAACAGGAAGATTACGAAAAGTTGTGCTGGGACAGCCCATGGACAGTGCTTGGCGCTGTGATGAATCTCCGCCCCTGGTCTTCTATGCAATTTTTCAAGGAGTTAAACGTGAGTCACTGCTGCTTCTGGATTCAAGTGCACAATTTACCAAGAGTAGCGATGACCCGGAAGAATATCATAATGATTGGGAAAACAACAATTTAGCGAGGGACTTCCTCGCTAAGTGCCTTTTTTCTCAATTTGATTGCTATAAATAATCATGCACGTCATTAGGGGTGTTCACGGGTCGGGATAGGCCGAATATCACCTTGGCCCAGTGTCCAGCCCGGAACAACCCCTGGCTCAAGAAAATTAGCCCGCGGCTCGGTCTGGCCCGATATGGCCCAATCCTTCACCGGACTGAGATCGGGTCAATACCAGGCCGGGTTTGGCCCGGTGTAAAAATAAATATTAAAAAATAAATAAATAATAAGTTAATTTAATTTTTTAATAAAAATATAGCTAGTTACATTTAATATATATTCTTATAAGAAATCATATTGGGTTAAAATGTAACATTTATCAAAATTATAAATACTCAACAATTATACATTATTTATTTTATATAATATTAAGTTAAGAAATAAATTTAAAATTTAGAATAAAATTAAAAATTGGAATAATAAAATGAATCTATTATAATTATAAAATTAATTTATTATATGAGGCATATGAAGGAAAATAATTATATAAAATTATTCAATATTTTTAACAAATAAAGGAAAATGAAAAATTTTTTAAAAAATAATATATACCGGGCCGAGTCAGCATGGGCCTATGACTTGCCCAAGGACCGGCCCGACCCAATCCTCTTTTTGGCCCATCCCGGTTCCATTTCAAGACTTTTTCTTTTTGGCCCGGCCCCGACCGAGCCTCCAGACCCATTGAACAGACCTACACATCACCATAATATGGACACATCAAACTCATAACATCTTACTTTTAGTACTTTTATATTCACATTTTTGCCCATTGAACTGAATTGTATTTACAGTTTTTATGTAAAATATTAAATATATATTATTTATCTACATATTAATACACATATATATTTATAAATTAATATATTGTTAAAAAATAAAAATCTATTATATTTTCAATTTTTAATATCATAAAATACTTTATATTTTAAATTTTATAATAAATAAATTTTCAGTTTCATTTTTTTGCCAACAAGTTATAAAAATTAATTTAACTATTTTTATTAATTTAAAATAATCATCTGATTAAAAATAATTTTATAACTTAATTATTAAAAAAATTTAATTCATTAAAATTAAATTTTTAATAAAATAATTTTAATATATTAAAATTAATTTTAAAAAATTTAGTGATGGATAAATTTCTCGCTAAATTATTTTCTATTCATAATAATTTAGTAAGAAATAAAAAATACCTCATTAATTGTATTAATTTAGTAAGGAATAAAAAATTTCTCACTAATTAAATTTAATAATGATTACAAATTTACAATTCATCACTAATTCTCTCACTATTTAAATCATTCCTGTCTCGTTAAATTTAATATTTCTAATAATTACATGGACTGACATATGGGCATCCATTTACTATGAAAAGTTGCATGATTATTGTTACCCTTGTCATAGTGGGGCAGGATAACAGAAATTGTCCACATGTTTGTGCGGAGGCTGCCAATGAATTAAATCGAGGTTCTACAACTGTTAAACTAGATGTGCCACCAATGAGGGAGGTTGCCCAGGTTACTGTTCTAAAGGAAGACCATTGGAGCCTGGCTAGCAATGGTGTGAGGCAACCAGAGCGTGAGGATGGAGGAACAAATGGAGCGCGCAAGGAGCGAGATTGGAGGTAGCTACATCACAGGAGCAAGTCGTTAGTAGTGAAGGGAGGGCACGAAATGAAAGAGAATGTATGGAGCGCGCGATCCCGTACAGATTGTCATAGCAAAGCACATGGAGAATTTTTTATCTGCGTCGTCCTCCAGCTCTAAAGATTTTGGGGAGCAAAAGAAGAGTAACTTAGGTCATGTTATGGGCCTGTTTGTAGGCCCAAAATATTTGGACTTGGACAAGTATACTGGACATAAACATGATACTCACTAGTTTGTAGAAAAGGCTAAGACTGTTAGTTACTCTTAGAAGGTTGACTTGTTTAGTACTGGAGCCAATCAAGATGAGGGGAGTGAAGAGCCTCTGGAAGGGATGGGCTTAGAGTTACGAGCCCAAATTAATCCTCCTGAATACTTTGTTGAATTACCCTCTGATGAGGATGAGAGACCTATGAGAAACGGCACCATTTATAAAGATCAGCCGTATGAGAGTGTTCTGATTCAAAAGCTTTGTAGGTGCATCCAGATGTACAAAGCACACGCGAAATCACCCATAGATTTAAAAATCACAAATTTTACAAACTACAACTATCCATAAATATATATTTTTTTTTGTCATAACTTCCCATAGAGCTAAAAAACCACACAAATTTTTCAAATCACAATGGACAATAGATTTATTAACCACATAATTTGCAAACCACAACTTTAAAACCATAGGTCCGCCTACAGGTCGAAAGAAAACCCTAGATCACTCTATAGACACAACCTTTACTTTAAAAAGCTGGTGTCAAAATTTCATTCAAAAGTTTCTCTTTGGTTGCTATGAAAGATTAACACATGTTATCCAAAGGTTTGGACCAAGAAGAATATGATGATAAAGCTCAAGAAAAGTGGCTAAATATGGCTCCAATTTCTATAAATCAAATCAATGGAATACCAAATTATAATTCCTCCTCTATTTTTATTTTCTCCTCGTACCTAATTTTTCTTTCTTTTTTTTTTATTCTCTCCTGCTTTTTCATTTTCATTATTTCTTTTCCTTTTCTTTCTCTTTTATTTTCTTTCTTTTCATACAATCTTTTAACTTACCCTTTTTAGTTTAATATGTTATTATATCAAATAATTAATATAACCATTCATTTTGACAGAAAATATATTTATATATATATATATATATAAAAACTTAATCTTCTTCGATCCTTGATGCTAGCTAGTCCCACATTGACTATACACTGAGTCAAACTAATCTCTATAAACAGTCTTACATCTATGTTTAATGCCGACCTGCGTGGTGGCATGTTAGTTATGATGTTCAAGGCTGGCTTGACAGAGCAGCCATTTGTGTAATTAAAAATTGCTTGCAGGTGAGCAGCAGGTCCCCAAGGAGAATAACTATGAGGTATTCCAAAATACCTCTCTTTTTTTAACTTCTATTCCAAATTATCTGCTAGACCCAACCCATAATGCACATAAAGAACTTAATTCCCAGATTGATGATGATGATGATCTAGATCAGCTTCATCTTCATTGTGCCGAGTTTCTAAGCTGTGTGTGTTTCACTGAATTAGCCCTAGTGACAATATCTCTATGTACAATTATCCATAGATGTTTCTTGAGCTAGTTAGTTGGATCTAGTTTGGCTCACAGCCGGCTCGCGAAGTGCTGCAGTCGAACTCCATCCCTTCTGCGCTGACGAGGCTGGTTCTCTCCACCACGTTGTCAAGTCCTCTCTACCGTGCGGTACGTCGTTCGGCTTTTTTTAAAGCTCACTCTTCGTGCTTGCTTCCTCTGTTTTATATTTGGGTTTTATTCTTCAGCATCTTCGTCATCCAAAATTCCCTCATTCGTACGGGTTTGTATTTCAAATGTGATATGGGGTTTATATTTTTGTCCATCATTTGAAAGCTTTTAACATGTATTCTTGAATTTTTGCATATTATTCTGCAATTCAGGATTATGAAAATTTTGCAGCTTTGAATTTTTCTGGAGATTTCTCTGTTTTTGCTGCACTTACCTTGCGTTTCTCTGTTTATTATGATGTGAGTTGCTGAAATCATAATGCATTTTGTCTGGGTATGTGTGATCATTCTGTATACAATGCTGAAATTTTCAGGTATGTGCTACTGAAATATGGTTTGTGGTTAGCAAATTTTCTGTCCTTGCAATTGAAGATTCATAGTTAGCAACTTTTAATCTGATTGATTGAGCAAGTCCTTTTTTTACGTTTTTCTTTGTCTCTTCATGTGAGTTTTTTATTCATTTTTTTTTTAATTCTTAGTTCGTCAGATGTTATTCATCTACCTGAAAGGATTCAAGGTCCATTCTTGAAGTCTTCTGTTACCCAGTTCTGTACTGTTATTCATCCTTACAGTTGATTTATTTGGTTTGGAAGGGCAAGAACAAGTATGATCGATCAGAGCAGATTTTGGGCACAAGGCTTTTATATTAATATTGGACTTCATTTTCTAATCAAGCTAGCTTGCATTTGTTGATAGAATTTGTTATTTGTTTCCGATTATTTTGCACTAAAATTGAGGGGAAGTAAAACTTGGGATACTCTTGTCTTACTGCCTGAGATTTTATGCTATATTTTATAATTAACTATATAGAGTAGCTGAGCTTTAAGTACTAACTTCCCATGAGAATTTGCGTGTTGTTCTCATTCCCATACCTGCTATGTACTTCGGTATTCTGGCTGCAGTTCTGCTTGTGAAGTTCCTATTTATAAGATGTTGTTTTAAAAATTTACTTGGTCCTATTTATAAGGTATTGTGTTATTTTTTTATTTGAATTTTCTTCTTTATCCTTCATTTAATAACTTTTTTTATCTCGTATATTGTTTCGGTCTTTAATTAGTAGGGGTAAGATTGGAAGTTTATACTATTTTTTTATAAATTTAAGAGCATAATTATGTCTTCTTAATATCCGTGCAATGCAAAATAACATCTTATAAATGGGACTGGAGGGAGTAGATGCATTTTTGTTTTAGTTAATTCTGTTTATATGTGCCAGATAGATGTACATGCTGCATATACTAAATTACATATAAATAACTTGCTTTGCTGCATTTTTAATTTGTTTAAGCACCATTGATAATCTTATGTTAATTACTTCAGTTTGTTTGTACACCATGAAAGTATGGGATGTGCATTGACTTAATTCTTTGCTGCTCGTTAAAATTTTTCCAAGTTATATAAATGAAATGGACAGGAGGTGAAATTTCTGCTGAAACTGTAAATAGAAAACATTCAACATGTGATAATCAAATCGGGATAACTAATAAGTATGCCATTTAAAGATATATATATATTTAAATTAATAAAAGAATAGAAAGGATTTGAGAGGAAATTAGTTTGCTGCACATATATAGCTAGTCAAGTTAATTTAAATATATATATATATATATTGTTCATCTAACTAATAATGCGCTATCATAGGAGGACTCTCAACTTTCATTTGTTTACTAATTATGATTATAGGACCCCTTAATATTTGTTTGTAAAACTGTGATGTATGCTTGCAGGATTTGAGGCAAAAACTAAAGTTGATTTAAAGGGAATTGGGTATAGCACAATTTCATAAGGTATATTAATCTTACATGCAAACTTGATGAAAATGGTCTATATATTTTGATTGTTGCTGTGATGGGCTGAACAAAGTCTAAAAAAATTTAGTTATGTTGTAGAATTTTTTGGAGTTCCAATTTTAAGGGGAGAATTTGTTGAAATTTTCTGCCAACTAAAGATACCACTCCTGGATGCTCAAGAGCCATATAGGGATCCTTATCTACAAAGAATGTTGTGCAGTTTCTAACCTCAAGTTTCATTGTACACTGTAACCTTGATGTGATACACCATTTGTTTTCTTAAGAAATAATTACATTGAGTTGTATAAATTATTTAATTTTTCAATTTTCTTTTTTTTCAACTAATAAATTTCAATTTTCTTCTCGTAGTATATTGATTGTTAATTTAATTTTGTAAATATTGACTTCTCACTGTCCAATTTGGTTTATACAGAATTTTAGTAATATATAAAACTTAAAAAATGTACTACTTTATTTCTTTTTATATGTCGCTTAAGGATTTTACATCTAAAGTAAAAAATATAATTAATATGCTAGAATTTATTTTAAATTTCTTAATATGTCCTTTAATAAATAGAAAGATAAGAAAGTGTAATTAATATTATCTTTAACTCTGAAAAGGATAGATAAGGGTATAAATGAAAAAATAATCATTAATGTTGCCTTGAAATTTAAAAGTGATAAATAAATAAATAAAAATAAAATTTTTTTAAAAAGTAATAGATAAAAAAATAGAGAAAATATTAATTCAATTATGAAATCTGACTGGTTAACTTTGAATTAATGTCTCCATGAATTAAATTAGGGATGTGCATACATCAAGTATGACCCCAACTCGATGCCTAGAATGATGAATACATTGGGCTGCATTTTGCTGCTTGCAACCCAATGACGTAGTGCTTAACCGAGCTATATTGGGCTTGGGTGTGCTTGAGACAAAAAATTATTTAATAAAAATAAAAAAATAATTTTTTTGAAGTGAAAAACTAATTTTATATATTGATCAAAAGTAAAATTCAGTATTCAATCCAACATCTATTTCCTTAAAAAATAATATCATGGTCAAAAGTAATACTGTTTAAAATTATGAATATTCAATATAATTATACATTAATTTTTCATATTAATATTGATTTAAGAAATATATTTAAAATTTTGGACGAAACTAAAGAAATTATAATCATCATCAAATGTTTTAATTGTTTTTCTTTAAAACAGTTTTAGTGAAAATTTGAATTTCAAATATATTAAAATTCTTTAACCCGGTAGGCTTGTTGCCGGGTGACATTTCACCTAGACATTAAGTTCTATAAGTGTTCATTGAAAAAAAAAAAAAGGGTTTTAGACAAACTTCATGTACTTGGGTTTGATCCATATCTCATAAAGGCCCTGGGACTTTTTATAAGAAAAATTATAAACTTCTTGTTAATAATTTTATTCAAATATAATGTGTTGGGTCCAAAGGCCTTGAGACTTTTTATAAGAAAAATTATAAACTTCTTGTTAATAATTTTATTCAAATATAATGTATTGGGTCTTGGTCCAATTGGTCAAATGTAGTTTTTAATCCAATCTAGTTCATCAAAATTTTAATTGTGTATTTTGTTTTTTTAAACAATACGGTATCTAGTTATTATTATTTTGAGTTATGATTAATTTGCATTGAGTGATGTCGGAGCCTCAGATAAAAGGAAGTTTTCCTACAAGTGTTCTTTACGTTCACGTAGCATTTCAACTGCGTATCTGATCTAATGTAATCATAGCTAGCTTGCCACGTCACCCTCTCCTCCAAGCCACACATAACTTTTGTTATACTCTTCCAAGTAAAACCTTCATTTACAGATGTACCTCTCCTCCTCTCTCTTTCACTTTAGTCAATTTTTTTATTTTAAATATGTAACTCCCTGGCCCCTGCGTGCACAATAATGTTTTGTTGAAAATTTTATTGAGCATTAATTATAAGGGTTCTACTAATTTTATGGAGTATGGTAATTTTGATAAGTATAAAAATTCTTAATTTGCCAATAAAAGGCATTTAATAAAATGACATGGATAGACTCAAGCACTACAAAAAATTTATAAAAAAAAAGTGAGATTTTGATGTGGTTCTAACAATGATAAAATTGTAGATAATTGTCATACCTCTAGTTTTGAAAACCGTAGCTAAGGCTTCCTTAGTTGAACTGCAAGGTAGATATGGGTTGTGACAGTCATTAGTTACAGTTGTAATAGTGGTTTGTAGTTAATACTTAATAGTGATTATTTTTATGGCATAGCTCCATTTACCTTTAACTATGGCTAGCTAGGCCATTGCGTCACTAAGAATCGTGATTTTGGGAGTAGAAGGCGATGTGGCAAGCTATAAAGACGTAAGATCAAACATATAATTAAAATCTTTTTGACTAGATAAAACTTAAAAATTGCATTAAATCTAGATGTATAAAGCATATGCGCAACCACCCATAGATTTAAAAACCACAGATTTTACAAACTATAACTGCCCATAAAATTTTTTTTTTGTCGTAACTTCCCATAGACTTAAAAAACCACAGACAAATTTTTTAAACCACAACAGCCAATAGATTTATTAACCACAGAATTTGCAAACCACAACTTTAAAACCATAGGTTCACCCATAGATCTAAAGAAAACCCTAGATACCCTCACTCTATATATACAACCTTTACTTCAAAAACCGCAGTCAAAATTTCATTCAAAGGTTTCTCTTTGGTTGCTATGAAAGATTTACACATATTATCCAAAGGTTTGGATCAAGAAGAAGATGATGATAAAGCTCAAGAAAAGTGGAGGAATATGGCTGCGACTTCTAAATATCAGATCAATGAAATACCAAATTCAGGTATTTAGATTCAACTATCATATGTCTCATTCCCATATTTGCTTTTAGATTTTTCTTATGTGATATCATGGTTACTTTTTCATTGTAAACCAACTATTGTTTTGAGTTTCATTAACAATTTTTTAGGTTTTTATGGGCAAGAGTTTAGGGCTTCATGTTTAAGATTTAGGATTTAGAATTTTGAGTAATAAACTTTCTCAAAATTATCTTGTCGAATCTTCTCTTAGCTTGCAAATGCAATTCTATACAATTTCATTTTTTATGCAACTTTATTACACATTTCAAGTCATAGTGTTATAATTAGATCCTTCGTAAGTTGGTTTTAGCATCCAATTAACCTAATAATAGGATTACCAAGAGAAATGGCTGGGGTCTTGAACCGTTGTGAATTGTTGGTTTGAACATCACAACCAGTGAGTTATAGTATTATAAAAGAATGTAATTAGAGTATTGGTGAGTTATCATTTCTGAGAAGAGGATTTTGTAAATTTTCTATTGAATATTGTATCTAAAGAGAGTTTTATAATTTTTCCATTCAAAATTCTGTAGAGTGTATTATAAATTGAATCAAACCGATCAATTCAACTAAAAAATCAGGCCATAAATGTCTAGTCTAATCTAAAGATCATACTGAAACAAAAAAAAAAGTAAACTTGGAATTGGTAAAACAATTCAGTAAAAACTGCTAAATTGCTTATTCAACTAGTTTAGAATATTGATTCAACAAGTAAGAGCATTGCAAGATTCTAGTGAGCCAAATGTGGGACATGACTTTGTATCAATAATCCGTAATTCTGATATATGTGTATGTGTGTGTGGCTTTGAAAGCACATTTCATTTTCGTTTCAACTGCACATATATATATATATATATGTCTTTATGTATGTATGTAAAAGCATATTAAACACCAAGTCTTATAACGTTACTTGATGATAGGAGACTTGATTGAAATGTGATCTTTGATGCAGTTTTATTGTTTCCCAAGAGGGAGCAAATCGTTTCGATCAAGAAGTTGTTGAATTTTTGCTCTGTGAGGTTTACCCTGACAACTTTAAAAATGATTTGCCACAAGATCTGGTGAGATATTTATTCCTTTACCTATATATATATATATATATACTGACATATATGACAAAATTAGAACACAATCAAACTTTTGAATCGAAGAGTGACACTAAAAAATGAGAGTTCCTATGTCAAGTTGTAATGGATACGGGAGCTTTCAGTTTAGTTCTTCACAGGGAATTTTTCTTATATCTTCTTTCTTGAATTTAAAGCCAAATTAATTACTACAAGATGTGGACTCCTTGTAAACAAGAGAGATAAGAAGAAAGTAGTGAGCCCACTTTTGTGAAACCCATATATAAAGAGATCGATTGGACTTACCATTCTTTTCCTATCTCTCTCTATTTTACTTAGATATAATGTTTTAATTTCAAAAGATTAAAATTGAATGATGTCCTTAGTCCATTCATGCAATATGAAGATTTCTAAATGGACTTTCTATCAATCGTATTTTTCTTTATATAGTTGAGGACACCTGCAGCTGTATGGAAGATCCCGAAGCTGCTAAATGGAAGATCCCAAAGCTGCTAATTTGAGAAACAAGATTGAAGAAGCTGACAGATTCCTGAGATTAGAATTGAATACAACTTCTGTGTTATCGCTTGCTCTTGATGAAAATGCATTCGTTTGTAAAGGTTTGATTTAGTTTCATACAGAGAAAGTATCATATGCAAGTTTTGTTCACTATGTTTAAAGAAGACAAAGTAAGATTAAGAGGAAGAAGATATCTTTTCAGATGCTCAAGAGCTTATAAATGGGGATCATTATCTACAAAGAATGTTGTGGAGTTTCTTACCTCGAGTTTAATTGTACACTGTGACTTTGGTGTGATACGTCATTCTTTTTCTCAAAAAATTATTACATTGAGTAATATAAATTATTTAAATTTTCAATTTTCTTTTCATAATGAAATGATTGTTAAGCTTATAATTTTGTAAATGTTGACTTCAGAACTCTATTATTTCTTCTAAAAAATTATACATGTACTATTCAAGATATATGCTTCAGTATTCTATTATTTCTGCTTTAAGGATGACTCTTTTGATTGAAATATTTCTAATTTTAGTTTTAAAGGGCAATTCCTCCACGAAGGATGACTCTTTTGATTGAAAATTTTCTAATTTTAGTTTTAATGAGCAATTTCTCCACTTTGCCAGTTTAGTAGATTCCTCCTCTACTCTTATTTCCTCCTCGTGCCTATTTCTTTTTTCTTTTTCTTTATTCTCTCTTGCTTTTTCTTTTTCATTATTTCTTTTCCTTTTCTTTCTCTTTTATTTTCTTTCTTTTCATACAATCTTTTAACTTTCCCTTTTTATTTTAATATGTTATTATATCAAATAATTAATATAACTCTTCATTTTGGCAGAAAAAAATATATATATATATATATATATATAATTAATCTCCTTCGATCCTTTGATGCTAGCTAGTCCCACATTGACTATAAACAGAGTCAAACTAATCTATATAAACAGTCTTACATCTATGTTTAATGCCGACCCGCGTGGTGGCATGTTAGTTAAGGTGTTCAAGGCTGTCTTGACAGAGCAGCCATTTGTGTAGTTAGTTAAAAATTGCTTGCAGGTGAGCAGCAGGTTCCCAAGGAGAATAATTATGAGGTATTCCAAAATACCTCTCTTTTTTTAACTTCTTCTATTCCAAATTAACTGCTAGATTCAACCCATAATGCACATAAAGAACTTAATTCCCAGATTGATGATGATGATGATCTAGATCAGCTTCATCTTCATTGTGCCGAGTTTCTAAGCTGTGTGTGTTTTACTTAATTAGCCCTAGTGACAATATCTCTATGTACAATTATCCATAGATGTTTCTTGAGCTAGTTAGTTGATCTAGTTTGTAACTCAATTGATGGGCATTAAGGTAATTTAAAATTAAATTGGTATTCTCGTCTTTCTTTTTTTAAGAAATATTTGATTATTTGTATAATTTTATTACAATTTATGTTTAATATGTGCAATTTTCAAACAATTTCTTTCTGTTCAATCTATATGTATTCAGTATTCACACTTCCACATCACCATCTCCTACAAGCCACACATGACTTCCAAGGGAAATTGAGCCAAATACTACACATTAAAAAATTATATGCCAAAATACTACAAATTAAAAAAAAATTACCAAAATACTACACTTATACTGTGTTCAATATTTTTTTAGCTTTGTTCAACATACATCTAAGTTTCACTGGAGCTGAGATCCAAGGCTGGACCAACGCCCCTGTGACCCTCCCCAACCCCACTTTCTCCTCTCTCCACAAACCCCAAGTCCCCTTTTCCACGCGGGCACACACGCATATATATATATATATATATATATAGATTAAATTATAAATTATATCAATAAAATTTAATAAAAAATAAAAATGCTAAGAAACATTCTAAAAAATAAATAGCAGAACTATATAGATAAAAATTAAATCCTTTTAAAATTATGATTTAATTAAGACACCTAAAACAAGTGAAATTAAAATAAATAATTGATAAAATATTATACCTCTTCATTATTTATATATTTACATATATAAATTAAAATATATAATATATATTTTAAAACCCGCTTTCGTGATCTCTACGCGAGTAATAGTCTAAAATTCCTACTTCTTAACATGTATACATCAATAGTTTAAGAACTTTCACCTCTTAGTAAGGGTCATACTTTTTATTTAGAAATTATATTCACATATCATATTATTTATCTAATTTTAGTGGTATTCAACCAACTTAATAGCTCAATAGGTCTGGTCCTAACTGACATTTTGGGTTGGCCTAAAGACCTAACCGGGTTGAACACGAGGTTGATATCAAACCTAGTCCTATTTGGTCTCAGTATATATAATTTTATTTTTTAAAACTTTTTAATATTAATTAATTTTATCTGCTTTTTTAATAATAAATTGACTTTATCATTATAATAAATATTTTTAAGATTTTAATCTTTTTAATTTTATTTAAAATTTTAAATTATTTTCTTAATATTATATAAAAATAATGTATAATTATTGAGTGCTTATATTTTTAGAAAATGTTATTTTTTATCTTAATTTTATTTTTCAAGAAATACATTTTGGATAAATGTACTTATAACTTAATATTAAGGAGCAAGGCCAACCCAATTTTATATACCAGACTAGATTAGTCCAACCTGATCTCAAAAGAATCTGACATCAGATTAATTGTCAACAAGATCCTACTTGATCTTTATTTACCACTATCTACTCGATCTTTATTTATCATTGTCTAATTTTATAAACTATATCCAATATATATTTATATACTAACTTATATTTTTAGGATATATTTGTTTGGTTGGAAGATACCTACCAAATTTAAAGGAATCATTAAAATAAAATTTGAAGATCAATATAACAAAAATCAAATTTTAATTAATTAAAATAACACACACACTTCCAAGTATTATTATTATTAAATGTAAACGAATCATCTCCGTCGTTCTCACGTCTCAACCTCTTTGTCGTCCACGTCGTGTTCCACCGTCCATCTTCTTCCGGATGCCATTTTCCCTTCATCCTCCGTGTGCTCTGTCTCCTTCAGGTTCGCTGCTTGCGTCGTTCTTACTCTGCTTCACATGCTTCTCAATGTGATCTAAATTAATTTTATTTTTTTATTTTTCCTAATCTTTGTTCATTACAACGTGATGCCTTTTCGATTAATATATACATTTGATTGATTCAATTTATTGTTTTCCATATAAAATATACACGCACATTCACATAGGCCCTTGCTAGCTGCAGTAAATGGAGAATCTTAAATGTTTTTCTTTTTGGTCCAAACATCCATCATGTCCAGAATTCTGTTGAGAAGTTTTCTGCCGTCATATGGCGCATTCTCTTCTGTTTCTGGAAATTAGAATAGAAAATTGTACCTTTCATATGTTAGCAAAAAATATAGATGGTAAAAGTCTACTTAATTATTTCAACTGTAATCTTAATAAGGTGATAGTCTGACGGATTAAGATGCTGGATTTTTGCTTTTAGAAGAAATGGAGTAGTAACCTACTTTTGACTTTGATCTCAATTAAGGGAAAAACTCATGTTAAAGAGATATATCTAGTACAAGGGGATGATGTAGAAACTTAATGTAATATTATAAGGAGAGGAAGCGATGAGACTTGAAGAAAAGGCTGTGAGTGATTCTGACTAATAAAATAATAATAATAATAATAATAATACTAAGGTTCTTTAAAGAACTAAAAGAAAAACAATAACAATAATAAATAAAAGATAATAGATAATAGAAGAGTTAAAAAAAATCATTATTTCTTTTTTTTTTGGGGCATGTTGTTAGTTTTTAGATAATAGATAATGAACTTCCTTGTTTTGCCCCCCTGTTAAAAGGATTTGTCTGGTTCCTATGATTATGCTAGCTTCATATTTATTCTATTTGTTTGAGAATGATTAACTTCTTTTTATATTTTTACTTATACTAGTTAAAGTATTTATTCATGAATTCGACCACCATTCTACTGATCATTAAACATTGAATTAGTGTTTCGATCAATTTAACTATTGATTCTTTTTAAATATCTTGCACCTCCTTTTTAATCACAGTGATAAGCACCTAATGTTTTTTATTAATATGGGCCATCCAACCCAGTTACTTTACAGACCAAATTTAATTTAATTTAATTTAATTATTATACTTTTAATATATTTTTATTTTATTAGATTGATTTTATTATATGCAGAATGTTAAATAAAAATAATTTTATAACTGTTATTTTTTTAAAAAATAATATTATTATTTAAAAAAATTAAAATATAAAGCTTTAAATCTAAATTATTCAAATTAAAACTAGATGGTAGAGATCTCGTCGCAGTGATGATTACATGGTTTTCATCGCTGCAATGTTCACCGAATGAAAGTCCATGATTCAAATGCTTGTTTTAGGTGCACAGTATTTCAATGTATGATTTCTTGTGTTATTTTGCTTTAATTTCAAGCATGTAAAAATATGCCGATAAATGGGTAATTCTCGCTCCCCTTTTCCGAAGCCACACGTAAAAATTGTTTTACTTTTTTTATAATATTTAAGTCTTAAGAATTTTAGAGTTTAAGACTTTTTTTTATTTTCTGGGCAGAAACTGCAATCATATTCAGTCAACTAGCCACTGAGGAGAACCAAAAGGGTCCCAGAACACCAGAAAACAAGTAACAAAAGGGAAATGAAGGAAGCAAACAGTAACAAAGGGAACAAAAGAAACTGCATGAAGGCTTCCAAGTCATGAAGCTCAACCTATACCACCCGTATCAGCAACAGTAGCAGCATCTTCTTCAAAGAATCTCGAAGCTTCTGAGGAGTAAAAGATCTCACCTAGCCTAGCCATGCATATATATTTGCCAAAGCATATATATACAAAATCTCCAAAACTAAGTTACTGCACCTCCAGTCTCACTTTTCAATTCTGCCTCTAGTATTGAGAAGTTCCATGAACCACCAGTCAGAACTTGCAACATCATAGTGATCAAATTTTAAATATAAATAGCGGCCAAACCAGACACATCTCACCCACGGATATAGAAACAAGAGGTGTTCAAGGTTTCTACCTCACATGGCACAAATTGGTATAGCAACTTCTCCGCCATAGAGCTTCATTAGTACGTGACACAAACAATGGTCAGGAAAAAATTTCTCTAATAATTTACAACTGAGAAATACATGGGTATTTATACAAGTTACCTTATGAGCTAAAAAATAAATACAAAATATTTATAATAAATATAGGGATTATAATTCCTGATTCCATGGAAGACAAAAATAAAAAAGAATTAATCAATACAATCTGAATAATATCTTAAAATATTCTAGTATCTTAATACTCCCCCTCAAACTAGTAAGTGGATATCCTTCAATCCCAACTTGGTGATCAAGTCTTGAAAATGAACACTAGACAATCCCTTTGTGAGAATATCAGCAAGTTACTCTCCTGTAGAAACAAATGGTGTGCAAATTAAACCATTATCAAGCTTCTCCTTTATGAAATGACGATCTAATTCAATATGCTTGGTCCGGTCATGCTGTACTGGATTGTGAGCAATATTAATCGCTGATTTATTGTCACAGTAAAGCTTCATCGTACCATCCCATTTAACCTTCAAATCTTCCAAAATTATCTTTGTACATAATAGTTCACAGATCCCAAGTGCTATTGCTCTGAATTCAGCTTCTACACTAGATCTAGCAACCACATTCTATTTTTACTTCTCCAGGTGACAAGATTTCCAACAAGGAAAATACAGTAACCTGTCGTGGACCTCCGATCAACCAAGGAACATGCATAATCTGCATCCGTATAGACTTCAAGAGTTATTCTATTACCCATTTTGAATAAAATTCTTTTTCCTGGTGTACCTTTCAAGTATTGCAGAATTCGATGTACAACCCAAAGATGTGATTCTTTAGGAGCATGCATGAACTGACTTACAATACTAACAGCATAGGCTATGTCAGGCCTAGTATGAGACAAATTTATTAGTTTGCCAACCAGCCTCTGATATGATCCCAAATCAACAGTTGTATCATCTGGAAAGTCACAAAGTTTGTGATTAACTTCTATTGGGGTATCTATCAGTTTACATCCCAACTTACCTGTCTCAGTTAATAAATCAAGAATATATTTGTACTGTAATATAAAGATTCCTTACTTTGAATGAGCAACTTCAATGCTTAGGAAGTACTTAAACCTCCCTAATTCTTTAATTTCAAACTCTCTCATCAACTGCTTCCTTAAGGAATTAATTCCTTCCATGTCATCTCCTGTGACTATGATGTCATTAACATAAACTAGCAACACTATCACTCCCCTAAAGCTGAATGTCTAATAAATAGAGTGTGATTACCTTGACTTTACTTGTACCCCATATCAAGCATGACTTTTGTAAATCTACCAAACCAGACTCTTGGAGATTGTTTAAGCCCATAAAGTGCCTTTTTAAGTTTGTAGACTGGGCCTGATGGAAGCTGAGAATGAAATCCCTGTGGTACCTCCATATAGATCTCCTCTTCTAAATCACCATGTAAAAATGCATTTTTAAGATTGAATTGCAGTAATTGCTAGTCTCGGTTAGCAGCAACAGACAATAAAATTCTAACTATATTCATTTTTGCAACATGGGCAAAAGTCTCAACATAATTTATGCCATAGGTCTGAGTATATCCTTTTGTAATTAACCGTACCTTGTATCATTCTAAGAAACCATCAGAGTTGAACTTAGTTGTGAAGATCCAGCGACACCCAACTGGTTTCTTTCCCTTTGGCAACGGAACCAGGTCCCATGTCTTGTTTTTCTCTAGGGCTTCCATCTCCACTTTCATTGCATGTACCCAATTTTCATTTGCCAATGCCTCAAATAAAGTTTTAGGAATGGAAATATCATGTAAATTTGCAAGGAAGGTTCTATGACTGCAAGACAAATTATTATAGGAAATGAAAGATGACAAAGGATATAATGGACGTTTAGTGCAACTTAGGGTTCCTTTTCATAAGACAATATGAAGATCATCATCTATATTTTTAGGAATATTTTCAAGGGAGGGAATTACCTTTGTGCCTTCAGGAACAGATTCTGATTCAGAAGATTGAACTTGCTCTGGTTGAGATGTTTCTTTCCTGCAAGAGTAAACCTGTAAAGGACAAGTGGAGACAATGGGCTGTTGGGAATCATAGGAACTAGAAGGTTCAGATGAGTCATTTGGAATTTCAAGAAGGAAGAGATCTTGACTCTGGTTATTAGGAAAGAAAGTTCTCTCTGGAAGAGTATTATGAAAAAAAAGACTTACACTCAGAAAAAGTAACATCAGTTGAGACATAGAACCTTTTTTAAGGAGGATGATAGCACTTGTATCCTTTCTGAGAAAAAGAATAACCAATGAACACACATTTCAGGGCCTGAGGATCAAGTTTGGTCCGATTCTGAGGATGCACATGAACAAAAGCAACACAACCAAATATTCTTGGGATGAGATTATTGGAAACATTGAAGTCTAGGAAAAAATGAGTGAGAAGTTGCATAGGACTTTTTGAACCAAGAATTTATGTGGGAAGCCTATTAATCATATAACTTGCAGTTAAAACTGCTTCTCCCCAAAATTGTTTAGAAACATTATTTTGAAATAGTAAAGCTCTTGTGGTGGCCAGAAGATGATCATTTTTCCTTTCAGCCACCCCATTTTGTTGTGGAGTATTAATGCAAGAAGACTTATGAATGATTCCCTGAGCATCAAAAAAGGTTGACAGAGATTGATTGAAAAAATCTTTTGCATTGTCAAAACGGAATCTCTATATCCCAATCCCAAATTGAGTTTTGATCATATTGTAAAAAGATGAAAATATAGAGCTAACATCAGATTTTTGTTTCAAAAGATAAATCCAAGTTACACAAGTGCAATCATAAAGAAAAGACACAAACCATCGAGATCCAGAAATATTAGGAATATTTGAAGGGCCTCAAATATCACTATGAATTAAATTAAAAGGAACAAAAGCTCTTTTATTACTGATAGGAAATGAAGATCGTTTGTGTTTAGCAAATTCACAAATATCACAATGAAAGGACTCAACATCCAAGTCTTTAAACAAAGAAGGAAACATCATTTTAATAACATGAAAAGAATAATGACCAAAATGACGATGATGAAGTCAAATATGGTCTTTATTCAAACTGAACTCTTTGGAATGAAAGGAAGAGGAAGTCGAACTTTGAACTCCATCGTGTCCACTGTACTCATCAAGGAAATAAAGCCCATCTTTTTCTTTAGCAAGTCCAATCATCTGCCTCGTATCCAGTTCCTAAATTTCACAATAGGTAGAAGAGAATAAAGCACAACAGTTAGAATCACTGGTGAGTGGTGAGTCTTTTGATAGATATAAGATTGGTAGAATGCTTAGGAATGTGCAACACATTTCTTAAGATAAGATATGGACTTAAACGGATATCACCTTGACCAATGACTAGCAACAGTAAGAACAACACCATTAGCTATTATAACTTTTCTGGATAGGTTATAAGAGATAAATTTTTTTGAAGAATTGGTCATATGATTATTAGCTCCAGGATCCATGATCCATGAGTCAAGAAAAACTTTATTTGAGGCAGTAAGAGTAGATGACAATTGCGTAATAATAGATGAAGGTTCAATAGAAATACCTGAGAACACCAAAGAATATGTACCTCAAGTACCGGTAGTATTCTTCTCTAGTGATGCTAGTAAACTTCTTAATTTTCCAATCTCATCCTTAAGATCAGGATAGTTGAAGGTTTCCTCACTAATTGAGACTACTGTTACTACATGAGCTTGCCCTTATCCTTTCTTCATATTCGGAGATTTATCATGAAGCTTTCAACACCTTTCCTTGGTGTGACGAGGCTTGTTGCAATAAGTACACTATAGGGAGTTGTTAGATTGCTTTGATTGAGTAGCTTGATTGGTACTTTTGGATATCAAGGCAGAACTTTCAATTGTCTTGGGCTCCATCATCACACCCCTACGTCCTTCTTCTACTAAGATAATAGCAATGGTTTCATTTAGAGTAGGTAACTCTTCTCGTCCAAGTATGTGAATCCTTGCAGTATCAAAATCTGCATTCAATCTTGCAATATATTCAAAAATCCTCTCTTTTTCCATAAAGTGCTTCAGGATGACAATATCTTTAGTATATTTCATCACGATACACTGATAATGATATAATTTCTGCCACAAATTTTTCATTAGTGTAGAATAATCATTGACAAATTTACCTCCTTGTTTCGTAGTAGAGATTTTGGTATTAATCTCATAAATCTGGGCAGCATCCTTCACTTTAGAATATATCTGATGCATAGAATCCCAAATCTCTTTAGCCGAACTCAGGAACAGACATGATTTACTAACTTCAGGATCCATGGAATGCCACAGCCATGACATGATCAGCGAGTCTTCTTCATCCCAAACATCAAACTTTGGATCACCTGGCTTAGGATCCATGCCTAATAAATGATTGAGCTTTCCACGTCCCTTTAGAAAAGTTCAAACAAATTGGCACTAACTTAAAAAATTGTTCCCATTCAATCTATAGGCAAATGGAACAACCTGCAACTCTCAAGATACACCACTAATGCCAGTTTGAGTACTAACAGTAGAAGACTCAGTATTGGGACTAGTAGTAGATGACCCACTCATAGCTGAAATAGGCTTAGAAGACGATGACGAAGCAATCGCGAATGACAGATGGTCGGACGGTGGTCTCACACTTCTTCACGCGCCGACGCATGTTCTCTGGTACAAAAAAGTGACGGTGGCACGTGAGACCGCATGGCTAGCTGGAAAAAGGAGCGGTCACCAGGAAAAAGCCGATCGGAAGTTTCTGAGGCCAATGGTGGGTTGCTTTGGTTGAGATCAAACCGATAAAGAAGGGTTTAGAATTTTGAACGTGAACAGTAATGCTTGAACAATAATGAAAAAAGAAATTATGATAGAGAATTTAGAACAGTAACGTGTGAACAATATGAAAAAAGGAATTAGGATAGAGAAAGAACAAGTGATTAGAGAAAAAATGAGTCTAGTTCTAATATCACGACATAAACAATGGTCGGGAAAAAGTTTCTCTGATGATTTACAACTTAAGAGTACATGGGTATTTATACAAGTTACCCTAGTAACTAAAAAATAAATACAGAATATTTATAATAAATGTAGGAATTATAATCCCTGATTCTATGAAAAATAAGAATAAAAAAATAATCAATACAATTTGAATAATGTCTTAAAAATATTCTAGTATCTTAATAGTACGTATAACTTTTTTTTCTTTTAGCACCAAGGTATCCACCAACCAACAACAACGAGTTTTGTTTTTTCTAATAAGATATTTTTCATACATTCAGCCAGTAACTCAGCCAACAGCTCCATGGTCTTCCATATGTCCTCACTATTGATTTTAGGATTTTTTTTTTACTCAGAACAATTACAATATACACACACTCACACCTAAAATACACACACTCACACCTAAGATAGCATCGCGATAAGAAGAACTTAATCCCACGACTTATCTCCACTCAAGGAGTATGGCATTGGCATTGGCATTGACTTTAGGATTCAAGATTTTAGGATCTAATATTTTAAGACTCAGTGGCTTAGGATTTTGAAATGTAAGCTAATTCTTATGTTGGTTTTATCATATTAATAAATTAGTTAATTAATGATACTAAAATCAACAGTTAAGTTTTGAAGATAAAATGTTTATTTGAGGCGTAAGTTTTTATTAAAATTGGGAATGTATGTCCGCTAAACCCACATGGGCTGGATGCGTTGGCTTATCATGAGGTGAATGAAAAATGGGTTGGACTTGGCCAACCCACTTATGGTGGGCTGATGGTGTATATGGGTCAACCCTCATAACCCACCCTAATTTTTATACTTTTATTAAGTAAAATGATAAAAATTTCTATATCCAACATCAATCTCTCAAAATATAGTATTATTAAAATTAAAAAAAAAACACATATTCAAGTAAAAAACATGAGTTAAATGTGAATGCACGCATGCGTGCATATATATATATATATGTATGACAATAATATGATTGAAATGAAGGAACATTACCACATATTCTTTTTGGTCCCAACTGATAGGTCATGAGCTGCCAAAAGAGCATAGATTGTGATATGATTAACAACCACATATGAAGTACTGATACTTTAAAAAAATAAATGCATCTATATTTAATACATGATATAATATGATATATGTACCATATTTATGCATATGTATCTATCCGTATCACTTTGTATTCCTATTAATCACTTCAAATTTTTACTGTAAAATATGATCATTTGAAGTTGTTATAAATATTTTATGGTTTATTTTACTATTTATACTATAATTTTTATAATATTTAATGCTCATTTTTTATGAGTAGATTTATTAATTACACATATAGATAATTACATAAATAATATTATATATGTATCAATATTTCCCGTACCCGTATCCTAAAATTTTAAAAATTAACATATTTGCTATATCATACTGTATCGTATGTTATATACGTACATATATCGGTGCTATATAAACAACCACCAATACTCAAGATAGAGACTTAGGTTTTAATTTTAAAAATTTAAAATAATTTTTTTTAAAAAAAAAAGGGGCAGCCCCTGGTCCAAGTGGGTTGGGACAAAATATATAGACTATTTCAATGTTGTTAATTTGACATACAGTTAGTATTAAAGACAATAAAAAAAAGTGATGGTGTTTCTTACCTGAGGTTTAATGGCACATGTGACTTTAGGCTACTACACCATTTTTATTTCTTCAAATAAAAAATAAGTATATTTTATTTACGTTTTCTAGTTTTTCTTTTAAGAAATTACACTTATTAGTTAATTTTGTAATTACGCAAGGAAATTGTAGTGAAAAGGTTCTTGTGATATAAGTACAGAGATCATGGATATCATCTTAATTATTAAAAATAGAAAGGAAAAATAAAAGCAACTTGTGATAGTGAAAAGCTCTATATTGTACTCACATTTTAAAGAATTTATTTTTTGGTCATGAAGAGAACTTATTTATTTCAACGTTATTTTAAATTTCTCTAGTGTGTAAGAGTAAGTTTAACTTTAAGGGGAGTTCAAACAGTTTTTATGTAAGTTATATCCTCCTTTTTTTTTTTCGTAGACTTTTTGTAAGTTATATCGATAAACTTGTATTATATAAACTTAATTCTAAATCCATATAAAATTTAAAAATTATTGGGGTCACATGTCATTATTTATAAGCAATTAATTTTTTTTATTTTTTTATTTTTTGAATTAATGGACATATCAATTACTACAAAAAATTTGTACAAGGTATACGATCACTTTTCTCACTCTTTTATTATCCACCACCTTACCACAATATGGTGGGGGAAATCTTTTAGATTTGAATAGTATAACTCCTCTCAAACATATAATATTTTTTATTCTTTCAATATTTCTTCACATATTTTATTATATTTCATGTAGCTTTATTTTATTTTTTTCAGAGTGTTGGTTGCACTATAGTCATAATTCTTCTAGATGCTTGCATAAGAAAAACAGAATTGCCGACCAAAGTAGGCAATATATCTTAATGTTCCTTAAACACGTTGATTAATTACTTAATCTAAAGAAATCAATTTCTCAAATGAGATCAAATTTGGACTAATTAACCTGACCAATGAAATATAGCCAAACCTAACACCACATAAGCCACGCAACTGACTATAACCCAAATAATTGACCTATTATAAATCACCACCTAATTCCTATTATTTTATCACGATCACCCCGGGAAAGGATACAAATTGCCAAAAAACAACATATGACGTCACAATTCACAAATATTAATAGTTAGAAAATTTCTGTTAGAATTAAAAAAGAAAATCGATGTCAAAATATAAAATTTTTATTCATAAAAAACTCTTGAAATATCAATTTATATAATCAAATCCATATAAAGCCACATTGTTTATTAGCTATGAAGACTGATTCACCTCAAACTTTACGCAACAAGTGAGGCCACTTCTAATTTGTTCTAAACAAATTTATAAAAATAGAAAATCATAAAATAAGGAATATACTAAAACAACCATGAAATGCATGAAACTTTTTTGTCCCGTCTAGGACGCTCCACGTCATATTTTTATTTAACCAATACGATCCAATGATTGGATACATAAACAGAACCTACAGTGGACATAAACGCATACAAAAGCATCAGCGTTTAAATAATATTTGAAAGTCGTTTCATATCATATACATATACGTACTCATTACACTCAACAAAAGTTTAATAAAAATCAAGTTTATTTTCTTTATAGAAAAAACAAGTTTATTTAGTATGGCCTGATGCATTTATTAATATTATCATTTATCAAGTTATAAACTTTTTAATATATACATTTAATTTCAATAATTTTTTTTAACAAAGCAAGTGAGATCGAGTTCAAAACACACAAATATATTATTTAAAATTACTTGCCCTTATTCTTTTTGTTGACCAAGAAAACAGTGTTTCCAAATTCACATTCGATACTCATCAGGAAATCTGGACCATCCAGATCAAAAATAGATGATCCAGATTTAATTTAATTTTAGTATTATATTTTTTATATATTTTTATTTTATTAGATGTAGAATGTAAAATAAAAATAATTTTATAACTATTATTTTTTAAAAAACTATTTTTATTATTAAAAAAATTAAAATAAAAATTTTAAATCTGGACCGTCCAAATCAAAATTGGACGGTCCAGATTTTGTTTCCCCATATAAGCATCTGGTGCTCATCACGCTGATGAGCACCGAATGTGAATTCCAGAGTTTGAATTCACATTCATGAGCACCGGAAGCTCTCATCAGGAAATCTGGACCATCCAGATAAAAAATGGATGGTCCAGATTTAATTTATATTTTTTATATATTTTTTATTTTATTAGATGTAGAATGTAAAATAAAGATAATTTTATAACTATTATTTTTTTAAAAAATATTTTTATTATTAAAAAAATTTAAAATGAAAATTTTAAATCTGGACCGTCCAATTTTGATTTGGATGGTCCAGATTTTGTTTCCCCTGATGAGCATCCAGTGCTCATCACGCTGATGAGCACCGAATGTGAATTCCAAAGTTTGAATTCACATTCATGAGCACCGGATGCTCATCAGGAAATCTGGACCATCCAGATAAAAAATGGATGGTCCAGATTTAATTTAATTTTAGTATTATATTTTTTATATATTTTTTATTTTATTAGATGTAGAATGTAAAATAAAGATAATTTGATAACTATTATTTTTTAAAAAAATATTTTTATTATTAAAAAAATTTAAAATGAAAATTTTAAATCTGGACCGTCCAATTTTGATTTGGACGATCCAGATTTTGTTTCCCCTGATAAGCACCGAATGTGAATTCCTATGTGACATTCAATATCTTTTTAAGTAAAATTTTTTAGTTCAAATTTTGTGAATATAAAAATTATGTGGAGAGAGCTTTTCAATTTGAATCGAGACATGGTTCAGACTCAGATTAATAGATTAAAAAAATATCAAGTAGTTTTAAAAAATAAGTTGTTTACTATAAAAAATTTGCAGGAAAACATTGCTCTATGTATCTACTGCAACCAAGGTAACTAATATTAGGCTATGTTTGCTTCTCAGATAAACTACTTTCTGGGCAAGTTTGAGAGAATATACCATCTGAAATACAAATGCGCACTAATTAATTAATCACATATAATTACTAATGAAGCTGAGATAAAAAGAAACCACTTGGTGACAGAAATATATACAAAAACATATGATGAACTTGACGGGGAATAAAAAAAAGAGAGAAAAAAAAACAAATGATGAACTTGATGAACAAAACAGGTATTCTAATGAGTTCATTAATTAGTGTGTAAAAGCATATATAGCAGTGGAAATATAAGTCAGAAGAGCAGAAGAAACAAGCACAACCAGAGTAATAACCGCTTGAACAGCAGATTTACTTCCACACGACAGCAATCCCAACCTGATCTGAATCACATTGATCATCGAAAGCATCAAGAACAAGCACCCCATGACGGATCCGACGGCCGAACCTAACATCCCCAACCTCAGAACTTTCACGTTCAGGTGTGCCTTGAAGGATTCGTCCACGTCCTTGCTGTTCAGCAGGTTGATGGCCAGCTTCAGTCCCTGAGCCACCAGCGACGAGAACAGGAAGAAGCTGAAAGAGACCACCTCGAATACCAGAAGCTTCTTCGCCACGTCGTTGCCAGCGTCACAAGAAGATCGGTTCTCCAGACTTCGCTGACCTGAATCGATCAGAAGAAGAATTAATTATGCTTTTTCTATGAACAGACTGACGCAGGGTTTAATAGAAGCTTGTGATTTTGTCGTCACCTGGAGTGGTGAGAGAGAGGCCGACGAAGACGGCAATGGTGAAGAGGGAGTTCACGTTGACGATGCCGTCGAGAGCGGTGACCTGAATGCTCGCCGTGGATGAGGAAGACGACGAGGAAGCGACCCTCCTCACGGTGTCTTCTTGTTGGTTGTAATTATAATCCTTCGGGTACTCCTCCAATCTGAGATAACAAAATTACACACAAATTCAAACAAGCATGAACTTGAAGATCATATGAAAAATTTGCAGATTAAGAAAGAGAGAGGGGAGCGAGGGAGGGAGACATACTCTTCTTCCATGGAGGAATCTGTGTTAGTTAATGTGGGTCTATTGGCTTTGTGATTCTGTTTCTGAGGATTGATTTTTATTTTATTTTTTCTTAACTTAAATTGGTTAGATGGGTTTTGTTTTGTTTTGTGTTGTTTTCTTGGGGAGGAGATGCTTTCCCTGAGTTTATTGCTTTTCGGACGGTTCTAAAGTATGACAAAGTCTGTAAGTAAAAGTCAATTCATTGTTAATCAGATGATTAATAATGTCGGAAGTAGATAAGGATGTGAATTCATTATTTTAATCAGATGAGTGTAAAATTTAAAATTAAAATTAATGCTCTGTACTGATGTGAATTCTCTTACCTGAAAATTTATAAAAAATGTTTATTAAAGAAAGGAAGAGTGGCCTATTTGAGTTACTATCTTCGTCTCATATGTGTTGTTGTTGAGTTTTTTTCAGGAAAAACTATGATTATTTTTTTAAAACCAATCCATAATTAATTTTTATTTTCCAACTATACCCTGGTTTATTAATATTATTTTTTATTTACTACTTACTTATTTTAAATTTATTTTATTTTTAAATTTTTTAAATAAGAATATTTTAATTATGACTAAACTTATATACATTTTTTATATATTTTTTATATTATTTTCTAATTAAAATTTAACATGTAATTTTTTTAAATTTTTTTAAATTTAAAAAGTTAACACTTTTAATATATAATTAATAACTAAATCTATAACGCATTAAAAAATAATTCATATGTTAATTTTTAATTAAAAAATAATACGAAAAATATATGAAAAAAAGCATATAAATATTTTTATTTAATTATATATTACATTAATTAAAGTTTTCCTAATCTGTATACCACAATCTTAATCTACAATAAATATGAAATGGAGAGAGTTGTGCGGAAGTTCTCACTCAACCAATTCTCTGAATTGCATAATATTTTTTTTCTGGCTTGCATAATTTAAAAACTTATAAAGTACCACTCATATGCACAAGAAAGACCAAAAAAAAAATTGGATAAAAATGAAAAAAAAAAAAGGGCGTTTGGTTCCACTGTCTATCACTGGGATGTGCCGCCTGCCCACCTCACAATTGTGACCGTTTGATTAACCAAATAGTCCAAAACGTCTACTGGCTTTTTGTTTTTTAAGGAAAACGTCTACTAACTTTGAACAAAGATCACTATACAATCTGTACGTGTGTGTTTTATCGGTGAACATCTTATGGGGTTGCTTTCTGAAATACGTTTGTACCCTCTTTGGGATAAGTGCCCGTTTGGTTTGCCTTTTTATAAAAGTACTTTTAGAATAATTATAGTTTACAAAAATGAAATTTAGATAAAAGTAGAGAAATTTACTGAAAAGCTGTTTGGATGAAAAAGGAGAAAATGATGGTTAAAAAGTACAGTTATGTTTTGAAAAATGAGAACCAAACAGGCACTTTAAAATCAGTTTAAGGATGATATTCATTCTTCCATTTAATCTAAGTTATCTATCACTCAATTTAAGGATGTCGAAAGATCTGATTTGGTTCAGTTTTTTTAAATATGAAACTTTTTCAGTTTTTGTAAGAAGTCTATTTGGTTCAATTTTTAATAGGTTTAGTTTAGTTTGAATTGGTTTAAATTAAATTTGAGTAAAATTAAAAAAAAAGGTTTCTTTTTTTTTTTACTTTTGACAATTTAACTGTTGACATATTTATTTAAATTTTAATTAAAAGTAATTATGTTTTACTGTCACGTAAACTTTGTATTAATGTACTTAACTCTTTCTTTTCTAATGTTTTACTTTGGATTTTTAACTATGAGTCTTCCACAAACACCACTTTAAAAAGATTACAAATAATGTTTTACTTTCATGCGTTGACAAATGTGGAAATATAAACAAATAAAAGTTGGCAAAAAAAAAAGAAACATTTCTTGCATATTTAAAAAAAATTACATATATTTTGTAAAAAGAAAAGAGTTACAATCGGTTTGGTTCAAGTTTGGTGAACTTAAACCAATCTGAATCGATTTCTCACTAGAGAAAATCAATTTAGACTTGAATGGAGTTTGATTTCAATTAATTTTAATCGATTTGATTTGGTTCAGTTCGGTTCAATCAGTTTGGTTCAGTTTTAATCACTCATACCTGAGAATTGTGTCCATTATTTATAAATTGGATGCATGGTGCCTTATTTCAGTCAACAAAACAGTTATATAGGTCTGGTACCACCTAAAAAAATTTTAGATTATTCTTAGATACTTTATATGATTAAGCCTTATACTATAGCTAGCAAACAAAAAATATATGTAACATGGCATCAAAGCCAAAGGATTATAAAATTTGACTTGATAATTTATTCTCATTTTCACTCTCCACTTTACTTGCTCCCCTTTTGCTATCTTCCTCTCTTATGTAAGCTTTTCCCAACTTCGTTTATCTTTCTATTTTTTTTTTTTGTCAACATCTCTCTATCCCTTTAGTTCTATCATCCAAATCAATAGCAGCGATTCTCTTCTAATTATAAGAGACAAGAGTAGTCCCTTTCGTGTCCTCACTCCACCGTTTCTTTGCGTCCTTTGTGCTGATTGTATCTATTAAGGGCCACAAAAGAAAAGGGATTTAGGTGGAAGCAATTTCAGTCTCCATTTTGCCTACTCCCCTTTTGCTAACTTCCTCTCTTAAAAGCTCTCTCTCGGCTACATCTATCTTTTTATTTCTTCATCTGCATCTTCATATCCTTTCTTTAATTCTGCCACCTGAATCTGTAGCAATGATTCTCTTCTGGTTACGAGAGGTAGTAATAGTCCCTTTCATGTCTCCACTCCATAGTCAATGTATGTCTTCTGCGCCTCCTTCATCCGTTAGAGGCCGCAGAACATAAAATTGAGAGAAAATATTTAAAAGGAAGAGTAATATATGCAATAGTTGTCGTAGCTATATTAGCAGGGTGCTTTTTCTAGTAGAGATTATTTTTATGTTGCAAGAATTCAACATATGAGATAGCGAACAGGGAATAATATTTTCTCATGAGTGAGATTAACCAACAAAACCCACTAGAGCTTCCCCACATTGGCATCATTGTGGACTATACGAATGGTATCAACCAACAAGCCCTCCATAGGATTTATATATCTTATTTTTGCTCATGGAAATTTACTTGCAAATTCTGTGCAATCTCCATGCAATTTCTATACAATTTATGTGAAATTATAACCTTACTACAATTTTTGTGATACTATGGTGCAAATTTTGTGCAATCTACATGTAATCTCTATGTAATATTTACAAAAATAATACTGACCCACTTTTTTAAATAAAAATCAATTTAATATAGGAGCAAATTTTAAATTTTCCCAATATCTAAAACGTTGATCATAATGGATAAAAAATATGAAAAATTTGATTTATGTGTTGCCAGTATTTAAAATAATAATAGAAAAGATATGGGATTTTTATATATTTATTGTTTTAAAAGGCTAGAAATTTGAGTTATTTATTAACCTAACACTAGTAGAAACAAAAACAGCATAATGTGGCATGAGTGTCTGTACAATGCAAATTCAATGTGAATGAGAATGATTTGCAATAGTCCTTTGATTAGGTTTAAGATGCAATTACTACATTGGCCAATATATGGCCTGCAAAACAATTAATTGTTGTTAATCATAGCTTGGTGTAATTCAATTTTGTGTGGGTTCAACTAACAACATTGTTATATACACATTACCGTGTGTAAGTGGTTATAAAAACTTACTTGGGATGGATTTAAAGAAAGTGTCTGCGACATCTTCATTATGTTTGCGAAAATAGAAGGCTTACTCAATGTAAGCTAACATGATAGCTGCAGATACCATAGAACATGTACTTATTTGTATGCAACTTAATGAGAAATGTCCAACATAAGCAAATAAGGCTTCAGTTCCTTAATGTCCCACCAATGTCATAGTTGTCAGGCATCTTATTATTGTCTTTTTTTTTTATATGCAATTATCTGACATCTAATACTATCAAGTTAAATTCAAGTATTGTCAAATTCAAATGAAAGTAACTCTTTCAACATAATTTTTTTTATCCATAAAATTCGTACTTAATACCTTACTTAAAAAATATTGAGTTTCTTATCACTTAACCCAACTGTTGTTGGTTTATTATTATTTTCTTATATAAGAGATATATAATGTGATAAATATATAGAAATAATGGACATAAAAACCTCACAAATACAATATAACTCCACGGAGAGAAATCCAAGCCTCTTTCTTTCTCTTCATAAAGTATTTTATTATGTAAAATGGATTCAAGGCTTTGATGACATCTGGATCATACTTGAAGAAATTGTAAACGCCGATGCCTCCAATACCAAAAAGCCATACAAATAGAATGGGAGTAAACGTGAAGTCACTTTGTCAGTTCCAAAACTTTGAATCATGAATGAGAAAAGATCAAGATCGCTATTGATATCAAAACAATCCTCTAATTTTGATACATGCCGTTTGATTGTTTTTATATTTCTCTATTATTTTATTGACAATGTAAGAACCCAGTAGGGCTTCATAAATTACATTCACAGATAAAATGGCTAGTGAAGGGACGTATATCCGTTTATAAGAGTCAGGAAACATTGATATTAGAATCATCTTGCTTTTTGTTTTTTCAAAGAAAAGGAAAATTTTCTTACATATTAGCATATTTCTTGGTTATGCTAAAACTTAATTTTTCTATCAGGATAATATATATGAAAGGAAGCACATAATAAATTTTTAATAATTTGGTGATAGAAACTTTAATATAATGTCTATAATCATTGTAATTAATGATATTAACTACCAAGTTAAGGTTCGTGAATAATTTAATTATAATATCATAAACATATCTAAATGTCTTCTTTTTATAGTTAATATTCCATTTATCTTTTACAAATTAAATCTTTGTAAAACTATTTTCCAAATAAGCAATTTCTTCATAATCTTCACATACACACAAGCTTCATTTATGAGTGAGCTTGCATCATCTATTGATATAAGTGTTATAAAGATGTGAGATGAGAGGATCTGATTCTGCAATATGTTTCAGCCTAGAGCTATTAAGTTAGGTATCAATTTGATTATTATTCCAATTCCAACACAAAGAGGACCCAATAATTTGAATGGGTTGTTAATTAGCCCAAATGTTAGACCTGTTATTGGCGATTCATTTCAAATTATCAAAAATGATCACCAAAATTCGAATGAAAAAAAGGATCACCAAAAAGCAATGTTCCCAAAAAACTTTCATGAAAATACCCACATTTGACACAAGTTCCAAAATATTTTTGAAAATGATAAATTTCCATCCCCAAATCTTCTATTTTCAATGCACACATACACCCTCACATGTGCATGCCCGCACGTAAACTCATTACACTAGAAGAATTCAGACCTGAACGTTATGAGTACAAAACTCTTATCGGATCTCTTCAATCGAGTGAACCAACTCATCCTGGGAAAAATCTTTATCGAATGGAACCTAATAGTAGCGAATATATTTAGGAACTAAGACCAAGCCTCTGTAATGGCGTACGTATTTAACTTCGCCAAATCTGGCCAACTCCACCAAAGCAATTTCTGGGGTTGAAAAATCTAGACAAAGAATCATACCTAGCATCATTCAACACCACTATTGACCTGAATGGAGGTTATGGAATGGTTCTTCTTGATATCTTCCTAGACTGGTTAAAGAAGTCTCACCTTCTAAGCGTACTTCTTTGATCAATCCTTGAACTCAATTTAAAACACAACGGAAATCACCGTTGGTGGGCATAGCCCTGACAGCTACAGAACAACTTGAGGGTTTGGTCTCGTAGCATTAGAGGTAAAAACTAGCGATAACAATTAAGTTGACGAATAGTGATATACGGGTGGGCTAAATGGCGGAGAGAAACCAAAATAGCGATAAGGGAATATGAAGAGTAGTTGGCAAGTAAGAAACTGCGTGGAAGCTAATAACAAATAACATAGCAATTATATAGTAATGCTCTAGTTCTAAGTGGGATGCCTTTTTCTGAGTCAAGGATACCTATAATGATGATGTGAGGACAAAGTTGGGTCTTCTCAAGAGCTAAACCGACATTCCAAAGCATATGGGGGACAGGGGTAAGGCGTCACTGTTAACTCGCAGGCTAACTTCATAGTTGTTCAAAACATCGCCAAGAAGACCCTGCTTCTTTCTGGCACCAATTATATTTTAAAGGTTCTAACAGATTGCAAGTCTTTAATTAGTTGTGGGTTTAGTTTTGTGCTAGCAACGGATGAAAAAGAAAATTGGGGTTAGGTCATCAAGAATTTCAAGGAGACTTTAAAGAAATCCCAGGAAATTCCTACCAACAAAATTGAGAATACTACTGAGGTTGCTTCCTTCCATGAATATATGGCAAAAGATATTTCTGTCTCAACCAATATCGGTGTGGGAAAAAGTAGAGGGTTCCCCAAAAAGAAGGGGATGAAATGAGGAAAAGGAAACACCGATTTGTCGAGACATTTTAGAGCTTGTAATTGGTTCAGTTGGGAGAAAACCCTTTGGCTTCTTCAGCCACTAAATTTGTTATATGCCTGTCAAGCCAAACGTTGAAAAGGTACTTGCCGGAGACTCATCAACACTTAACAATGAGGACACAATTGAAGATTCCTCAACACCCACAAATCCCAACACCAAGGAGGTGATTGGAGGAAGTTCTTCAGCACCTAGCAAGCCTATTATCATCAGCAGGTGCACTGGGATTGGATATGCTAACTTCTAGAGCTGAAATGGGTAGTTAGTTCTAAGAATGGCTGCTCTTCTAAGGGTGCCATCATGTTATGCAAGGGGCGAAAGGGGTATGTATTGCCTTTGATGTGAATCTTGGAAAGGAGGCTTTCGAGCTGAACTCCTCTTTCAGCACTTTGGATGATTAAGCTTGTAGACTCGTTGGCATGGCAGCAGGGCAATCTCGGTATGAACATTTCTAACATCTTGTGAGATTGCTGCTAGTATCAGAGGCAGCCAAGAAACTTATTGTTAGGGGCGAATTTTTTCTAGGTTCCCTGTGCCAGGCCAAAGAAGCAAAGCTTTTGAAGGATCTACAGGTAAGTTTGAATTCTATTCCTTTTTGGAACTTTTTGGGTGCTTGTATTTAGCTAGTTTTGGTCTGTTTTGCAAGGCCTAAATCAGACATTGGTATAGTTGGCAGGAGCAGACTAAAAAAGGGGGACTTTCCACACCTGTTTATGAAACTATCAAGGAAGGACCTTCCCGTAAACCTTCTTCTAGGTCAATAGTAGTAGGGCATCATGTTAAGTATGATTCTATACCAAGATTTTTCAACTACAAAATAGCAGAGTACTCCACAATAAAAGCATCTTTAGTGGAGGTAGCCAAATCTAATGACGTCAATATCACTCAACATGTTTTTGGTATGGTTCAGGCATAAGATCATCTTAGGCCCAAAGCAGCCAAAATTCTCTTTGTCAAAGTCCAAGAAACTTTACAACCTAAATCAGTAAGCCACATACAATGAACTGACACAAATTGCTCTAAACAATATGGTATAAAAATGTTAAGCACAGAAAGTTGCCCAGCGCAAAACAGCTATTTCGACTTCAATTAGACCACTTGATCTAAATAATATCCTTAGCTTCACCTTAGGAAGAGTATAAATACAAGCCCCTCCAGCACTAAAAGAGTAAAAGGATAAAACTAGAGATCATATCTTCACCACATACTACTTAAGATTCTTGCTCTTATATTGTCACCAAATCATAAAGCATCCCTCTCATTATCTCTAAAATTTCTCTACTTGTCAATAGCCTAATCCTCGTCCAGCCCACAGAACATCTGTACAATAGTTCAATATTCCTCTCCCTTTTTCTCAGGATTACCAAAATTGCCAAGGATCCCTAATCATGACCATTCTATCTATTTTACTTAAAGGTAAATCACAGTTTAGTTCCTTTGGTTTGGCCTTAAATCCATTTGCCCTCCTACAGTTGATATTGTGTCATTCAACATCTTAATGACTTGTTCAACTATCACATAACCATCCTGCAATATTTTCCACCCAAATTTTAATGAAAATAAACATGTGAATGTTCAAATGATGTACAGTTTCATGTAAAATGTTTGTCTAATTTACAAATCAAATATTTTTACAATGTTTCATACATTATTGGGATTACGTAAACAAATTTAATCTTGAAATGTTGACTTAATCCCAATAATAGCCTTTGCAAACTGTCACTAGGAAAAACGTTATCACATAACTTAGCTAAAAGCTCAGAATAGAAAACAAAATAAAAAAATTGCAGCAATCCTTTTTTACTTCTTCCAAATAAGCTTTTCAAGACAACGTAACCTATTTCACTAGCAGCCAATATTCCTGAAAGCTATACAACCTTATATTGTAAGCAGATCAATAGTTGCAAGTCACCAGCCTTCTCTCTCTACAAACAAAACTGTGATGGTAAACTCTTACATAAGTTTGACCAATTCACAAACAATGAAACACTCCCTCCCACTGCGTCATGTACTAATGCAAACTTCTTTAGAGGCACATGATTGTACTCATCAGAAAACCAAGGCTAGGGACAATGCAATAGTTATTCATATCAGGCATATTGCTCGAATTGAAGTCCAATATATTAAACACAAATTCCAACATGCCCACATAAACTTTAAGGGCTACATCCCACAAAACAAGTATCAATCTCAACAAGTCTTTTGTCTTTCTAATTTCACCAAATTGGACAGAAATTATTGAATCCCAAAAAAAATAACGGCAACAATCCCCACTCAACAAAATCCTAGGGAATATCCCAGGGTTTCTCCTCAGGGACTGCAACGACCATACCTTGAAGCTCCGGGGTAAGCACAACCTGGCATCCTAAGCGGGAATGCTTGTTCAAAACCCTAAACCTAGCGTTCCGTTGAAGCACATACTCCTCGTCGTAGGATCGGGGAGGGAGCTTCTCCAGCCACTCTTGAGCGATGCTGACCTCACACTCAGCGGAACAGGCGTCGATCTCTTCGAGGCGGTGAGACGCGGGATCGATGAGACCAGTGTTAGTCAAGGCCTTGAGAAGGGTCTGGCCGGCTAGACCGATGACCTCGCGCTTCCGGCCTTGGGGATCGATGGCAAAGAGCTTGACGATTCGGTCGGAGACCTTGGCGGAAGAGGATGAGGATGGAGGAGAGGCAGATGAAGCAGAAGCTCTGGAAATGAGGGATTTGGAAAAGAAAGAGAGAGATGGAAGACGGTGGATTTGCGAGGAGAGTCTCTGGAGATTCGAAACCGCCATTGTTGCCAAACTATGGGAGAAGTTGTGGGTTCTGTGGAGAACTTGGCAGCAGCACCATCACTTGCACGTGCGAAACAACCCCTCACACGGACTATTCCCAGCAGACTAACCTCAAGAAGGAAAAAAAATATTATAATAAAAATAATAATAATAATAATTAGATTTTTTTTACCAGAATAATTAGAAGGTCAAATCATGAATATATACATGCAATTCTCCATTTTTACTTATCTCTAATTCTATGTAAATGTATGATCTATAAATAAAAAATATGAGAAAAATGAAATATTATGTTTACTTAAAAAATAAGAAAAATAAATATAAATAAATATATACTTTTTTTTATGTGAATCAATGAATTTTCGAGCTGAAAGTCAATAATTAAATATTAATTCTTCTTAAAATATAGACATTAATTATAAGGTAGTTGTTTCTTTAAATAAATATTTTTCATATATAGGGTCAAAATATTTAAACCTAACTACTTTATGTCAATTAAATTTGATATATATAGACACAAATGCACTTTTAATCATAATCTAATTTTAACTCTTTAGATTTTACTTTTTTTAGCAATCTTTTAAATATTAAATTACTGGAAAAGGTAATAGTTTAAATTAATAATAATAATAATAATAATCTAAACCATTCAAATTAAACCTCCCTGGTTATATTATAATATTGGCTTTAATTCTTTTCTTTTTCATTTTCACATATTGTAGATTACTTACTTTAGAATAACTAACGGTAAAGATGCAACATTTTACACACAAGACTCAAAATCTCAAGGCAAGAAAGGTATGAGATGCAAAGCAAACAACTCTAATCTCATATAGATATTACAAAATAGTTATCTCTCTAAATAAAATCTTTTTCATATATATGAGATATTTTAAAAATAATTACTTTATGTTAATTGAATTTGATATATATCAGAGCAAAGGCACTTTTAGTCAGAATCTAATTCAAAACTCTTTAGATTTTATTTTCCTAGCAATATTTTAAATATTAACTTACCAAATAAATAATAATTTAAATTAAAAATATAATAATAATAATAATAATAATAATAATAATAAAATCTAAACCAGTCAAATTAAACCTTGGTAATATTGACTTAATTCATTTTTTTAGAGTAAAATACTCTATCTTCCCTTCTATTTCGTCTTAATTATAGAAATCTCCCCTCTATTTTAAAAATATACTCTTTTAGTCTAATTTGTTAATACCCTTAGAAATATTCCAACAAGATTCTAAAAATACTATTTTTTAATTAAAAATTATATTAACCTTAATCATATTTACTAATTTATCCCTTATTATATTAAATCCATAATTCAATAAGTTGTTCCATTTTTATTTTTTTACAAAATTTATTTTAATTAATTTTTCATGGGTTAAAAAATTAATAAATTTTATAATATGATCAAAATTTTATCATTTTTATAATATGATAAAAATTAAAAAATACATCTTTGGAAACTTTCTTTAACCAATGTTTGTGTTTAAAAGATTACTAAATGAATAAGTTTAAATAAATGTGTTTAAATAATTTAAAATTATAAAATTATTCATCAATTAATTTTATAATATGATAAGAAAGTTTAAAAATATATGTATTAATTTTTTTGCTAACATAAACGTTTAAATTTTTTTAAAAATAATATTAAAGTTCAAAAGGGTATTCTGGTCCAAAAAAATTTAAACAAGCAATTTAACAGTCAACTAACAGTTTGAATAGATGAAAATGGAATGTTAAAAATATATGTGAGATTTGTATAGTATAATTTTTAATTTTAGAAAATGTACATATATATTTTTAAAATAGAAAAAAGATCTCTGTAAGTATGCAAGTAAGGTAAAATAGAAGGGAGCTCAATATAATTTACTCTTTTTTTGTTATTTTCACATATTGAAGATTACTTACTTTTTTTGGAATAAGTAACGGTAAAGATGCAATATTTTACACACAAGAACCAAAACCTCAAGGCAAGGAAGGTATGAGATGCAAAGCAAACAAGAGAAGTCAATAGAAATAGAAGTTAATCACACAGTGTGTACAGATTTTGAATGTTGAGAAGAAGGATAGAAAAAGAGGGAAACAAATCACATATATGGAAAATCCAAGAGCTAGAAATCCCTGTAATAATATACCAGAATGCTCCAAAGCCATGAAAGACAAAGTTTCCAGTCGTTTGTTTCCAAAACGCAGTAATCTTTCTGCTGAAAAACCAATCATTCTCACGGGAATTTTCGTCATCGTCCTGAATCAAGGCCAATCCGCACCTGGAAAATCAGTCTCTGTTCAGATTTATAGCGGCACAGAAATAGATCCAAGTAAGTTCCTTCCTTCTTTGGGTTCAAACTTGATAGTCCCTTTTCAATATGACAAAAACATAAGAGGTATATATATATATATATATGCATGTGTCTGTATAAAGTTTTGGAATATCCATAGTTATCAGTGTGCTTGCATGTATTGCCTCATTGGCTACAATATTCATGTTGAATAATGGTGGAAAACTCAATACTTTTAAGCAAGATTTTGAATTTGAACTTGTGAATAAAAAAAATTATGTTTGAGAATTATTTCTCTGATTAAAGATTAGTTAGTTACGTATACATTTTTAAGGCATATATATATATATATATTGTTTGATGAAACCCATTAACATTATATGATTCATTTAGCCGACCTCACATAATGGGATAATGCTAATATTATTATTGTTGTAGTGTATGTATATATATATATATATATGTATATATATCGGATAAAGGTTTATCCATTTTAGAGAATTAGAGTTTACTAAACCTCTACAGTTATTAATGGTTTTTAACTTTGAATTGTATTGAACAGGTACAGGCAAAGGGAAGTTGAGTGATGTGGTACATTTCAGAGGTGGGAAGAGAAAGAAACATGAAGGCACAGAAACCCTAACATACAGAATCAGAATACATGTTGACTTGCACTTTGGGACTCCATTAGCTTTTGTGATAAAGAACCAACACAGGAAGAGATTCTATCTTGAGCATGCATCCATTGAAACTCCCACCGATCAGATCATTCACTTCCATTGCAATTCTTGGATATACCCATTCAAGAACACCAAATGCGATCGCCTTTTCTTCTCCAACACCGTAAGTTTCAGAAACATCAACCATCTTAATCGATCATGCACTCGTAAATATAAGGTTCTTAATTTGACTCAGTGATATTATTATATATATAATAATATGGTGTGCTGTGAAGACAGTGTTATGTTCCAAGGGAAACGCCGAGAGGATTGGTGGACCTGAGGAAGGAGGAAAGTGAAAGGATGAGAGGGAATGGAGAGTTAGGAGAGAGGAAGGAATGGGAGAGAATATATGAGTATGAAGTGTACAATGATCTGGGTGATCCTGAAAATCCCAGACCTGTGTTGGGTCATTCCAAGAGCTATCCATATCCTCGAAGACTCAGAACTGGACGACAATCTGCTCCATCAAGTACGTCATCAGTTTTCACCCTATTTATTTCACTTTAAAATCTTGTATTTATATGCTCGCCCCATCCCATCTTATTTATCTTTTAAAATTGTGGCACAAAAATTAAGATAGATAATAAATAATCTAATGAATGATGTAATTTTATTAAATTACACTCAATTATTATTCATTTACATCTTATTGGTTGTCTGAAACACTATATTATTAAATACTTAATAATATAATTGAAAAAAATAATTAATTTTTCATTGATTTTATAAAATACATATAAAAGATGACATTCAAAATTCTCTAAAATAATACACAAAATAGAATGGAAGGAATATGAAATTTATAGAAAATTATGTTACACACGAATCATAGACGATCCCATATAATGCACAGCTCTGGCCCACCATCTAGTTATTTTCTTCATTTTCAATGTTTTACATACTTTCTTTTAAGTGGAAAATAAAAAAATACAAAAATTCATATATTTTTATTGAAATCTTGTCCAAAAGATTCTGCTATCCACTTTGATTCATTACCTGTTAATATCATTGGACTCAAATTTCAAAACGAAGTCATTTTAATTACTTAGTTTAGTAAATGATAGAATATGATGACAAACAACATATCAAAATAAACAATGGGAATCTTTCTATATGCCCATCATCTAATTATTTTCTTCATTTTTTATGTTTTACAAAATTTTTTTAGGCATTCATCAAAATTCAAAAAAAAAAGTAAAAAACTATCATATTTTAAGATTTAAATGCTCCAACTTTAGTTTTCTATCTGCATTGTTGAAATGTCATGTTAAATACATTGTTAAATAGATAAAATGAAAAGAAAACAAAACAAAAAAATTCATATGTTGTTATTGTATTCTCACATAAAAGATCCCTATTATTCATTTTAATTTCTCATCTATCATTATGTCACATCATCCGACCCAAACTTAAAAATGACATCATTTCACTTAATTCAATAAATAATTAAATATGATGCCAGACGATAAATCAAAATGAATAATGAATATCTTTCTAACATAATTGGACTTAAAACCCATGAAATGCCCTAAATATATAAGAACTAAAAAAGTGTGATGTGAATGATAGGCATATCAACTGAGATCAGGCCAGAATCAATGCTTTGGAGCATATATGTTCCAGCAGATGAGAGATGCAGCCCCAAGAAAGTGAAGGAGCTCAAATCAAACTCAGTCCAAGCTTTTGTGCACTTTGTGATTCCAGAGTTAAAATTACTGTTAGAAGCAAATTCTGATGATAGCTTTCACTCATTCGAAGAGACACTGAAGCTGTTCTCTGCCAATAGAAATTACAAAGTTGAAGGAAGTTTCAAAGACACAATAACCAACACACTTGTCCCTGAGCTTGCCAATGCAATCATTCATCATGCTTCCCACAAAAGTCCTGTGCCATATCCTCTTCCTCAAATCATATCTGGTACGGAATCATCTCACAAATCATTGGCTTTAAGAAAATTAAATTAGATTTAAAGATTGAAATTAACTATAAATATTTACAGAGATTAAAGTTACCGTTAAGTTTTAAATGAGTCACTATTAGCTAGGATTCAGTATGAAATGTTGAAAATTTTCTTGAACTCAGTGACAAAAAAATGCCAAAGAACTTGAAACTCAGTGCAATTGTCCGGCACACTTTTAAGACAAATTGAAGTTTAATGAGAATATTATTGACTTCAATAAAAATAAGTTATAATAAAGCAATAAAGTAATCTACTTAATTAAAACTGTTGCTTTTTTGGGAATCTGCTAATAAATCTCTTAAAATTTGATAGCAATTTTGGTCTTTAAAAATAATGATAATGTTTAATATATTTTTAACCTAAAATTTACAAAATTTGGGCCCTTATATGTATTTTTTCCCTTTAAAACTAAAGTCTAAAAATCCTGTAATTCTCACCTGACTTTTAGGTGTTACGCTTTAAAATTTGCATTTTAAAATTAGTATTAGGCTATAATCTAATTGCTTTATTTGGTTTTGGCAGAAAATGAATGGGTTTGGATGGATGATATGGAATTTGCAAGACAAATGCTTGCAGGAATTCACCCTTTGAGAATTCAACGCTTGAGGGTAATTTTCTTTTGTTTGCACATCATTGATAATTCTACGGATGTATAATTTATAGATAAACTAATTTTAATCTTATTACATTATATATTAAATTTTTTTAAATCTGGATAAAAAATGATAATATAAGTAATTTTAAACTAATATAATTTATAAAAAATGATTATATGATTATCGCCCTTATAGTCCTACCCATCTTGACCTAAATTAATCAGAATATATTATGATTATCATATTATTATGAAATTTAAATTCACCTAATCACTTGTTATAACTTTCAATTGAAATTCAATTTTTTTTCTTCCACTGATAATTTTCACAAAATATGTCATTATATTCCTTTCAGGTATTCCCACCTCAGGGCAAAAGTGGAGTGAGTAGTTTAATAGAACTCTTACGTTTAGAACACAACCTTGAAGGATTGACATTACCGCAGGTAAGCAACAGCATTGTTTTTTCATAATTCAGATTATTTACAGCCATGAAAATAATTATATATAAAACAGTCATATATATATATATGAAATAAATTAAACAGTTTCATTCTTTTATAAGATAGTTTAATATAATATATCAATTGATTGATTGTGTCAGGCACTGCAAGAGGGGAGAATATTCATATTGGACCACCATGACTATCTCATTCCATTCTTAAACAGAATAAACAGTGAAGGGGTCTGTGCCTATGCGTCAAGGACTTTGCTATTCCTGAGGAATGATGAGATGCTAAAGCCATTAGCAATAGAACTTAGTCTGCCTTCATTCCCTCCGGGAAATGAAATGCACAGAGTCTTTCTTCCAGCAACAGAGGGAGTGGATTCTGCACTTTGGCAATTAGCCAAAACACATGTTGCTGCTAATGACAGTCTCTACCATCAACTCATTAGCCATTGGTGAGTCCAACATCATCCTTCTGTATGCGATCACATATATTGAGATTTCACATATTATTAAACATCATACACTTCACAAAGGTTATTTGAATAGTGCACCATGGAAGCTCAATCAGATTCTATTTAGAAGGATTCTTAATATGAAAAAGTGAAGGCCCAAGAGATTACAGAGATTAATTCTTCTCCACAAGCAGAAATTCAGTAATTCAGAAACAAAACTTAAAACGCTAAGGAAGGACAGGGAAACTAATCAAAGAAGAGCAATGAGTAATTCTTTAGCAGCAAACAACCTCCCTAACCCCAAAAACTATTATAGTTGTCTCATAATTTCTGCATACACACCATATCATATATCAATAAATAACATGAAGGATTGTTGTGCTGTTGAGTTATCTGCAATAATGTTTTTTGCAGGTTACATACTCACGCAGTCGTTGAACCATTTATTATTGCCACCAGAAGACAGCTAAGTGTTATGCATCCAATCCATCGGATCTTGAATCCTCATTTCAAAGATACCCTTCACATAAATGCTTTGGCGAGATGTATCATTATAGACGCAGAAGGAGTTCTCGAGAAAACATTATTTTCTGGTGAAATCTCCATGGAAATATCATCTGAGCTTTACAAAGAGTGGAGATTCACTGAACAAGGACTTCCTGCTGATCTAATCAAAAGGTATATTGCTCCTTTGACAACAAGAAAAAAATTTGAACACTCCAGTATTTGACCTATTTAATTTTAGTTCTCATAAAAGAGTGAGTAGACAAATTAATCCTCCAACAGAAAAAACTCATCACAAGCTAATTAACCCTTTGATATTTTTGAATCACTTCACAAAAGAACTAATATGAAACAAGTTTATTATTTCTAAAAACTAACTTATGCACTAACTTTTGAGGATCAATGCTAAATGGTTCTAAAGATTCAGATACGTGTTAGTTTACTCTTCCAACTAAAGTTTGAACTTTCATTGGGCATCTTTGATTCTGATTGTGACTTTTCAGGGGTTTGGCCATAGAAGATCCAGATGTAGATAACCCTGCTGGGATTCAACTTCTCTTGAAGGATTATCCCTATGCCACTGATGGACTTGAAATATGGATTGCTATAAAGCAATGGGTCAAGGACTACTGCTCATACTTCTATAAAGACGATGAAGCTGTCAAGTCTGATATAGAACTCCAGGCCTGGTGGTCAGAGATTCAAAATGTTGGCCATGGTGATAAGCGCAAAGAGACTTGGTGGAATCAAATGACCACTCTCCCAAACCTTGTAGAAGCATTGACAACCCTCATTTGGATTGCTTCAGCTCTGCATGCATCACTTAACTATGGACAATATGCATACTGTGGTTACCCACCGGGTCGTCCAACACTATGTAGAGAATTTATCCCTGAAGAAGGAACATATGAATTTGGTGAGTTCCTCAAGGATCCAGATAAATTTTTCCTCAAGATGTTGCCTGGAAGATTCGTGATGAGTTTGGCTGTAGCATTAGTAAATGTTCTGTCACAACACACTTGTGATGAGGTGTACTTGGGTTGTCAGCCGTCTTCTGAGTGGATAGACAACAACGAGGTTCAGAAGAGATTTGCACAGTTCAGTGAAGAATTAAAGAAGATACAGACAAGGATTTTAAGCAGAAACAATGACCCCAAGCTTAAGAACAGACGTGGCCCTGCAAAAATGACATACAATCTTTTGTACCCTGATACAACTAGTTCTGGATCAAAAGGAGTTATGGGAAGAGGAATACCTAACAGCATATCAATTTAGCTCTCTGTACAGCAACAATTGTAGCTCATTAACTAGATACTACAAAAAGCAATAAAAGGAGTTGGGATATGCAAGATACCCAGCATAATAATTACCAAAGGACAGTTTGACTGACTTTTGCCCTTCTTGTTTGGTACTTTTTATTTGCCTTCCCTTTTCCGTTATATTAGCGCCCAACCAAAAAACATTGGTGGCATAAAGTTCAAATCACGTAAGCCTAGTGGCAGTAAGAGCTTGATTTTGTCTCAGATATCATCAAAAGTAAGGAATTGAAGAAAAGAAAGTTACCCATTGTAGAATCTGATAGTCAACATAAAAAGAGCTTCGTGATAGCAGAAGCAGAACAGCTAAAATGTCAATATAGAAAACGAAATAAAACAATGAGATTAATTACTCCATACCTCAGAAAATAAATTATTTACTTACCAAAGTAATCCCCAGTTGGGCAATTCTTTCATAAGATAAGAACAATAAAAAATAGTAAATGTAAGTAAGCAAAAGCAAGGAATTATGGTTACAATCAAACAAATCAAACGGGAATGGGAATGGCTACAGAAAAAAAGTTTATCAATAAGGGAAGTCAAACTCTGAAAATCAGTCATTTATGGAAGTTACAACATGGCCTCATATCTTGAAAGTCCTAGACCATCACCAACAATTATAGCCAAGGTTTTGTTAAATGAACCAAAATCACTTCTCCTTAGTAGCATGCATTCATGAACAGCACCGATAGACAGAAAAAGGTCCATCATCAACTTTTCTAGGACGACCCAACACCATATCAGCAACCAATTCAGCAGTCCCTAAAGCCTGGAAATTGCTCCAAAATTAGGAAGGATTTTTCAGTTACCTTCTAGCTGAAAAAAGAAAAGCATTTGCATTTTCCATGTACTTTATAAAGTGTAAATGCATGCTCACTACCATTTTATAATAGATAGGCAAGTTTGATTTTCGAAGCCCCATCAATTTATCTAACATGAGGAGAGCCTTTGCAAACTCACCATAGAAAGCCCTTCCCCTTCATGGCCAGCTGCAAGGTACACATTCGACAAGCTAGGCATAGGTCCAATCACTGGCTTCCCATCAGGCACTGATGTGGTAAAATTTGTTATAAGTCAAATATTTCACAGGCGGTAAGAAAAAAATATGCAGATACTTCTGAAAGCTAACAAAATGACAGTTCAGCTGCAGGAGAATTAAAAGAGAAATTAGAACTCACTGTAGGGTCGTAATCCTACTCTGACATTTCTATTTGCACCAAGATCTGAAAAGGAAAGCGTTTTTAACGTGGGAAAGAAATCTCCAGCTCGCTTCCATATGTGATTGACAATGGACTCATCCAAATCAGTGCTGAACCCAACAAATTCACGGCTACTTCCTTAAATGTTGGTATTTTGGTTGTCACCCCAAAAAAATGAGAATAGTGTTAAAATGGAAAAACCAAAAAGAAAGAAAGCATATGTATCCACCGCCAATATTAATCTATCTCATAAAATTTATTTATGATTAGTAAGATAATGGCGAATTGAACTTTCAATAATGTTTGAATGAAAAATAAATTGTTTCCAAAAGCATCTCTCAGTGTTTTAATAACTTAAAGACTCACTAATAAACTCCATGATCTCATGACCATTTAATAATAGTTCTTTGTAGACATATAATGTCATATTTTCACATTACACACGACTATAAAACAATGTCAAAATCACAGTTTTCCTCTCTTTTCTTCTCTTTTTATTTCACCTCATGTTTAGTCAAAATTAAGAACCCCACATAGATTCAAGTCACATCCTCAGTACACCTATTTTCCCAATAGAGGGTGAGACTAAGCCAAAGGGTAAACATAACAATGAGGACAGCAAGCATGTTCCAATAAACAGAATAATTTATAAGTCAACAGGAGGCCTGCTTTACAAAATATCTATGAATAACATTAGAAAAAGTTATTAAATAAACCCACCATAAATCGCATGTTCTTTACTTTTTTGGTCTAACAACACATGCTCTTTGGAAAATCCTTTTCAAAGACAGAATCTTTCATCTTAATACAAGTGACATGCAGTCACTATAGCTAGCTCTTAACATGCAATCATCAACATCTATATTGGCCATACAAACTAACTGCATATAATTCCGCATTGGGGACAATTATGTACGCCATACAAATTTACCTAGAAGAATATTTCCCATTGCATCTACAGTTGCTGTCATCGAGACAGATAAGGTTCGCCCATCATCATATCTTTCCAAACCTGAAACCATAGGAGGTGAAGATGCACTTTGATGATCAACGTAACCTGCCTCCATGAGACCATGATTCAATTGTAGGAAATTGAAATTCTCAAGCACAAGTAAGTGACCCTTCACACAAATCACAGAAAAGAATCAAAGGAATGTAATAATTAGTCAATCAACAAAAGAAACAGTTTGAATCATCTCGTGCCTTTTAAATGAATTTACTCAAGAAATGGCACCACTCCATTATCTTCACACAGATAACCAACCAATTATGTTGCCAAAGACTTTGCTTGTTGACTAACTAAAATTTTTTATCAGGGAATGGCTCAAAATTCTGGACAAAATATGTTGTAGAAGTGTTTTTCTGATACAACATTAGTAAGTGGCAAGGATCAAACTCTTGACCACTTGGTTATAGAGGCTCCAATGTCATATCAAGCATCATTTCATCTGAAAAGCTAAGTTGTTAACTTGTTAAGTGGACAATCATGTAAAAAAAAATATTTAACAAACTTTTACTTTCTAATAAAAAAATTTGGATGCTGATATGGACTTGCGTAATATGAGATGTCCAAATCCCATATTGATTAGTATGAAATGCTCAATAAGGTATTTAAGTTTGCTGATTCTCCCCCATCAATAGCTAGCTTTTGGTGGAGGGTTCCCCATCCTACTTAGGTACCCATCAATGGTATCAGAACCCTTGGTGTTGATGGTTCCAAAGAGGGCTACCTACAAAGAGTTCTAACCAGTGGAGGATTCTGACCGACAGGAAAGTCGAGCGAAGTGTCATTGAGTGAAGTGTCATAATATGCAACCGCGGGATGTCGACTCTTAAAGGGGGCTAATTGATAGGAATTTCAGTAGTATGGGATGTCCAAGTCGCATATCGAGTAGTATGGAATTCTTAATATGGTATTTAAGTTGATTGATTCTCCCCCCTCAATAGTTAGCTTTTGGGAGAGGGTTCTCCATCCTACTTGGCTACCTATCAGATGCAATAATATGGAAATTTCAAGACCATTGGTATAATACCAGCACAATGGTCTCAAGCACATCATTGTGTGGTTTTCAAAGATCCCCTTTCTAATTACATGTTGCCGGAAGGGGATTCTAAAACTCAAAAGACTTTACTGTCTAAAACTTACCCTCAAAAGTCATCTCCTATGAACCATATGATTAAAGCAAACAGAAGCATAGAAACAGGCATGACTTCAGCTCCATTTATTTTGCACAAAAAGAAAAGGGTACTAAATTGCAGCATAAATGGCAAAAGAATTAAGGAATCCTATGACATACAAGAATATGTCAGTTCATGATGCATATATACACACCTTTCTGGGCCTTACAGGAACATTTAACTCCATTCCCCATTTTCTAAACAAATCATACATCAAAGAGCCAGTCCAACAGCCAGTTGCCACTATAACTGCCTTCTTGCTGTACAATGTGTTCTTGATAGTCTCTACACCTTCAACCTCTCCATTGCTGCCTGATCTAAGTACATAGTAAAACATAACATTGACCCGAAAATACATGTTCTTTCAACATGTTCCATTTATAGCTACTATTAGTGAAACAGAAAGCAATCAAAATAAAACCTGATTAAGCATTTCACAGGCTCATTATAGAACTCTGCATATCTTCCTTTTGATGCAAAATGCTTGTTAACCTACATATCAACCATAAATCTCTGACTACAGTTTGTTGTCATGAAGTGACACTGTAACCAATTCTAAGTATGTTGGAAGGAACAATAATGATAATTACTTGAAAGTAAAAGAAAAGAACATAATAACAGTGAGAATAATAACCTTCTCGATATATGCAACAGTACGATGAGCATCCAATTGGCAGTCATCAGGAAGAAATGCAGCTCCACTGTCTTCGTCCACCAACAGAGCCGGTTCCTTTTTAAATAATTCACTGCTGCACAAATACTCTGCTTTCAACCCAGCCTCAGTGAGCTGTTTAACCCTCTTTTTTAGCACATCTGACTCTGCATGAGTTCTACCAACTAATAGGCTTCCTGCAGATCAGAAGTAGTATCATACCAACCTAATTGCTATAGAGAAAAGGAATTTAATTTTTCAACGTCAAAAATATGAATGCCTCCTGAATATTACCTCTTGGCACATTATGGAAGCTCAGACACAACTGATTCAGACCAATGAATAGAGAACAGTAAAAGGAGAGCACATGTAATTTTAGTCTGTCAAAATTTCTAAAATTATAAATTTAAATTCTTGTTAATATTCTCCATTCTAAGATTTCCCTTCAAGCTCTGACATCTGCATGCAAATTCATTGACCATGAATCCAGAATGCATAAGTATGTAGTTAATCAAATGTTTTGATTTAATGCACAATACAACTGATTGCTCCATCCATTTGATTAATCAGAGGTAATATTTTTTATGTGTGACCATAAAACAACAAGGTATCACTCTTCATAAATAGATTTCAATCTCTATATCTATTTTCAGGATCTGTTGTTCCAAGCCACAAAATTGCAATAGTTGAAGATGCACTTTTACCTGAGTTGTCATTCAAGAAATATTGATAATGGTATCTTTCATGCTCTTAAAATGTGATTTTATACGCAGCACAGTGCGAAGCATGCATACTGCAGTTGACCAAAAAAAAGAAAAGAAAAGAAAAAGACATCAAAACTTCATTTCTTGAAAAGTTACAAGAACTTTTTCAGTTTTATTTATAAACTGATCTCATGTAAAGTATAGCCATGTCAGTAATCTCCTCATAATACTGCAAGTTTGAAGTGCAACCAGATGTTTATATTGTTTGTTGACCCCACTCCCGTTGCCACCCTTGCACCTTACTCCTAAAATGGGCGCTCAAAACTATTTATGTCCGATAACAAATCATCATCCAAAGAGATAGATGTATATGAAGTCCAAGGAATGAGTTTAATCTCTAACACAGCCCCTCATATGAAAATCTTTTGAGCTTGACACATGGACAAGAGGTACAAGCCTATCCATGCTTTATGCTAAAACTTTACCACAAATAAGAGAAAAGAGGTGGTGAGAATCAAACTCATGATCACTTGGTCAAATAAGCTCTTATACCATGCTAAGGAGCCACAGAAACAAAAGCTGAAGCTATTAAGTAAAAGCCTAGAAATGACTTTTATATCTAATAAGGTCCAAGATGTCTTTGACAGTTTGACTGGGTGCAAGACTTTGGAGTTTAATCATGTTACTTCGGTCACTTATCCAAGTTTATGACCTCTATAATTATAATAAAAATTAGACAGATGATGGACACGAAAATGTCATGAATTCACATAATTGCAAATTCAACTCCATCTGCAGCTTCAGAAAGTGTAAACCACTTAATCGACTCCCTTCAAGTTGCAACAACAACAAAAAAAAAAGATATATTTACAGAATAAGGAGAGACTAAGCTGTCATACCAGTCTTTTTCCAACCTAACTCCTCCAAAGGGCTCAAGCCTTGCTCCTGTAGGCTTTCTGCCAACATATTCCACAGTTTATAGCTTCTAAGTGCAAGATCCCACTTTTCACTCCCTGGTGTTTTGTGCACCATCCATAGATACCCCTGCCCTAAAACCAATTCAAATTCCAAAAGAAAAGAGAAGAGATTCTACAGTCAATTGAAGTTCAGAAAAGGTTCATTTTATTTTAGCACAACAAAAGACTTGACCTCAGGTAGATAAAGTGACCCCATCACTGAAAAATTATTAGATTTCAGAATTATATAATACCATATAAAGAAACTACTTAGGAAAAAAAACCACAGTGGCTTACCTTTTTTTCTTGGTCCCTAATGTCAACAATGTTAATGTAAATACCTTAAATTACCTTCTGAAGGACAAAAAGAATTAGAAGTTGTAAAACTAATAAATTCATTATGCAGCTGCATTAACAATTCAGTTCAAACCCATATGTCATGTCATTGATTAATAAGGTAAGTGAAGCCGTCAAGGCAATTTGCTAACTCAATATTGCATCAGACAACGTATCGACTTTGAGAGTAAAAATACCATCTTACAAGAACAAAATCTAAGTTCCGATGCTTTCTTTGTTTCACAGATGACTGCCAATAAACCCATTTCCAGTATGCATCAGAGCAATTCCATTCTTGCCCATGCAGCCGCGCCCCTTTTGGCTCATTTTTTAGGTAAAAAACTAAGATGTTTGATTTAGAAAGAATTATGACACGCGCAAACACATTTTTAAGAGATCAATGATGTAGTGCGAAGTTATCAAGAATGTTCACATGTTTTATTTTTATTGATAGTAAACACCTAAAGCGAGCAGGACTCCCCAGTAAAACAAACCGATTAATTCCACAAATATAAAAATCTAAGAACTGCAACCAATCGAAATTCTTGTGTATAAAAGGGAAGAGATTTAGGTAAAGTTTCTTGTTCTGCAATCAAAAAGATGACATGTAGAATACATTGGAGAAATGACTAACACAAAAAAAACTAAAAGTCCATCCAACAAATACGAAATCTCAGAGCTGCAACCAATCCAAACTCTACTACACAGCAAACGGAACACGAAGAATAGACAGAGGAGACATATATCACCTGCGCCAGTTGCACCAGAACAAGGAACAGCCTTATCAACTACGGCGACAGATAGGTCCGACTCGATCAGCAACTGGCGGGCGATAGTCAACCCGATGATTCCAGCTCCGATTACGACAACATCAAAGGCTTCGTGAGACGCAGAGATGGGTCTGATTCCAGATAACCGATTGCTGTGCGGTTTTGCCCGGGACAAGAAAATCGATTTGGGGAGAAGCTTTAAGCCTAACAAGCTCGAATTTGAGACTAAACCAGAATAGCGTGTAGCACGTAACGAAAGAGTATTGTTATGCATAAGAGAGGTGTTGGGGTAAAATGTCGAAGCCATAGCCATCGTCTCCCTCTGCCACTGTCTCCACTATACTGTGAAGTGTGATTAGTGACGTTCTGAAGTTTCAAACTTGGCGCTATGTGATGACGAGATCGGAACTCTAAAGTTTGACTCTCAAACTCTTTCATCAATGCCTTTCGTTTTTTTCCCAAAAAATTCTAATATTGACGATAGAAATAAGATTTTTAAAATAACATTTCCCTGTTGGACCAAAAAATTATGACAAGATCGGCTGTGTAACACATACTTGACCTGAATTTTTAAAATAAGATTTTGCTCAGTTAAAAATTTTTTTATTTCTCATTTTATTTTCTAGTTAAATCATTATTTTTTTTTAATTTTAAGAAATTTTTGTTAAATTTTATGTCACGTTTTATTGGATATTTTATATTTTTATTATTATTACAACTTCATTTGTATGAATTATTCATATTATTACAAAAGAAATAAAATAGTATTATATGTATTGTATTATATAAAAGAAGAATAGATTTTAATGCTGATTTAACTTATAAATTTATGCAATTAAAAATTAAATCCCTGTATATTGCAAAGAGAGCTTTAGTTAAATATAATAGTCACGTGAGATTTGTCGATGAATAGGCTATTTTGATTAAAATTAAACTCAAAAAATATTTTTAATGAATTAAATTAAGAGGAAGGTAATTTAAAAAAACAACTAAATTATTAATTCATCTAAAGTCTTCTTTTTTTTTTTTTTGTTAATTTTCATGTTTGAGAATGGTGGGTAGATTTTTTGAAAGGCAAACTAAACACATTTTTCTATGCATTACATGAAATATAAGGAATAAGTCATATGGTGTATCCATGATTTATGGATAATACAACTTACATTAGATTTTATTATATATATTGATGATATATTGATTTGAATAATTTCAATTAAAGAATTCACAAAATTAAAAAAAATAAAAAACTATGACTATAGAGTCACTTGTACATTTATGTTTTTATTTATTCTCCTTTAACTGTGCGGCAAAAACTGTTAAGACTAAAAGGGCATGATAACATGCACCTGTTATAGAAATGATTTTTGAGAATAATAAGGGGACAATAGAAAAAAGACTAGCAACAATAACAACATATTATTCTTAACTTAGAAATTTATCAGTATAGTATTAAATTACCGAGGTGATATCAAATACACGTATATCATATTTTCTAGATACACTCTGAAATTCATATTTCTTCAAGTATAAAGAAAATCCAAAGCAATATGACTCCACTCTTATTCTCTGTCATTGTGTTTCAAAGAGGCAGTCCATTCAAAAAGCGCTTATAGAAGTCCAAAGACTCTCTTGGTTTGTATTCTGGAACAGTGTGTCCAGCTCCCTGCACCAGTACGATCAATTAGTATCAAGAGAGAGCCACTCTAAGGTAATTTCCCAAAACACTTTTGCATGTACAAGCAAACCTTTATGGTCAAAAAAGTTAGATTCTTTTCATATCCTTGAGTATACCTGCAATAATCAGTAAAGAAAAATGACTCAAGTCATTTATGCTTTGTGACCAATAGGCCTAGTGCTTTAAGATTTTAGATCAACGTGTGATGCCATGTTCATGAACCTAGCTCTTATGGTTGCTACTCTGAGGAACATTTAAAGGAAAGTGACCCATAAATTTAATGTTTCAATTAAGGTTTTGGGCAGGAAATTGTTGAGACTTGGAGGAGCCTCAGACACTAAGAATAAGAGATATATATCATCTCTTGATCCAAGAGTTTGGCACTAGGTTTTAGGATCATTATTTACATACTCCTCCCTAATTCCTTCTTCTTTTTTTCTTTTTTAAATTTCAAAGGGGCAAGCTAACAACTTGATGTAGTGAGCAAGATCGGACCCGCAACCTTCCCATTAGGAGAGACCTTCACGCCACTATGCCACAAGGGCATTGGTCCTCCCTAATTCCTATTAATATGGTATTTTTCCTACTACATTTTATTCATACTTGACCCAATAGAAATGACTTGAGGAATAACCAGTGAGTTGATTATTGGACATCCAAAAACTAATGAGGCAACAAACCCTTCCTAAGGTTTTGTGCGAGAAATTGTTCAGACTTGGATGAAGGAGTCCCAGACAGTAAGGGGGTGGGTTTGATACCATCTCTTGACTCAAAAGCATATGACATTAAGTCCAAAGGTCATTTCCGCTTATATACTCCTCTTTCATCTCTATTCTCTTTGATGTGAGATTTCTTCTCATTTTTCACTCACACTTGACCCTAACAGAAATGACATGAAAAATACCCGGCAACTTGATTATTTGATGTCCAAGGCCTCCATTCATCGACGATCTTGTATCCCATTGATCTTGTCCATGCTTCACTTCCAGTGTAGGGAACACACATATCATGATCACCACTGCCAGAACCATGAAAACAAAATTTAGGTCTACTTATGAATAACAGATATGTCTAGCTTCTGCATTATATACTGGTATGGATTGAAAGCACTAGCAGAAAGATTGTACAAGTAAATACATGAAATATCAGCATGCAGGATGGTAACTTTTCATATGCAAAGTGACATCTGAGTATGAGTTGAATTTCTAAGGTTAGGATTTGAACCTTGTGGGTACATGAAAATTCCTTCCGTGTTCACCTTTTTGTTGAATATTAGCAATGAAGATAGAAAATTCATGACAGTAAAATTTTTGTAAGTTTGAAAACTTACCTGTATATGAGTGCTCTATATCCTCTGGAAGTAAGGTTCTTGTGATACTTGATCATGCTCCCTGCATCATGATTGTACATAATTTTGTCGGTACATAGGTCCCACCTGCTCACCACACTTTCCTGTTCAGCAAACAAGATCACATGTCAATTTTTTTTCTTAAGTAAGCAACACTCATTTCAGATATGAAATGACACTTCAAATTATATTTAAACGCTGCATATTTTGAGTCCATGTCTCTGCATCTTAGAAAATTATCTCACCTCTATTGTGTGAAGTGCTTTCCTAACTGTTTGATCGTTCAACCACGAGGTTGCAAACTCATCATCCTAAAAGACGACATTGGAAGCCAATAATTAATATATATCATACAAGCGACTAAACACAAATCAGTAACGCACTAATGCTTCTCAATTCGCATAGTTAACAAGCAAAAGACAACTCTCTATCGCTAGCAAATTCATAGACTTTCTGCAACTCTTCTGAATGCTAAGCATAATCATAACGCCCACACTAGCATTTTGTTAAGCTATGTCAACAACTCAGTTAAATTAACATCAGATAAACAAACCAGTAAACTATATTGGAAGACGAAATTGAAAATCATACCTTCAAAAGACCAAACTGAAAATAAGATCAACATTCAATATCAGCAAAGCAACATACCGTGCAAGGAACATTGTTGGAATTGCTGAGTTGAGGCCAAGTTGGTACAAATCCATCTCTCACAGGTGCTCTAAGGGGCCAAGCACGGCCAAACATCCTTTTTCTCACAGGTAATGGTCTCTCTGTCACACCCAATTGCAAGAAACTTGAAGGCAGCCTGATATTCGATGTCATGATTTTCTCTGCTTCTGTGCCATGGTAGCAAGGTTCTAGAATATCATATATGTTTAACCCAGACACATCCTAGAATAACAATAACCTCAGTAAGTATCTAATAATAACCATACTAGAGCTTCGCTTAAGTTTTAATTTAGTTCATATAGCTTTTAAAAATGTTTAATTGCTTCCGTGCTCTTAAACCTTTCTCATAATGCCACCTTAAGTATATTGTTTAATTTTTACTAGTTAGCTATTCTAAGACACTTAAATGCATATTCAAATGCTAAAATGACAGAGAGTTAGGTATGTTAGCATAATTTAATAGCATATGGATAGAAGTATGATGATAAGGGCTTACTTAAAAATTTTTTGAATTACATGAATCTAACTGTAAATGTTAAATTGTTTGTGCTAAATTAAAAATAGACTGAAGATTGACAAAATGCAAGAGTAATTAGATAAATCACCTCATCAACTTTTGCAAGCTTTTCTGCACATGCTTGACTGAGTGGTTTATAGAAATTCCCATTGCACTCACTGGTAACCTCCTGGCATGTACCATCGATTATATTAAGGATGTAAGAAACAAGAAAATCACAGCAACTTTGTAAACAAAATGAAAATGTTCCAACATATATGAAAATGAACTGGTAAGAAAATTTAACAAAAAGAAAAAGGTTAAAATTGTTGATGTTGCCATTAAGGCTTTGTTTGGAATGGGAGGAAAATAGGGGGAGAAGAATACTAGGAAGGAAAATAAGGATGAACCTAGACAAAGAAATGTCTAAGTTTCTTCTTATTTTCTCTCCAAATTTTCCTCTCCCTCATATTTTTCTCTTATCCGAACGGAGGGTAAGTGTCTAGTTGTCTTTTAAAATGTCATGGAAGAGCATTAAAACAATATGGCTCTCTAACTATTTTGAATGATATGAAGCTTTGTTATGACATATCTCAATGACAACTGGATGCTCAAAAGTCACATCAGCTCCATGTTAATCCATGTCACCTTCTTTATTAACTTTTTGTCAAAATATAGATTCACGCTCAATTAATTTAGTTACTTTTTAAAATAATTCACAAAGCAATAACCTTTCATCTACAGTTGAGGGTTCAGTTTTCACCTCATAGAGATCATCTGAGATCAGGCCCATCCCATGAGTAAATGGAACAAGTGCATTGCCGTCAAACACTTCATCTGTAACACCATTTCCTACCATATAACCCTGCACATAAATCACTTCAAATTGCAGCCACATAGGCTAAAAAACATAACGATCAAGTAAGGATAATGACCTTGAAATTCAGATTGGGCTTTGCACCAGCATCAATTCCTGTAAAACATTAAGAAACTGGACCTTATTTCTGATTCTAATACATTGTAATCAATTCAACACTCAAAAGACAAACTATTACCTTTCACTATTTCATAAGCAAGAGTAGGCACATAAATTCCAGCGTAAGACTCGCCAGAAATGAAGAGCGGGTTGGGTAGGAACTCAGGGAAAAGTTCAAACCACTGAAAATTAATAGAGAATTATTGATTTATAAAATTTATGTAGAGATTTTCCTGTTGTATCCATGACTACCTTAAGGAGAAAAGTATGCGTATCTGAGGCAGTCTTTTTGTCTCCAGTTTTGTAATCAGAATCATTCTTGGAGTAAGAAAAACCCACACCAGCAGGAGAATCCAAATATATAATGTTGGAGACCTATAATACCAAGAAATAAAATATAAGAAAAATTTAGTTTAGGGACGAAATTGAAACTTGAGATGAAGATGGGATTTTTCACCCAAAAGCAATACTTTTCAGAATTTGAAATATCACAAAAGGTTTGGACTTGACACCTTTGACCAGCTGTAAGGATTGAGGTGCAATGTGGGAAGATTTCCCTTACTTTTTGCTGCTTCAAAATTGAAAGGACCTGAAACACAAATTAATGTGACGCAAGTGATAAGAAAATCTTCGAGGGAATCAATTGATACCAAAAATGTTTTGGAGGATCAAATTGAGATTTTAAAAAAAGAAGCAGATTTCAGAAATAGAAATGGAATGATTACCATGCTCATATATGAAGCCATCAAAGCTAGAGCAGCCTGGTCCACCATTAAGCCACAAAACCACAGGATCCTCAGAAGGTTTGTTTTCTGACACAACAAAATAGTAATATAGGCTCCTTCCATGGTTTTCATCCACTGTCGCATACCTTCAATATTCCATTACAAGAATCAGAAAATCAGACATAAAGCAAGTCTGTTTTAGTTAAGCACTGGTATGCTCTGGCTCATAGTACTGAATTCATCTTCGGGTTGATGGCCAGATTTTAAATTAAAAAAATACATTGAAAACGAAGACCAGATAATTGTTTTGAACAAAAAGAGCATGAGTTATTAAGAAGGAATCTGAAAAAAGGTGTTGCACAAATGGGAATAAAAGCAAGAACGAGCTAGAGCATCAGACGTAGTCAAGTCTTTCTTTTTAAAGAAACCCAGAAACCAATTGTCCAAGTCATAAAATAAGCACCAACAAAGTTTTATAACAAAAGCCCTTTTTTTTAGGTAAGTCTTCCTAATAAAGAAACCCAACAGAAAAACCAGAAGGTAAGCACCGAATTAAAAATAAATAAATAAATAAATAAATAACATAATTCAATAAGTGAGAGTCTGAACACTGAACACTGAACACTGAACAGCCATTACAAAATTATTAGAAATTACAGAGATGGGAATAAAAGCAGAAAGCGATAGAGTGTACCCAGCATAGTGCTTGGAAGGTGTAGTGCCATTGAAGCCAGGAATCTGTGTGACAAGAGCATTTTCTGGTGCTGATTGGATTAAAACAGAGCTCAAGAGAATCTGAAGCAAGGCAAAGCAGAACAAACTAGTCTTTGCCATTCTGCTACAGAACTGTTTGAAATCCTTAGATTCTGAAAAAATCACATACCTGAGAACCCAATTTATAGTGACCAAATTGAATACTGTAATGATGGGTGTGACCCTCACCCTCCTGCAACTCGCAAACTATGTGACTGGTTTTACTTACAAGGCAAGAATTACAAAAAAGATGGGTGTGAATGAGAAGAAAGCGAACCCATTTTGGCTAAAATGCTTAACTGATCACTATCACAGGGAAAAAGGGTGGCGTTTTAGCTTAGAAGAAGTATTATTTCTGGGCAACAAGTGTAGGAGTAGTCTTTAGTCTCACTTCAAATGCGTTGTGGAGACGTGCTAAGGTAACAGTGCTATCACAGTGAATGTTCTGTGAACGGCAAGAGATATAGGACACGTGTCAAGGATTTCTTTGCTCTTTCATGTGATAACTGCCACTAAATACCAGAAATGTATTGAATAGTGATAGAGATGTTTAAAAAAAAGATATTTTATTTAGTGTTAATAAAATATTTAAAATGTAGACACTTATTTAACAATTTTTTCTATTTTATTATTTTTAAAACTATTTTACAAAATTATTTTTAGAAATCAGAAAATAAAAAAAATCTATTTGAATAATTATTCTCAAAATCATAATTAATAAGTGTTAGATAAGTTATTCAAAATTTATAATTTTATCATTAATGAGGTAAGTATTTTTCACATTTTCTTGTATTTTTCAGAACAAAAATTATAAAATACTTTAAAGATATTCTAAGTTTTCTATTTTTCTATTTTTTAGAATATTTTATAAAAAATAGGTTTGCCAAACCAGTTTTTTTATTTTTCTGTTTTCAAAAACATAAAAACTATTTTGAAAGCAATTACCAGGCATTAGAAATCTTTTATTTTTTTTAAATTAATGTCATATTCATAAAACTAAAATTATGAATTTGATATCAATCTCAACATTACCGATATTAAATATAACATCTATAATAAATCATATTATTTATAAATTATGAATTCATTTCTCAAGTTTCATTATATAATGTAAATATTTTCTGAAAACATTTCATTCCTTTAATTCCTGTGAAGGTTCATTACATTAAAGTATACTAGTTCGCTATAGGTTGCATTTATAAATTCTTCTTTTATAGATGATATTGAGATTTGAGAATTCAGGCCAAATAAAAAAAATTTGAGAAGGATTTTTTGCTATTTATATAGATTTCTTTTGATTCATTCTTCTTCTGTTGTTCACGTCAGCTCATGAAAAAAGCATCCCTTGAGGAGAACAAAAAGGCTTGATTCATATTCTAGGCTAGGAAATTTCATTCCATTTCTCTTTATTTCCGTTAATTTATTATAAAAATAAAATTTTTAATCTTGTGCCATATAAATATCGAAGAAAATACAAAAGAATAAACCAAATGAGATGAATCAGACAAGCTATATGAAAACGAACTTGTATTTTATGTCAACAATTCAATTCATATGCCAAAAAAGTATCATGCAGTAAATGAAAAGATGCAATTAATATTATGTTAGTTCTTTTATTTCCTTTTTTGGGCCAAGTCGTTTTATTTCATTATCACCTAATTTTCTACTTTTTTTAATGAATTTTTGGATTCAACTATACGTGGACTTATGTGTTGTATAGAGTTCACACTGATTTTATAATTATATAAGTAATTCATATTATCAGGTCAAATTCAAATATTGACATACTCAATTTAAAATATATTTTTTAACATAATTTTATTATCCACAAGAGTCATATCCTTGATGAAGGAAATTTGAGTTGCATTATTTAGAATTAACTAATGAATAGTATAAATTTTTATAAATTTTAATATTGATATATTAATTACTTAGTCAATAAATAACCGATAGAAAAGAACAGCTATGTGGTAACAACTGTCAATTGCACTACAAGACGTGCAAATAATTAATTAATTTCCATTTTACATTCTTACCACACAATCAATTACAATGTGTATCTATAAATACTCCCTCTGATTCTTAATATAAGATCATTTTAATCAAATCATGTGAATTAAGAAGGAGAATTAAAACTAATTAACTATCTCGATTTCTCTGAAAATCCCAACATTTTTCTAAAACTACCCTTATTTAATCTCTCTTTTTCTCTTTGGATATATTAAATAGGGGCATTTTTTTAAAATGTATAATAAATACCACCTCGTATATTGTAAAGGGTCTTATATTTAGGATCAAGATAAAAGTTTCTATATATAGGACCGGAGAGAGTATATAATTATATAAGGTGAAAGGTTTTATTAAGAGACACTTTATCATATTTTTTAAAAAAATATTTTAACGACATTGTATATTTCACTGATAATATGTTGTTGCCTCTATATATATATATATCAATCGTATATAGTGGGTGTTACATGAGAAAGGGAGCTATCTAATGGAACTTTCAAGAGACTTTAAGAGCAGAGGAGTAACAGAGTCACCAATCCCTAACAATTTTTTTATTTCAAACAAAATATTTTTGTTTTCAACAAAAATAAGGACACAAGATTGATAATTGTTACCCAAAAGAAAATATTGATGAGGTTTAATCAACCACAAATAGTTCAAGTGATTTGATGCTTACTCTTCTCAAGTAGGATTTGAAGTTTAAGTGTGTCACATATAAGAAAGGGAGCTATCTAGCAAGTGGAACTTTTAAGAGAGTGTAAGAGAAGAAAAGTAAAAGAGTCACTAATCCCTAAAAATTTTTTTTATTTCAAACAAAATATTTTTGTTTTCAACAAATAAGGACACAAGATTGATAATTGTTACCAAAAAAAAAAAAGATTGATGATGTTTAATTGACAACAGTTAGTTTAAGTGGTTCAATACTTGTTCTTCTTAAATAAGATTTCAAGTTTAAGTCTTGTTTATAGAGAAAATTGCCAATTTGCCACTATGAGAGCTTTTTTTTTTTCTATGAGCACCAAGAGTCTTACACAAGTGATTATCAAAAACTAATTATTTCAAAATGTAGAGATCAATGAAGTGGGATTTGTCTCTCCCAATTATATTTTTTCTATATACATGACTAAAGATTGAAGAACAACATGCTTAAAGAACCTCAGATAACCTCGCTATCTATCAGCCATTTAATTCGAATTAGTCAAACACAATACTAGTGTTACATATATGTGTATATATATATAGAGAGAGAGAGAGAGAGAGAGAGAGTACAGAAGGTTAAGAAAGGTTGTTGGACGGTATGATGTTGTAGGTATTACGTAATAACAAAAAAGATAACAAATCATCAATTGTCCTTGGTCAAAAGAAAAAATATGAGTGCATACCCAAAAATAAAAAGTAAAGGATAATCATGTGATTTCATGAATACCATTCATTTTTTTTATACAATGAATACCATTAATTTACAAGAGTTATTATTATGAATTTACTAAAGAAAAGTGTGTAATAGAGTAGTGATCAGTTTTACAATATCATGAGTATCGTCCACCGACAAATACAATTTGATCAAGTAAAGTGAAATTAAATCACTTAAACTTTGTTGTCACAAAAAATGGACATTAAAAGTTTATATGTATAGCGGCTACCTAAGACTAACTCAGGTGATAAAGATAGGGTGGAGTATGGGTAGGGATCAAGTGTTCAAAACTCTCTGATGTATAAAAAAAAGTTTATATGTATATAATAAAACATAGGAGTGATAATTAAAAATTCTTTAAGAAATATTTTGAACATAATTATCTAATTAATGTCTAGTATTATCATGTTATATTTGAGAATTATTAAGCTCAAATAAAAATAGTAGGAACTTCTTTTTAAATTCATTAGATTCAAATACAAGGGATACTTTAGTAGTCACTTCTTTTTTATCAATCCAATTATTGTTGATTAATTAGGAAACTTAAAAAAGGAAAAAAAGGGTAAATGATGATGTTAAAACATCACGAGTAATGTCCACTAACAAGAAGGAGTTAGTTTTACATATCTTTCTTTTGACGTTATCGTTTTTCTGTTTTATTGTTGGAATCATTAGCTTGTCTATATGGAGTTTAATAAATGAAAAGGTATTAAAAATTGAATCGGCCATTGAATCGAATAAGATACCGATTTAAAGTTCAATAGTTAAATTAGGGTTGGATCGAGATCAAACCAATTATAAATAAATTAATATATTTTAAATAATGTAGATAAAAAATATTTATCTATGATCATAAAATTAATATTTAATCTAGGATAAAAAGTAAATTTAATAATTTTTTAATTTTATATATCATATAGAAAATTAAAAATATTATTAATAAGTATTACAACCTAATGTTAAAATCTAAACAAATTAATATTCATCTATAATTATATTTTGAATTCAAAATAGTCACTTGATATTCTCTCTTCATATTATTTGTTATGTAAATTTATTATTATTAATAATTATTTATCATAATAATACTTATATAATATTATAATATAGAAAAAAATTATACAAAAAATAATGATACTTAGAACTAAAATAATGTTATTTTATATTAAAAAACTAATAAAAAAATAAACTGGTTCAAACCGATTTTGTACTCTTGTTTCGTCGTTTTTAACCTGTTTGACCAGTTTTGTACTAGTTCTGAAACTAGCCGATCTTTAATTATGACCAGACTGGATTTGGGACTGGTTCCCGATCAAATAGGCGGGTCCGACCCAATTTTTTCCACCTTGATAAATGGCATAAAATTTGAACTTAAAGCTTTTATGCAATAAATATTAGTTTGGCAAATAAATTTAATAAAATTTTATTTGTAGAAGATCAAGAGGAGTAATATAAAAAAATTATTGATGATTATTGTAATATTAAGGGAAAAAAAGTTTACATTAATTCAATTTTTTTGAGTTAAAACATTAATATGAATTTGTCGCTAGAAGAAGTTCCATTCTTGAAGACATGCTCGATTTTGTTTTTTCAAACCCCCACTAAAAAAATTAAATAGATATGTTATTCTTGGTTTTTTTTTGTGTTTTTTTATATAATTATCTGACTAGGTATGGTTAAACCCAATGCCTTATTTAAAAAATATAAGTTCCTTACCACTTCATCTAACCACTGTTATATATTTATATATATATTTTAGAGTAAAATATATCAAATATATATAACACAAAAAAAATCAATAATTTCCTGACTCCAATTACGGTATGTAATTGAGGGAAAACTTTCAATTCCAATAAATTCTAATAAAATAAAAGGAAGGTTATATGATATCACAAATAACACGAATTAGCAATTTAGCTTTCTTGTACTGTCAGCTTTCTAGTTTCTATATATATACATATATATATCTCGAAAATCTGTGTCACTAATTACAAATTAAAAATCAAAATTACATATGATAATTAAGGTAAATATTTCCATTGTTATCAAATCAAATCAAATAATTAATCGAAAGATTCTTTTCCAATTTGTAGATGACTCCATTATTATATATGTAATTTTCACTCATAGCTCTGGGATTTCAAAATTGAGCGTTTGATCATCAGTGATTAGTTTAAGCAATGGCGGCTAGTACCAAGTCTTAGCTTCTTCCTCTCTTGCTGTTTTCTCTTATTCTTCTCTTTGCCATGCCCTCTAGTAATATAATTCCTTCATTACTAATTATTTCATTCTTGCTTATGATTTTTTATATATATATTTATCTAACTGAGTCAGATTTAAGTATTATCAAGCTTATATGAGATAGTCCCACTAATATAATTTTTTCTATTCATAATACTTAAACTTAAAATACTTAATGGATGATAAGTCCCTTACCACTCAACTCAACTGTCATTAGTCTTATGATCTTATTTTGGAATAAAAATGTAAAATCCTATTTTTGACTGAAATATATTTTGTTATTATTTCCTTCATATAGTAGTATAGATCCTGTGTTATGTGTTGTATGGAATATGAGGAATAAGCCACACCCCTTCATAACTCATGAAAGATAAAGCTTATATATATATATATATATATATGTTGAGAGAGAGATTTTATCGTTTTACTGTTGAGCATTTTTTTTTCTTTTAATTTCATTACACTACAAGAATATGGGGAATCACATTATTGAGGAAATTTCTGGTATTATTTTCATCAGCAATAGCAATTGTCCGCAATTGTAATCTTGAATAAAACCCTCACATTTATATATATATATGATTCAAAGCAAATCATATAAATAATGTGACTGTATGAAGTTTATATGAATTTATCTTTATGAATTACGACTTTTTTTTTTGTTTACTTCTGTTCAAATTCACTTTATATAATTTAATCATAGAAATCCGTATCTACTGAAGTTGAACCTTTGAAATTGGTGAAGTTGAACGTAAAGTATTAGTACTTTATGTTCAATATAAATTTTGTGTTGCAAGAGAAATATATATATAGTGCTAATATTTTATATTCAATTTCACCAACTGGGAAAATTCTCAGATTACTTTAAGGTGAACAAAATCCTTAATCTTAGAGATTTCTTGTATATGCTTGTGATGCATTGGTCAAAATTAAATTTGGTTTCATGGTTTGTATATACGGAGCACTTTATATAATTTAATCATAGAATTTTTTTTATGAAACTTTTATCATAGAATTTAAATCCACCGAAGTTGGATCTTTGAAATTGGTAAAATTAAAGGCAAAGTATTAATATTCTATGTTCAGTATATATTTTGTCTTGCATATATGAAAAAAGATATACGTATAACTGCAAGCATGTTAATTTGTGCACCAAGATTTTAGATAGACAACTAAAATTTCTCTTTTTTGGAGGTAAGAGAGACAACTATTTTATGGCTGAAATAAAAAGTCTTCAATAATAAAAAAAGAAATACAAAATGAACAACAAAAGGCATATTTTGAAGTGTAATTTTCATTATAAAGAAAATTGATTGATGTGATGATGGATATATGCAGAGGAGGGATCGATGTCTATTTTTGGGGAATTGCAAGAGAAATGAGGACTGTGTGGAGCCATGCCAGTTGATAGGCAGTGATGCCTCAAGGAGTTTATGTGTTCCTAACCCTCTTGCTCCTTCTCCTCACTGTTGTTGTAATTGTCCTGGACTCCATTAATCAATATGATATATACATATATATATATATATATGCCAGTGATATTTCATTTTTAATAAATAAAATTGTTATTTTTTTTTTGTCTCTGCTGCCTCCTGGATATGAATTTTTATTGCCATCATATAAGTTACTTGGATTTATTATTCGATGAAGTTATTGCTTAAAAATATTGAATCTCTTATGATTCTGTTCAATCACTATTGGTATTCATTTGTAAGTTATCATTGTGAATAATATTGCATCTTTCATAAAAAAGAAATGTATCTTTTAATGTTCATTTAAATCTTTGGTAATTAAGGGGAACATTGTTAATACATATATATATATATATAGGGTTAAATGACAAATCTATTCTAGAAGTATTTCTCGATGAGTAATGAGCCCTCTAAACAAGCACTACACCAAAAATGGGAATAGTTGACATTTATTTTTTATCTTTATTGACGTTTCGAAAACGCCATCTAATAATGTACTGATGAAAAGCGTACAAAAAAGTTGGCATTTAAAAAACGCCAACTAAAGTCTTCATTTAGTTGGCATTTCTGTGAAACGCCAACTAAAGTCTTTAATTGGCATTTATCAGATTCAGAGCACACAGTGGGAATGAAGACGGCACAATTTAGAGCACACACGATGTTAGGGCAAAAAGGGGCTTCAAGAGTTGTTTTAAATAACTTTGTTAGCGTTTATATATTAAACACTAACTAAAATGTGAACATAAATAGCAATCTAAAATCTAACATTTAGTTAGTGTTTACTATATAAACACCAACTAAAAATTTCAACAAAAAAAATTAAAAAAATTCTAAAACTTTGCTCGGCTTTTAAAAATTAAATGTCACCTAAAATAATATAGATGACATTTATATATTAAACGCCAAATAAAAATTATCATACAAAGTTGGCGTTTAATATATAAACGCCAACTAAAAATTAAAAAAAAAAATTTTTGGAACTTTGGTTGGCTAAAAATATAAACACCACCTAAAATAATATAGATGATATTTATATCTTAAACGCCAACTAAAATGATAATCTATACATGACGTTTAATTTATAAATGTGAACTAAAAATTTAAAAAAATCTATAAAAAAAATTATGCAGCTTTACTTAGCGTTTAAATGTATAAATGTCATATAAATCTTTTCATTAGTTAGTGTTTATCTATATAAACACTAACTTTGTTTTATCATCCGAATTTAGTTGGCATTTATTAAATAAATGCCAACTATTAAGTGTCATTAAAGCCACAAATTGAGGTAGTGGAGCTTTTGAAGTAACGTTACCAATTATGTTTTAAAATCATCACAATATCACTAATGGACTTATAACATTGACCTTTAGTTAAAGGAAGACAAATCAACATATAGATCTAATAGCAGATTATTAGGTTCGTTAAAGTAAGATAATATTGCTCCGATTTTGAAACATAGTAAGCGATATTGTTCCAAAAATTTATTTAGGCTACTCATATCTCCTTGAGAAATATAAAAAATATTTCTGAGATAGATTTATTCTTTAACGCTATATATATATATATTTGAGTTAATGCGTGTATTGCCTCAAAACGTTGTTGAAAGTCCAAGAATACATTTCTTATGAAAATGTAAATATGTAGAATAAAGGAAGCCCGATTTTCCAAAGCTCTAATTGTGGTATTTATAAATTTATAAAGCATTAGAATTGTTTCTAATGTCATATAGTTGTCTATCATATGTGTTATCCAAATATACTCATTCTCTTAATTGAATTGAATTTGAAACGGCAACTTCATAAGAATCTAGAGTCAAAATTCCAAAGAGGGACTTTCTCTTAGTCTGCAATGAATGTGGTTGCGGGCCACAATGATTATTGGAATCCTCATTCTATGCTCATTACAGTAGTAAGCATCGTATGTCACTGTAGTGAGATATAAATTATCCAATTTCAATCTGGATGATACATATTTAAATTTTTTATTTAAAATTTTTTAAATAATGATAGTGTTTTTTTCCAAGTGATAATTATAAAATTATTTTTATTTTAGATTTTAGATCCAATCAAATAAAAATATAATAATAAAATTAAATTAAATCTAAACATTCTAATTTTAATTTGGACAGTCTAGATTATAGATTATGATGAGCACCAAAAGCGAATTCACAATTATTGATGGTTGAGTTCAGTTCAATCAATTCAACTTCTTATATATTAACTAACCACATTGTTTGTTAATAATATTATTTCTATAAGTTTACTGTGTTTATATAATTCGTATATGATGATATTTAAGTCAAATATCATGACCCCAATTTTTTTGGTTGCCACAGAAAATATGGTTAATCTTTATGCATGTTTACATAAACTGCATTGTCATTTTAAATTTAATAATTTAGAAATTATAATTGTCATTATATTAAGTTTTAAGTTATAAAATTTGTGGTTAAAAAAATTATTATTGTTAAATTTGAATAATCATTCTTAATGTTTCGAAATAAATAACTTATCAATGATTACTCTAACACTCTTACAAAAATTCAATAATACAATTTGCTACTTACATCATGTTTTTAATTATTTTTATATTGCTTGTCAAAGAAAATGTGGTTAATCTTCATGCATAGTTATATAAATTCTATTGTAAATGTTGTTTTTTTTTTCTAATAGGACGGCAAGGACAGCTTGAAACAACGATACAACTTAGAAAAAAGCCAGCAGGCTACGGGAAAGAATTTCCATAGAGCCTAACATTATTCTCAAGGAGTTCTAGCGTAAATGTTGTTTTGAAGTGAACTATTTGCCGTTATTTGTCCCACACAATGTACAGGGAAAAAAGGCTAGTTCAGAATCTAAATCGGAGAAAATGAATGACGAAGTGACCGTGGAAATAAAAGAAAATATACTGTTTTTCTTTTCAACGCCTTGGAGACCTTTAGGTGGTTTAAGCAACTATCTAAAACCTCCAATTTATATATATATATATATATATATTATATTATATAATAAAGATATAAAAATAATATAAAAAAAGATATAAAAAGTATGAAAGAAGGGATCTTTCTTTATGTATAACATTATAAATTTTTCTTTTTTCAAATGCAATGCAATGATTACATGTTTTTATTGATATTTTAATTATATCTCAACTACTAATTATTTTTTAACTAAATTTCTTTCTATCCAAAAATTATTTTTAATAATTATCATAATTTATCTCTCTCAAATAGTTGAGATTAATACAAATGTTTTTTCATTCTTTTCATAAATTGAATAAAAAAGCATTTGTATTAATCTTGTAGTATTTACATTTGTATTAATCTTGAAAAGTTTTAAAGTCTTTGTGAGTATTTTAATATTCATATTTAGGACTTAAAGTTATTGAGAGAAATGTAATAGAAGAAATTCACACTTTAATTAAATTAAATATTAAATTATATCAAAATATTATATTCATTTCTAAAAAGTGATATGAGAAATATTAATAAGATGTAGTACGTTATGTTTCTTTAATAATTTTGCCATAGACCCGAAATCTCTTGACACGGTCCTACTTTAATAACATACCAACCTTGAATACCATCACACACTTCTGCGATCCAATAGAATTTCCCACTTAAAATTTCTTGAACCAGCGTAGCATAGATATGCTGAGGGAATATGAAAACTGGGCATTTGCATTTTCTATGTGGAGTGACTTTTCTTGTGGCAACAAATGCTGCTTGAAACCTTTCATTTCTTGTTTCTGTACTGAACCAGACATTATCGTTTATACTCTTCAGAATGTCTTCCTAATGTTGGAATTGTGAACATAGAAAAAGCTTTATAGCCGTGAATACCAAATTTTGGAAGTGAAGGTTTTCCTACAAAATGGAAAAAGAGAAAAACAACAGCAATAATTTATCACTAATGAAAACTATTATTCATATTTACCAAGCCGTGGAAGCCTCTAAGCGGTTAAGCCATCCACCTAAGGCCTCCAATTTATTTATATACATATATTATAATAAATATATAAAAAATAATGTTCATAAAAAATAATATAACAAAAAGAAAATATATAAAAAAATATGAAAGAAGAGATTTTTTATGTATAACTTAATAAATTTTTCTTTCCAAATGCAATATAACGGTTATATGTATTTATTGATATTTAATTTTATCTCAATTAATAATTTTTTTAACTAATTTTCTTTCTTTCCAAAAATTATTTTTTAATAATTATCATAATTTATCTATCTCAAATAGTTGTGATTAATATAAATGTTATTTTTTTATGAATTGAATAAAAAAAGCATTTGTATTAATCTTGTAGTATTTATATTTATTTTAATCTTGGAAAGTTAAAGTCTTAGTGAATATTCTAATATTCATATTTGAAAATTAAATGCATCGAGATAAATATAAAAAAAAAAGAAATTCATACTTTCATTGAATTAAATATTAATTAGATTCATTTTTAAAAGATGATATGAGAAGTATTAATAAGTTGCAGCACATTAATCCTCTTTGATAGACCCTGAAATTTCTTGGCATGGTCCTGGTTTCGTTCTCATGATAAAATTAGCTTCATGTTGATTTTATTATAAACCTCTTCGTTAGACTCCGGAGGATACAATAATGGGCTTAATGTTATGGGTCCACTATTTTTTTAATCACATCAATAAGTTTTATGATATGTTTAGCCAAAAAAATGGTTTAATGATATGTTAGTTCTAACATTTGTATTACCTAGATTTTTCTCCTATTCGATGTGGAGAGGAATGTTTTATTTAGTTATAAAATTAAGGTATTGAATTCAACTCTTACATAAGTTAAACAAAGTTAAATTTAAGAAGTGGGGCTAATTACTTCATTTAAACAAATTCAGTGTAGGAATGACTAAAACAATATTTCGTCAATGCAAAAGTATATCTCTTGCTATATTATGATTTATTCTAACGAATCAAAAAGGAAAGAAAAAGATCCAGCTAGATCCTATTTGATTATATATATTGATATCAATATTAAATTATTAATTTTAAATTAAATATAAAAATATAAAAATTCACATTATTTATAAGTCATGAAAAATACTTGAGACTCATTCCAATTTGTATAATTTATTATAGTAAAATTAGTCTCGTCTCTTGCCGTTATTAATTTACCTCATTTAAAATTAAAATAAACATGCAGGCTCGAAATTAAATAAAGGCATGTTTTAGGGAAAAACTTTACATTTCGATCCAATGGCGAAATTATTCTGAGGGCGCCGAGATCATGTAAGAAAAGCTCAAGAATACACGGCACTGTTTTTTTTCATTTGTCAAGGATATGTTTAAATTAGTTTATATATAAGTGATTATGAGAATAAATATTTATTATAATAAATTATAATAATTTAATAATTATATTAAAAATAATTTATGTTTAGATATTTTTTTATAGGTAATTTTAAAAAAAATATATATTTAAATATTAAAAATTAAGTGATTATTGGGTGAATAATAAAAAGAAAAAATGAAATAAGTGATTATCAAAAATAAAAAAATTATTTTATTTTATAAATATTTATTTAAAATATAAATACTTACTAAAAAATAATTTTCATTTAGTAACTTTAACACTTAACTACTAATGATCTTCCATAAGTAATTATTAACAATGTCCCAGCAGGCACGCAACTTCTTTTTTTTTCTCTTTTTTTTTTTAATTTATTTGCCATAACATAAACGGCACTTCTAAACAAACAGTATGAGGTTTCATCATTGGACACCTGTTTCAACCGCAAACCAGTCCCATGAGTTTTTTGGGCCTTTAGGAACGTAAAGGGGCCCCAACAATTACACTATCACACTAGTGATATATACAGGATGTGATTGAATATTTATTTTATAAAATTAAGTTAAGATAAATAAAATTTATAAAAATAAAATTTAAATAAAATAAGTTGTTATGTTTTGATATTTTTTTTATAAAAATAAGTTTAACAAAAAATTTATTTGAATAATAAATATTAAAAATATTTTTAAATGTATAATATAAAATAAATTTACTTTTCTTTTTTTTGAATCTACATTTTATTAAAGGAAAAGTAACTTTTTTCTTCCTTCTCCAAAATTATAGTTTTATCCATTTTTCATAAAGCTAATTTATGCTTGACTTGTATTTAACCAAATATATCTTTTAAAAAATTATAATTAAAAATCATGATTTCATTTTATAAAAAGAACCAAACATGCACATAGTAAGGAATGTGGTTTTTTATATGTAAAAATAAAAATCTTATATTATAAAATTTATCCTTTTTTATTATTTACTCAATTTCTCTTCTTGTTTTATTTTTGTTTGTTATATATAGGAGATGAATCTTCGCAGTGATTTTTTTTTTGACCCGAAGCAATCAAAATGCGTGAAAAATTATAATTGATGATTATATGTTTTTTTTTAATACTTGATGATTATATGCTTAAAATACCGTACCAATATAGTATGAAATTACTTACAGATTAATGGATCAAAAGATTTTAACGCCATAATTAAACCTTGATATCACTCAACGAAAGAAAGACACGTGTCAAGTAGATTGTTGACTACATCTTCTATAGTCAGTCACTACTGTGAATTTGAGATTTAAGGCAATCATCCCATGCAATGAGAGAGTGAGAGAAAGAATTTTTATAATTATTTTCTGTGAGATATGCAAGTTAATTATAGAGGCTCATCAATAGGTATTATAATTCAAAGAATATTTACAAAAATACTTATTGATTAGTTAATAAATTTTGATCTAATTAACAATGATTACGACTCATATTTCACAATAATGTGGATTTAAATTTTATCATCTATATGAGGATTTTGTTAGTGGATAATTTGTAAATGCCTCTGCAAATATTTTTTGAGCTCTGAGACTTACCATAACCTTAATGAGTCCAACTCCCATTCTTATATGAAGTATGAGTCACATCCTTATTAATTGAAATTTTTATAATTTTTTAAGTGGGAGGACACACATAATTTTATCATAATATGATGAATGCATGAATTAATTAATTAATTAACCAATAAATTAATCAATAACATATATAATTCTACCAAATTAAGAATACCAATTATTTACACAATAAATGAAGGTAGGGTGTTGAGCAACTATAAATAGAGACATCCTGTGCTGTTTCCATTTCGTCACAATAACTCTTCGTTCCATTTATTCATTCTTTCATATTCACACTACCACATACGTTTCCTCTGCTACACGGCCTCATCAATTAGACTGTGTCTGGTTCTGTTTCTCTGCTCCCACTTCATTCATCCATCACTGAGTAAACATCTTCTCTGGCCAATCAAATGTTAGTCCAAATGATAAGAATCGGTCTCACATACTGTAGAGATAAGCATTTGATTTCTGTTGTTCATGTGAAGACCTCGTTACAAGTACTTTTGTATAGATTTCAAAGTGAGTCGTGAGGTTGAAATGAGAATGAGTGCAAGTGGTGATGAGATTGCGGTGTGCAAGGACTTATTTTATATTATATATCTAATTATCTATTATTAAATATTATTGTATCATATTCAAGTAATGTTAGATAAATAAATATATTATATTTAGAAGACGTATAATGATATTAAGAGAAAGTATCAAATTTATTAATTCATCGTTGAACAATAATTTGGGTCATGTTTTTTATTTTCTTTGAGATTTAGTCGCATAGTATTATTATATTATTTGTTATTAGTTCTCTGAATCTTTGTGAATTGATTCTCAGCCATCTTAATCTATTGTTTTTTACAAGGTAATTTACACTCATCTTAATACATATATAACTCAGAAAAATCTGAACTTGGGCTGGGATCAAAGCCTGCATTCACAAGAATTCGAAGACCTAAATTTTGAATTAAATCCTCTCTTCACTTTCACTGTTTGTTCATTTTTAATTTTTATCATTATAAGAAAAAATTATTTTTAGTTTTTATTCTTATAAGAAAAAAGGTAAGTTTAGTGTGCTTTATCAATTTATATTTGACACTTCAAGACTTGCTATATATTTCAGCTCACCTTGAAGTGTGAAACCTTTTTAATGAATGAATACAAGATACAAAATTAATAGTAAGATATATTATTTATAAGTTATGAATGATACAAATTATTTCAAATTTTATACAATATTTAGAAAAATACATGCATAATTTAAAACAATAAAAAATTAGATTTGGTGTAATTAATAAAATTTATATGAAGTATGAAGCACATTACATAGATGCACATTCTTAAATATGGATAGGAAATGATCAAATCAATATAATTAATAAAATTCATATCAAGCAGTATTACTAAAGAGTAAATTAGTTATTTGGATTTGGTGAACTACATGGAGCTCACATTTATTTTAAATTAATTTTGCAAATAAAAAATAAATCTGTATTTTCAAATTTTATTTAAATAATATAGGTGTGCCAAAAATAAAATGTTGCAGTGAATTCGCAGACAATGAATGTTGTCTTCATTTCATTTCTTAGGCTTAGGGCCATATTTTGTAACTAAACAAGTTCTATCGCATCATATGATAAATACTTCAATTTGATGCTAAAAAAATGCTTCAATTTAATTTTTTTTACCAATCTAATATTTAATATTACTAATTAATCTATATTCAAACACTGTTAATTTTAAATATAATAACTCTTCTAATATAATTTTTTTCATTTATAAAACTTAAACTTGAGATTTCATTTAAGAGGAATTGAGTCTCTCCTACTTAACCTAAATATCATCACTACTTCAATGGTAAATTTAATTTCACATGAAAATTTTAATTTTTTTAAAATCTTTAAATATCTATAATTTATTCTATGGGTCTTTGAATTTTATTTTATTTTTTCACAAATGAATAAATGATATATCACTCTAACCCATGCTATTTCTATAATTTAGGTTGACTAAAAATTAATTTTACACATTTTAAATAATCTATATTCTCATTTTTTTTTTCTTTTCCTTTTCTTCTTAAATAAGCATGTTATTTATTTTCAATCAACATTCGTATGTTGGCCAAAAAAAAAACATTCTTATCATTTACTTATTATTTTATTTTGCAATTTTTTCCACAATTTTATTTTGCATAGATTTTCTTATTCATTCACATTTTTTTTGAATGTGAAATTAATTCAATTAAGAAATATAAAGAAAATGGGCGTTTAAGTAAACTTTTCTTATTTTATATTTATATTTCTTTAAAATTGACATGATAAATTTCAAAACCAAATTTTAGGATTGAAATTCACATGAGCCATTCTTGAATCGCTATTGATAGCAGTATAATCTTTCTGGCCATGCTTTTGATAGTATAATCAAGGAAAAAATTTAGGTACTTATAATTTCTTATACTTGATATTTTTTTAATCAAATCAAAATAAATAAAAAAAACTTAAATGACTAATTTTCCTTGAAAGCTTTTAAGCCTAAGGTATTAAAAACCGGATCGATCATTGAACTGATTGGTTTAAAATTCAATGGTTGGATTGGAATCAGACAGGTTGTAAATAAATTAATATATTTTAAATAATATAAATAAAAATATAAAAAATATTTATTTATGATCATAAAATTAAGATTCAATTGAAAGTAAATTTAATAAATTTTTAATTTTATATATTATATAGAAAATTAAAAATATTATTAATAGGTTTAAAAATTTAATATTAAAATCTAAATAAATTAATATTTATTTATAATTATATTTTGAATTAAAAATAGTCAATTGATATTATATTTTTATATTATTTATTAAGTAAATTTATTACTATTAATAATCATGTATCATAATAATATTTATACAATATTATAATAAAAAATAAAAAAATTATACAAAAAATAATGCTATTTAGTATTAAAAATAATGTTATTTATCTTAAAAATATTTAAAAAATTTTAAAATAAAAAAGAAAAGTCACATCAATTCAAATCGATTTTATATTAGTTCTGAAATTGTCTGATCTTCATTTATGACCGGACCAGACCTGACACTGATTCTCAGTCGGATCAGTCAAACCGACTAGTCTGATGTGGTTTTTTATTCCTTGCTTAAAGAAGTGAATGTGTGTAAGTATATAATTTAATTAAAAAATACAAGTGATATGTAAAAAATTACTAATTTTAATTTAATTAAAAAATACATGATTAATTATTAAATTAAATCAAATATATAATTTTAAGTTTTTTTTGTGAGAATATATTTCCTTTCGCAATATTTTAAGATATTTTTTATGATAAATTTTTTTTTTAAATATAAGATATTAGATTTTTTTCCTATTTTATCTTATTTTTAATTTTTTTCTACTTTTCATTTATAATCTTATAATAATAATAAAATAAAATATTTAATAAAAATAAAATAAAAAACTTAATATTTTTTAATTAATTTAGGATAAAAATAAATTTCTTAACATGATTGTAATTAATGCAAAACGTAAAATATATGTAAAGATGTGCAATTTCACACAAACATGTGGCGCCCACTCAATGACCAATAATTTGATCACTCTCCGTATTCTCGTCTGTATTGAAGCTGTCACACAATTGTCCCCTTCCTACGTCCACCTTCCTTCTTCACCATCACTGCCTTCCCTCCTACGCATTCCCCTCACATTTTCCTAAAACCCTAATTACAACCAGCGACCCTTTCTATTCAAATTATCAGTCACACCATCAAATTTCAATGCGTTGACGACCCAATTTCACAAAAACAACCAAAAGGAAAAATGCTTTCCTCCCCTTGCGTTTGGCTTTTGCTGTTTTCGTATCTCTCGGTTATATCCACACTCACAGCAACCTCTGCATCCCGTTCGAGCTCCGATGAATCTTCTATCTATGAAATTCTTGACTCCCACGGACTCCCCAAGGGTCTGCTTCCTAAGGGTGTGAAGGACTTCGAGATCGATGAGGAGGGTCGATTCTGGGTGCATTTGGATCAAGCTTGTAATGCCCAGTTTGAGAACGAATTGCATTTTGAACGAAACGTTACAGGCAATTTGAGTTATGGGCAGATCGGGGCGTTATCGGGAATATCGGCTCAGGATCTGTTTCTTTGGTTCCCTGTGAAAGGTATTCGTGTGGATGTACCAAGTTCTGGGTTGATTTATTTTGATGTAGGCGTTGTTCGCAAGCAATTCTCTCTGTCTCTCTTCGAGACTCCACGGGATTGTGTGGCAGTGCGGTCTGAGGACGTAGTTGGTTTTCACGATGGGAAATTCATGGCTGAAACTGTTTCCAAGGTTTGGTGAATCAATCTGTTTATTTCATTACTTTGTTTCATGTTTGATTTTCATTTAATTTACTGTGTATCTGAGAAGCACCGATCCATGCTGACGCGAATATAATTTGACGTGGTGTTGCAGTGTCTCTCCCTCCCCCCTCCCCCGGGGGATATTATGAAGGAAGAACTGGGAAAAAAAACTGATCTAGTTAACTTATATAAGTGTGGTTTAGTTTGGTGGAAGATCATGTTAATAACAACTATTCATTCATGTGTTCTGTTCCCTTTTCTTCCTTTGGTTCGTCAGTATGAATGTGTATCCTGAAGTGAGAAGTTAGTGCGCCTGAAGTATGGAGATAGAGAGGAAAAAAGGGAAATGGGTAAAAATAAAGGAAGTGGGTCTTAAATATACTCTTACTCTCATTTATGTCATTCTTTCTTTACTTCGGTTCAGTGACACTTCACAAACTTCTTAGTTGAGGATCCAAATTAGTTTAGTAGAGGTACTTGAAACCATGGAATGTTTGTTTGAAAGGTTAGCTATTCGATACACAGACATGGATTTGGAATGCAAAGAGAAATGGGATAAAAAATTATTTTATGGATTGAAAATGACTCTAGTGCCTCTCACTTTAGAAAGCTATTATAAGATATTCAAAGAAGACATGCCTTTGAAGAAGCACAAATGTGGCTCTCTAGAATACATAAAATGTTGAATGAGTAATATGCCAAGGTCGAAGGAAGAAACGTAATTCCTGATGTAAAATGTAAATGAAAGAGGAGGAAGGGAAAAATTCTTGACATATGCTTAAATGAAAATGATCATATTCTCTCACTCTCATTTCTGTAATGTTTATTGTGTCATTATTATTGTTACTCAACAATGTCTATCTCATTTTGACAATTACAGTTGAGTAATAATGATAAGAACAAAATAAACATTACAAGAAAGATATAGTGATGGATGGATTCCTTTGCCATACCAAAGGAGTTGTTACAGTTTTCACACCTTCATTAACACTCTTTTCGATTAATTTCATTTCAGTAGGTGTCAAGAATTTTTTCCATACCTCTCCTTTCATTTACATGGGGAATTACATTTCATCCCTGTACGGTTGGACCTTAGGATACTGCTCATTTAACATTTTATTAATTATGAAGTAGAACTTCTATGCTTCTTCAAGGGCATATCTTCTGCTTTAAATATGTTATGGCTCATGGGATAGGATTGTTCATATGGCTTCTCTTTGGTGCTTAGCCCATAGTTTTTCCCAGGGAACCACTATATGCAAAGGGATTGCATAGGTTGTTTACACTAATTACATAATGACTTGTGGGATATTCTAAAATGCCATGGTTGCATTTAGGTTCTGAGTATTTTTAGTCCATCCTGTTCTAATTTACTTCCTATGGTGAAAATAATTAGGCTAAAAATGTCATTATCTTGTGTCAAATGCAGGGTCAGTCTTCAAAACTTCGATATCGGCTTGAGCAGGAAAATATTGGAAGGGATATACTGTAAATGATGCAAGTGAAGGTCCTAACAGTTGTGCTATGCCTCACATGGTTTTCCAATTAGGCTGTATATATGTTGTCGGTGAGTATAAATTGACATTTTCCATTTTTCTTGTGTTATCCTCCATATGTTGCAGAGCTAGTGCAGTAGAGGCACCTCCTGCATTTCAGTGATTAATCAATTGAGAGGATACTAGGAAAAAGCAATGACAAGATAACTTCCAAGAATCGGTTGTCTCCTGAAGTTGGTGAGGCTAGATGGGAGCATTGGTTGTGATGCATTCAGGTGACAAGTCCGAGGATTTATGTCAAAAGTTTTTGTATGTATGATATGTATTGGAGTGTTTTAAAGAGTCAATTTTGTAATAGAACTTTGTAATAAATAGAATCATATAGACTTTTGATATATAGATTCCTGTAGAAAATTTTGCATTCCTTTATCAAGAATTATATTTACCTGGTCTTTGCAGATCCTTTTGCCATCCATAGGTTTGACAATGAGTCATCAACGCCAGTAATTCTTTTGCCATTCAATGTTTTCTGGCCTTTTGCTATTCATTAGTATTTAGTGGTGTTATACCATTTCTTAATGACAGTTGAAGTTTGACTAGTTTCTGGTTATGCAAATTCAATGAGTTATTTATAGTCTGTTCTAATAGGCAAGCACCAGCTCCTTCTGTGAGGAACTCAAGATTTTTTTGTGAAAACTTCTCCTGATCAGCTGTGTTCATGAAGGACTCTACTACAGACAGAAGATTATATTTATAGTCTGATCTAATAGTCTTGTGTATATCTCGGATCTGATGTGTAACTGAGCAAATCTGACAGTTCCTTGGAATAGTTTTGGATCATGTTTATCATGAGGTGAATGAATGTGCAAACTGGTTCACACGATTGGCTTATAGTCTTGATATTAACTTTTTGTTAATGATTCGCCCTTAGGATTTTAGAGTTTAAGTTAAGTAACTAGTAGGTTGTACTGTGACATCCTTCAATGAAAAGAAAGTGTGTGAGCTTCCAGCATTGTTAAAAGCTTCGATTCTTTCCACATTCTGCTTGAATATCATGTAATGCATCTCGTTCGCATTGCAATTCTAGTCTTGGCACACTTTTAGCATACGGAGCGACTGTGAGATGTGGCTTGATTTGCCCGCAATCCTATATGAAGATCAAAGTCAATGTCAGGCAACAGAACTGATATCGGCAAGCAATGGATATAAATCGTGGAGATGATCAATTGCACTGCTAATTGAAATTACCCAAAAGTGTGTCCTTTAAGTCAGTCGCTGGGGTTGAGAGTGCTGCATTATGCAAGACTGCGCATTTTCTGTTTTTGTTTCTCTGTTTGCTTTTGTTTCTCTCTTTTTGTTCTTTTTTATCTAAAATCTCAATCAAATGAGGATAGGGTGCACCCTAGTTAGTGGTAAAAATACCATATGATAGAACATGCTGCTATAAAGAAGTTAGAATAATGTTTAACATTAGTTTTGTTAATTGGATGGTTGTTGTTACTATTATTATTGTTGTTGTTGTTGTTGTTATAACCAACAATTCAATTGGTTAGAAACTCTTAGGTTTCGGACTTAATTACAAACAAATTAAAACAATGCCATATGATGATTAAGCAATTTCACATGGACAGCAGCCAAATTAATTGACATTCTTAAAATCACCCAAATTGTTATACACAACAAATTGCAAACAATGTACATGCATAGAACTAACAAATCAAGATTGAAGTTCTATATAACTTTGTTGTACTTTTGGGCATTGTAGGATGTTGCTGGGCATTTTCTGCTGTGGCAGCAACAGAAGGAATCACTAAGTTGAGCACCGGGAAATTGATCTCTTTGTCAGAGTAAGAGCTAGTCGATTGCGACATGGGTGTGGACCAAGGTTGTGAAGGAGGTCTGATGGACGATGCCTTCAAATTTATCATACAAAATCATGGTATAACCTCAGAAGCCAACTACCCTTACAAGGGTGTGGATGGAACCTTCAATGCCAATGAAGAAGCCAATCATGCAGCGACCATTTAGGGGTATGAGGATGTTCCAGCCAATAGCGAGCAGGCACTAAAAAAAGCAGTGGCTAACCAACCAGTTTCAGTGGCCATAGATGCAAGTGGATCTGATTTTTAGCTTTACTCAAGTGGCATTTTCACAGGTTCTTGTGGCACTGAGTTGGATCACGGTGTCACTGCTGTCGGTTATGGAACTGAATATTGGTTAGTGAAAAACTCGTGGGGGACAGAGTGGGGTGAAGAAGGATACATCAGAATGCAGAGAAATGTGAATGCTCAAGAAGGCCTTTGTGGCATAGCAATGCAAGCTTCTTATCCCACTGCATAATTATTAAACTAGATATTCTTGTTTCTTTCCAATCGCAATTTGTACTCTATGAATGGTGTTGTATATCTCTGCATCACAGAGTAGTTATCAATTACATTACATTGAAAAAATTGTAATAATGATTGTGAAACACACGCATGGTCAGATTCTATAAATCATGGCTATGAAAGTTTGTCAAATTTATACTACCTTCTCTAGGTCTCATTCCAATGCTTGGCGGTGTTATATATTGTAATACAATGGAAAATATTAGTTAAGATTATGACATATTTAGATCTTCAGTTTATTTTTGTGAAACGTGAAGCCAACAAACTTGAAATTTTAGATTTACAGTTACTTAGATAATCCTTATATTTTTAAACGGTAGGAGTTTAAAAGCCTTAACTAGACATATTTTTCCATATATTGCATGAAATTTGAAATGTTATTCATACCATTTCTATGTTGCTTTCATGGACTTTTCTATCCTTGTTCATGGCATATCTTCTGGTTTAAATATGTTATGGAACAACATTGTTCATACGGCTTCTCTTTGGAGTTCACCCCTTGGTTTTTTCAAGGGAACCACTATATGCAGAGAGATTGGATATCTTTTCTAAAGTGCCATGGCTTTCATATAATTTTTTGAGTATTTTTATCCCTTGCTGCTTTTACTTTACTTCGTACGGTTGAACTCAAGGACACGAAGGTAAGAGCCTATGGAATACATCCTGTTCAAATAGGGCCATTAGATATGTGGCTTCTCCCTAAAGATTAAATTTTACATATCATATGTAGGTCAACTTTTTTTATGTGTGAGAAGGTACAAAAAGTATGAGAGAAGAATTTATTATTTGTTGATGTTGAATGTTTTTAATTACATCGATATATATAGCTGATCTGCAGAAACAGAGAAACCAGATCTTTTAAATATATAAATTTTAACATAATCAAATTGCAGCATTATTTTAGATTGCGTGGTTTCTTTTTACTTTTTCTCTTTTTGTTCTTTTTCATCTAAAAACACATGCTAATGTATGTAGGGTACTCTCTAATTCTTACAAAGTGCTGTTAAAATTTAAAATCACAGCATGATACTATAGGGAAGCCTAAAATAATGATTGACAATTTTATTTTTTTGTAATAGAGGAAAAACTAATAAGAATATTAACAAACAGTACCCAGTTAATCAAAGTAAAGATATGCCTGATGAAGGTAATTTGTAGCTAGGATTCTTGCTTTAAAAAAAAAAAAACTAACTTGGATTCTTTTACTGGCATATATATGTTAAGTAATTATTATTACTATCACTATTACTACTACTACTACTACTATTATTGTTATTATTATTATTATTTTGATGAACACTAAAGATATTCTTCAACCGATAATTGAAAACTAATCTTTCGAGGTGTATAGAAAACTGAAATGGGTTTTGCCTCTCCCAAATAAGTTCTTTTCTATGCACACGACGAGAGATTGAACCTAAGACAGTATACTTAAGTAACTCAACTATCTACCTACTCTGTTAGAATCTGTTGGTTATTATTAGTGCAAGTAGTTCAATTGATTAGAAACTCTTGGGTTTTGGACTTTATTATCTATAATTCAAAACAAGGCCATATGATATAATTAGTCAATTGGACAATTTGCAACCAAATTAGCTAGCATTCTTAAGATCACCTTAATTGTTATACACGACACATATTGTTATACACGACACATATTGCAAGCATAATCCGTGCATATATGTAACCCGGTTTACAACTACTTAGATTCTTTATTTTTATAATAAACAAGTTAGAAGACAATTTTCCATTCCATCCAAGTAACACAAGCACAAGTGAAATGGTCAGTGATATAATTACAAAGTATAAATAATTAATAATTGCTAAGTCTTCAACAACCACACGTAGACGTTTTTATTGTATACCATTTTTGTATATTTTAATCATTATTGTCAGTGTCTTTGAATGGTAATCATTACGCCATTATCATCATTAAAATCACATTTTCATGAAACATTACTTTTAAGAGAATTTTCCCAAAGACCTCCATTTTAACACTTTACGCAACCGTCTTATTCATTACATTTTTTTAGGCACTTCAAATATAGAAAGACCAGTATTTTATTAATTCTTTACAGATTAAATTATAGAACTTGATTGGTTACCAATCATGACAGATTTTGCTTTATATAAGCCTCAAGAACATTGGAGGTCATCACACAGCATCTTCATAACACTTGACTGAGCCATCTGAAGCATTTGTTTCAGTAACAATATGGCTTTCAAAATCCAATCTAAGCAAACTCTTTCATTGGCTTTTCTTTTGCTGGCAATGTTGGCACTTCAAGCCACATCTCGCACTCTCCAGGAAGCTTCAATGCAGGAGAGGCATGAACAATGGATGGCTCGTTATGGAAGAGTGTATAAGGATCCTCAAGAGAAGGAGAAGCGTTTTAAGATATTCAAGCAAAATGTGGAATACGTTGAAGCCTTCAATGGTGCTGGAACCAAGCCTTACAAGCTGGGTATAAATCAATTTGCAGATCTCACTAATGATGAATTCACATCTTCTAGGAACAGATTCAAGGGTCATATGTGTTCTTCAATCATAAGGACATCCTCTTTCAAATATGAAAATGTGACCCCTGTGCCTTCCTCTGTGGACTGGAGAAAACAAGGTGCTGTGACACCCGTCAAGAATCAAGGCGAATGTGGTATGTTTTGTCTGATTATTCCTTAAAACTAACAAATTAACCAAGATTCAAGTTCTGTCTTACTTTCTTATACTTTTATCCATTGTAGGATGTTGCTGGGCATTTTCTGCTGTGGCAGCAACAGAAGGAATCACTAAGTTGAGCACCGGGAAATTGATCTCTTTGTCAGAGCAAGAGCTAGTTGATTGTGACACAGGTGTGGACCAAGGTTGTGAAGGAGGTCTGATGGACGATGCCTTCAAATTTATCATACAAAACCATGGTATAACCTCAGAAGCCAACTACCCTTACAAGGGTGTTGATGGAACCTGCAATGCCAATGAAGAAGGCAATCATGCAGCGACCATTAAGGGGTATGAGGATGTCCCAGCCAATAGCGAGCAGGCACTACAAAAAGCAGTGGCTAACCAACCAGTTTCAGTGGCCATAGATGCAAGTGGATCTGATTTTCAGCTCTACTCAAGTGGCATTTTCACAGGTTCTTGTGGCACTGAGTTGGATCACGGTGTCACTGCTGTCGGTTATGGTGTCAGTGATGGAACTGAATATTGGTTAGTGAAAAACTCGTGGGGAACAGAGTGGGGTGAAGAAGGATACATCAGAATGCAGAGAAACGTGAAAGCTCAAGAAGGCCTTTGTGGCATAGCAATGCAAGCTTCTTATCCCACTGCATAATTACTAAAGCAGATACTCCTATTTCTTTCAAACCTCGATTTCTGATCTATGAATGGCGTTGTATATCTATGCTCCATTGAATACTTATCTATTACCTTACTTGAAAAAAATAGTAATGGTTGGGCCTCATACACTCATTGTCATATTCTATAGATCATGGCCATAAAAGTTTGTCAAATTTATACTGCATTCTTCAAGACTCAATTCCAACACTTAGTAGTGTTGTATATCTGTTGTGTACTTTGTGTTGTATATGATCTGTTGTTTACTTGCATATTATAATACAATGGAATGTACCAATTATGACTAAGATATAATTTAATCTTCAGTTTATCTTTTTGAAATGTGAAGAGGAAGACTTGAATTTTATAGTTATTCAGATTGTCCTTGTATTTTTAAATAGCATGAGCATTAGATTATGATATTCGCTAGAAGATTAACGAGGTTAATTAACTAATTTTAATTAACCAAAAATTTGATTTCTTCACCCTCTTCTATCAATTTTTATTTTTTTTGTTTTGGTAATAAACGGGGCGAAACGCCCATTTTTATTTTACACCAAATCCCATAAAATAATCATTTTTCCATTATAATTAGCTATATATTTTTTCAAACACTCACAAATGAATAAATGAATTGTTCTTGGTTTAGAAGCAAGAGAGCTTGATATAGTGAGCGATTCGATATATTGATTTGGATCATCCACGCGCGCGAGTTCTTTTGTATTTTTGACAGTTCTTCTGCTTATGCTTAAGACCACGAAATTCAAAATTTTGAAGCGACCAAGTCCCTATTATAACTCTACACTCACTCTCCACACTCGTCTTCGTCTGCGTTCTTCTGCAACTCTCTATCTACCTGTGCTTTGCCTTTCCCGGTTATCACTGGTAACCTCTCGTCTTCTTGCTTCAGATTGGTATCGATGATTGTGGGGTCCTCTTTTCTCTTTTCTCTTTTCAACAAACTTTTTTTTTTCCAGCCATTTTTTCTTCCGATCTGCTTTGGAGGTTGAGTTCGGTTCGATATGAACCTAAGCAGTGCTGGGTTTAAAAACCCCATTGGCTGTTACGATGCCGCTGTTCAAGTATGTGCCCCCCCCCCTCTCTTCTTCCTTCCGCTCTGTTGATTTGTTTCTTGTTTTTTTCATTTTAATTCATTTGAAATGTTGGGGAGGTGCAAATTTCTTGTTTAAGGTGGTGAACTTATTTCAAGCTTTAGCATATGGGTATATGTCTCCGGGGACTTGATAGATGATTTGTTTTCTGCATAGTTGGATGTTTTCGTTTATTAGGTAGGGTTGTTGGACTTCAATTTATGCACAAAATTCCATTTAAACAGAATTTTTAGTGACTTCAATGGTTTGCATGTCTACCAAAAAAAAAATTCTCATTTGTTGTGGCAACTGCGAAGAGATAGACTTTCTTCAATTTTTTGTGATTTTGGTGCATTTGATGACAGCTGAAAAATTGTTAAAGAGAGTTAAAATGAGTTGTCAGATATACCACATTCGGCAAAATTTAGAAGGGAGATGATTTTTGTGGATTCCTTCAACTCCTTCAGTCCTCGTGTCAGCTTCATATTGCCATTTTATTCATTTTTAACCAGGCTAGTTGCATAACCATTGGATTGATGAGACTTACATCTGTGCAGAGCTGCACAGGTGGTTTCATATGAGTTAAACAGCATAAATTTTGAGTGGGGCCACACAATGTTAAGTGGGGAAACTACTACAGTTAGGACTCCAATAGTTGTGTAGGTAGCACTAATCGTGAGTTTGGGCTGAATTCTACTTGTTTTCTGTTTCCCATGTATCCTTGTGCAAGTATATGTGAATTTCAGCTTACAAGAGTTTTTGTTTTGAAGCGCTGTTAATATTTACATGATTATCCGATTATTGTCCTCTCAAGCTTAAGAAATTATTTATTATTTTGTTCTGTTGACATATAGGAGCTTATTGTTATTGATGATATCCTGTCAGCCATGGTTGGGATTGAAGGACGTTACATCTTGATTAAAGCAGTTCGTGGAAAGCATGATGACATTGATTTCCAGGTTGATCCATCTATGGATTTGGCACTTCAGGTGAGAATTGGTGTAACTTGCATATGTTTAGCTGAAATTGACTCTGATCAGACTTCAATCTAACATGAGAGATGCCAAACCTTAGCATATTACTGCATAGGGATAGTAATGTGATATGATATTTAGGTAATTACAAGCTAGCCAGGAAATGGGATTTTTTTTTTGGAAAACATTTCTTGTGCTCTGAATTTATGTGCAAATTAACTAATCCAAAGTCAAAGATTCATTCGTCTGTCTAGATCTCTGGATATTTGTTGACTCTCTTCACAACTTTGTAAACTATTCTAGTGAACTGTGAAGTATCTTACTGAAACTTATACAAAGAAATAACTTTATTTATGCCCTGCTCCTGATGGAGGCCCTTAAAAAGGAAATTTAATTTTTCCACACAAAAGTGAACCTAATGGCTTTTGTAATTGTAATATGTCTCTAAATTATGGACAATACAATGAAATACAATGATGAAAGCATGGCATACTTTTAGGGCTGCATGCAGCAGTAAATTGTTGTAATAGTTGATCTGAATCAATAAATTTTGCAGGAATTGGCGAAACGTATATTCCCTCTATGTAAGAGCTTTATCTTGATCAATCAGTTTGTGGAATCAAGGTCTCAATTCAAGAATGGCTTAGTAAATCATGCATTTTCTGCTGCACTCAGGGCACTCCTTCTTGTAGGTCTTTCTACTTTGTTTTTCGTTTGGTCAATTTCCATGCCATGGCATTGGTACTTGCTTATTTGATCTAATTCACTATTTGAATATCTATTATATTATTAAAAATATAAATGTTCTCTGTTGATGTGTGTGCATACTTATTGCTGAAAACAGCCAATGTTGGGCTATGTTTTGGGATGCTGCTTGTAATATTGTATATCTTCCAGTTTAGTTATTAGAAACTAGGCCTGTGTTAGCACAGTTGTTCAGGTGATCTATAAGTTGGTATGTCATTCAAGAGGTTTTTGGTCAACCTACTCCAAGTTACAAATGATTATAACGAGCATGCTCAAACTGAATATACTCAAAATTAACTAGTACTGCGGAGTGGCCTTCAGCCTCATACATGTTCTTTTCCTTTGGAATATTATATACTCCCTCCGGTTTCAAATATAAGGCATCTTGTGGAGGGTTCCCATGATCCAAAATATAAGTCACCTCCTAAAATTTCTGCGTCATTAAATGTCTTTTTCCCAAAATACCCTTCATTCATTAAATTATGAGAGAGAAATTTGGGATTCACAAGGAGGGAGGTCAACAATTAATTAAGGGCAAATTTGGGAAAAAATATATTTTACTGCAAATTTAGTTAGTTTAACTAGCTTTAATTACTTTTATTGGTCTGTGTGAGGTAGGTAATGGTGCTTTATATTTGAGATTGAAGGGAGTAGATGTTAGATAATTTTTATTTATGAAATTCAAATAGTCCCCTACTTATGCTACGGTTGATCTATCTTTTCCAGGATTATCAGGCCATGGTAGCACAACTTGAGCACCAATTTCATCTTGGGAGACTTTCCCTTCAAGGATTGTGGTTCTACTGCCAGGTCTGTGTTTAAGATAAGTGAATGCAAATATTTGTCAAATCCTGGCTAATATTATTTTTAGCTGTGTTGCAGCCCATGATGGGGTCGATGCATGCACTATCTATTGTAATACAGAAGGCTTCAGTTAACAACTTTTCGGGTTCTGCTGTTCTTAATTTATTGCAGAGCCAGGTAAAACTTATCTATAGATGACCATACATTCTTAAGGAGTCAAACAGAAACTCCTATATGATGGTTATCCTTTTCCGTATATGTTAAACAAGTCTATGTTTAGTTTTATTGGTCAGTTGATTAAATATTCCTCTACCGTGACTTTTTTTGTATTTAGGCAAAGGCTATGGCTGGAGACAACGCAGTTAGGTTGTTACTGGAAAAAATGACTCAATGTGCCAGTAATGCTTACCTGAGCATATTATAAAGGTAGTCCTAACTTTGCCCTCCTGTATGAGGTTCATCCTTGACTGAAACATGGAATTTTTTTCTCTGTATTTACATATTAATTCTGATTGTGCATTACTGTTCCACTTAAATCAATATTGTTAGATGATTTTTCTTACCATTTTATGGATCAAATGGTCTGAGTACCTTGATTTGCTCATCAATTTGTAGAATAATTTTACAGTAAATCAAATTAATATTAGTTTATGATACCATGGATGTTTTCTTTTTCTGCATCTCACTTTAACACTGAGAAGCTTTGTCCTTCAAATTGGGTTCATAATATGTCAACAGTGCCTATAGGAATATATTCAAGTTCCATTGTATTTGACTTGGGTCTACACATGCTAAGATAATGATCTTGCTTATATCATTAGAACGGATCCCTTCATAATCTGCCAATATTGATAACAAATCATAGATGTCTTCTCTCACTGTCAGCTTGCAGATGTTATTATTCTGTTTCCGGAGCAGGAAAGGTTTATTTTGGGAATGTTTCTTTCATCATCTGTCTTATTGAAAATTGTTTCTGGGTTAAAGGTATATTTTGGAGCGTATGCTTTGGTAGAATTGAATTTGAATTACCCAGTTCTTTCTTCTATGGCTTGTCTCACACATTGTCAAGTTCCGAATTGGCATCTTACCTTTCTGGGCATCTCTGTTGAGGGTAACCTTGGGTCTTCTTTCTAGGTGCCGTTTGTTCAGAAATTGTCTAAATATTTAGACGCAAGGGTTCTTTCTTCTTTATTGTGGCTAATTTACTCTTACTCAATCTTGTCTATCTAGCATTCGCTTCTATTGTCTTTCTCTTTTTAAAATCCAGTGGTCAATGACCAGAGACTTTGTTAGTTGAGTGAGTAAGGATAGATCACTTTGTTAGTTGAGAGGTTTGTTGTACCTCGTAGGCCTAAGAAGAAAGGGGGTTTGGGCCTTAGATATTTGGTCTCTTTAAGTTTTGTTTTGACTGATGAATGGCTATTGCAATTCCTGAGACATTTTCTTTTTGGGATCAGCTAATTTCGAATATGGTTTATGTCAGAATGGATGGGATGTTAATATAGTGCATTTGACGACTTTTACTAGCCCATAATTTTTTTTTCACAAGATTAATAGATTATGCTTCTCTAAGATCTTGTGTCATTCAAAGTGGGTGATGTTGTTTGATTAGGATTGAGGAGGATCTTTAGAGAGGAAGGTTCTTTTTTGTCAAGCTTTTCTGAATTTGTCTTGTCTTTCCTTTTTGCACAATTCTCCAATTGAAGGAGGGCTTTGGAGGTGGTTTTATGTATTAGAAAAAGAGTATCAATATGGACTCTGTGTATTCTCATCGTTGGACATGGATGAGGATTTAGATTTGGCGAATAGAGACTTGGATTCTCTAGTTGATATTGCTAAAGTGGATTCCTCTCCCCATGGGATTCAAAATGCAAATTCATTGCAGTATTTTAGCTACGGCTATATTTAAGAATAAGTCTAATAAACAGCCTCAACCAATACTTCAGTGGCAAGTGAAAACAATCCAACAAAAAAGATTAATTTAGCAAGGACATTGTCATAATTGTTTAAAGGTTAAAGCACCGAGGCAATTCACTTGAATGTTTTCTGAATCCCCATTAATTTTCAAGGAAGATAAAAGAAAGTAAAACACACAACTCTAATCATTTTCCTGTATGTCTGACAGTGTTGGAGCAACACCTATCAACACACGTTTGCTTGCTTCAAATATCGCAGTTTGCTGTCCTTGAATATCTCTCTCTCTCTCTGTTTGTATTAAAAAATCCCAATTTGCAAGCCATGGCTGCATTGTCAAAAGTTAGCATGAGCTTAGAAGTAAGATAATGGTAACATTGTTGAGTAAAGATACAAAGAAATTTCCCCTTGTTTTCTGCTTATTTTTTGTTGAGAAAGGAAGGGGAAGGGATGAATGGAGCGAAGTGAAACAAGCATAACCTTGGGAACTGTCTGAGAATTGCATGGAAGACAAAATTTGGTGGTCAAAAGCCTTAAATACTTGAGTGACGAACAGTATTTGAAACTCCAGTAATTGTTTTAAAATCTAGAAAATATGTACGGATTCTCTCTTAACCTCTGCTAATGGACACTAATATTGTTTGAAGTTATTATTTAAATAAATTTAAGGGTAGTTTAAACATTTAATTAGTCAATCTAGCTGTTGATTGGCCTCTAATGTGGTTTGGTTAAGCATTGCTTTAGAAAAAGGACTAAGTGATAGTGTATTTTTAAAATATAAGTGAGGTCAGTGTATATTTATAAACTAGAGAGGAGGTCCATGTATTTAGTTCATAAAATTTTAGTTGTTTCTGATTATTTTTTCACTTTCTTGTGCATATTGGACTTGAACAACGTGGAAGATGGGTCTATGAAGGAATGATAGATGACCCTTATGGAGAATTTTTCATTGCTGAGAATAAATCACTCCAGAAGGTAGTTTAATATCTTAATATCTTTCCATCATTCACAACAACCTATATTGTTTTTCAGTGTCTTGCTTCAGACAGTCACAATTTTAAATTCACTACAGGAGAGTCTCACTCAAGATAATGATGCAAAATATTGGCGACACCGTTACAGCCTCAAAGATGGAATTCCTAGTTTTCTATCAAATATTGCAGGAACAATCTTGACCACTGGAAAATATCTGAATGTCATGAGAGAATGTGGGCACAATGTGCAGGTTTTGTTACTGTAACAGTTCTGCTTTCTATACAGAATAGATTTATCTCAATCTTCTTGACATAGGAGGTTGATTGTAAAAGAAGACTTCCTTGTTTCATATCTGGTTTCGCCACTAAATGTAGTTAATTGTCTTCACTTTAGGTCCCTGCATCAGAAAATCCAAAACTAACGAGCTTTGGTTCAAATCTTCATTATCTTGAATGTATTAAGGCTGCTTACAACTTTGCAAGTGGTGAGCTCCTGAATCTCATCAAAGATAAGGTGAGGTAGAGTTCAAATCTGGTGATATGATTCTCAACTTGCTTTCTGAAGCTTTTGCAATGTTTTTTCTGATAGTGAGTTATGTTTGTATGTTTAGTTTGATCTGTTGGGAAAGCTGCGGTCCATAAAGCACTATCTTCTTCTTGATCAGGTATGAACAACTTAAGAGTTTAATTTTGAAGATAGGAATTAGCTATGCTGGCAAAGCTAATACAGTATAAAGGACGGTATTTCACAATGATTGGAATATTCCCTCAGTTTTGCTTTTCCAGTTGCAAATTTATAGATGTTCTTATATTATCCAACCAAATTAGACAACCTGAAAATTATCAGTTCTTATCTCCTCTGTTTTATGTTCATTCAGTTTATTATGAACCTCAGTACCCTGATGTATGATGGATAGTAAGCTTCTGAATAGATTTGCTATGATAAATTGAGAAATCTTTATTGCTATAAAAGGGTGAAGTCTGTGTTATCTTTGGCAGCAGTTATTCAACCATGTTGACTTTTGATTTAAATTTGCTAGTAGAGCAAGGTAGGGTAATACAACAGGCTGTGAGAATCAGGGATGCTTTGAATAAAACCGAAGATTATTTCTTTTTCAAATTTAGAGTGAAAATTGATTGTGAGTTGTGACCTTGTTATAATTGTGTATATAAGAATCAATATGGCATCATCATATTGGTTTCGTGTGAATTCAATTGCAATGGAAGGAAAGCTTGTTGGCACAGGAGAAATGGGAAGCATTCTACCTTTCAAGACTTGCCTATTGGGAATTTTACTTAGTTTGACAGTAGTCAGAGAAAACTTGCAACAGCTTCCACTGATCATATTATCATAATCATCTACTTGTGTTTGTAATATTTGCTTGTATTAGAGCATTAGTTCAAACATAAAATAATTATTACTCCAATACTTTCTATACAAAGTAGACTTTCCAAACTGTTGACATCGTTAAGACTCACAAAACGTACACAAGATTTAGGATTAGTAAAATCTAGTACTAAGAAAATTCCAGTCCAAAGTCACCAAGATACCTCCAAAAAACGAAAACATTTCTTAGGATTTGAAGGAAATACATGTGTGGAAAGCCTTGTTTTGGTCACAGTTTGCCGATCCATGATACAAATTGGAATAATATCAAGAGGGATTGTTTGAAGAAATTCTCCCTTCCCAGTGCCCTTTTTATGTGTGTAACTGCTTTATATTTCTACAGTTTTCTTGTTTCAATGGAAGATATTAGACTGTCTATTTTTATCTTTTTTCTTTTTCCTCCTGGTGATGTTCTTTTATTACAAAAATGATTGTGGAAAAAACTAAAGAGAAGACCGAACACAGTCTAACTTACGAAAAGTCAACTGTGTAGTATTAGAGAAAGATAAAGGCTAATGCATATTTGAGGTGGGTGTAGGCATTACATTCTTCTTGTGAATATTTTACTTCCAAGTTTGAGGGCATAAACAGATTGTGCTAAGTTATGTTATTTTTGGTATTTGATGGGTACCAAAGTGGAGTGGCAGAGGTATCTCAAAAGCTAGCAATTGAAATAGGAAAACTAACTCACTTAAGTACCCTACAAAGTAATTCATGCTACTCAATGTAAGACTAGGCATCCTATATTACCTTAAGTCTTTGTCAATCAACTACTCTTGATGAGTTAATGTCCCAATGACTACACTTTGTGATACTTCACTTGACTTCCTTCACCAATCAGAATGCTTAGCAAGTAGCCCGTTTTGAAGTTGCTAACTGGGCTTTGTATCAATTGCCAAAGACCAGCTATTGATATGGGAACCCACTTAAGTACTCACCAGTGCAGTTTGTACTACTCAATGTGAGACATGACATCACATTCTACCTTGGTCTTCATAAGTATCTCTTCTTGCCTTAGTTTCTGGTGCCTTATAGTACACTAAATGGTGTAGTTCAAAAGATTGACATATGAGGTTGAGGGAGATTAGGAGGATTCATAAAGGATATGCAGTACCCAACCCTTGAATTGTGAAGAAATTTGTTCAATCTTCTCCATTTTATTGATGAGATTAAAAAAAAGAAAAAAATAAAACAGATAAACTGCAAACCGTGAAAAGAACACTCTGGCCTCTTGAAGGTATATAATAGAATAATGTGTATGTGAGAGAGAGATAGAGTTGGAATGAGCTGGTATTTGAGTTATTAACTTGAAAATCGTGAATAAAATAATTTAATTCTCCAAACCACTACCAAGCAGAGGTGATAGGGTGATAATTAGCTGTAGAGTCTGTGAGGTTTTATTGATGTAGATTAGGCTCTTTGCAGGATTGGTTACATAGTATGGCAATATGCTTTTGAAATGACTCAGACTAACGTCAATGTTACCATGATCAAAATTGATCTTATCAACGTAAAGATTTCTATTCTTTTAGTTTACTTGATCTGAGCTATGGTGAGAAAGAGATTTATAAATTCTGTTACATGAGAGCTCTATAACCTAGGAATAGGGAGTAGGGAAAAGGCAAGGGATAGCGATCTTAATCTTAATAACAGGTTGGTGTCATGTGTGTTATTAGTTCATTGGTAAAGACACTTTAGGTCATAAAAATCTTCTCTCTTGAACTTTCTTTGATATTTAGTTTTTTATTGTACATGATTGGAAGATTTATGGGTGTCAGTATTCAGAAATGTGTGCAGTTTAAAGACATTGCCCTTTTCTTCACTAATGTTAGGCTATTAGCATGATCATAATGACTGTGTATGATCACACAGGGTGATTTCTTGGTACATTTTATGGATATTGCTCGAGATGAGCTGGCAAAAAAGCCTGATGAAGTCTCTGTTGAGAAGCTGCAGGTATACAATAATTAGCACTATACCATACATGTTTATGAAAAAGCAAATGCGTTTAATCAATGCAGAAAAGACCTAGATTTTAACTATGGGCTTTTGTCTTCAACCCCCCCCCCCTTTTCTTTTTTCCCTTCTGTATGACTTAGTCACTTCTGGACCTTGCTTTGCGTACCACGGCAGCTGCAGCAGATCCTTTTCATGAAGATTTAACCTGTGTTGTGGCAAGTAACTAACTCAGTTTGTGGGAAAATATTTTTTGTCTTTAGTTTTAAGTTTGACTTATAGCATAGGTATGCTGTTTTTCTTTTTTTTCAGGAAAGATCTTCTTTGCTTAAAAGCTTGGGCTCAATCAAAGGTCCTGAATTTAGCCATAGTTCTTCCGGTAGCAATGATCTGGAAGAACTAGTTAGCATTACTGGTCTTGAAACATTTTTCCTAAGTTATAAGGTCGTTTGATTCCCCTTCAAATTTCTGAACAGTTTGTTTATAAGTTTGCTCATGATGATTTTTTCTGGTTTTGGTTTTCAGGTCCGATGGCCACTATCTATAGTTTTATCACGCAAAGCCCTTACAAAGTATCAGTTAATTTTTCGATTTCTTTTTCATTGTAAACATGTTGACCGTCAGCTTTGTGGAGCATGGCAAGTACATCAAGTATGACTCAAGCACCTTTCACTTTGCCTGGTTTGATTGCATCCAACTCCTTTCATTTCCTTATTTTGTTTCATGTTAAAGGGGGTTCGTGCACTCAATACTCGTGGAACTGCTATCTCCAGATCATCCCTTCTTTGCCGTAGTATGCTTAAATTTGTCAATAGCCTTTTACACTATCTGACATTTGAGGCAGGTTTTACTTTTCCCCAACTTTTATTTACTTTTTGGGACCTTTCTGTTCTGCAAGCACTGGCCTTTCTTCTCTATTGTACTTTAGTCTGTCTGTTGATTTTTATAATGACGGATTCTGCTTTCTGTCTCTGCCTTATTTTGATAGTCAAATAATTGACCCAGGCCTCTTATATGATTTAAAATTTGCATATTTGATGGCTCTCTTTAATTGCAAACGGCACTCAGTTTATTTGATTGGAAAATGTTATTTTGTTTTTACTTTTGCTTATTTTTTATCCAGAAGTTTTGGTTGGTATGAGCAGCTAGGTGGTTTTCTTAGTATATGATTCCAGTTCTTCTTTTAGGTTATTGAGCCCAATTGGCATGTGATGTATAGCGGACTTCAGTCGGCTAAGAGCATAGATGAGGTCTGTTCTCTGTCCTAGAGAACACAACATCCTCTTTACATTTGACTGAACATTACATGTTACAGTACTTATCTGCCTTTCTCTTTTTGAAACAGGTTAATCAACATCATGATTTTTTCCTCGATAAATGTTTGAGAGAATGCTTGCTTCTCTTACCTGAGCTGCTGAAGGTTAGTTTCTCTTTGCTGTTGAGCCTTAAATGGTTATCCTGTCGTAGTTCTGGGCTACAAAAAGTATCACCTTTCTTATAATGTTCTGGATGAAAAGATCTTAACACAACAGAAGAATGGGCATAGAAGTCCAAGATAGGCATGTATGAACAGAGAATGGTTATGTTCCTTTCTCATGTATTTTCTTTTCAGGTGGAGTTGGTTTCCTTCTGTTCTCTGCAGGGGGGAATTCAAACGAATTTTTAAGACTTCTTATGGATTTTTCCGAATAGAATTGGATTCCTGTGGAGAAGATTAACATATCAAAATAGGGATAATTAATTAGTTTGATTTGAACAAAGTCCCCCTCCCATTCTTGTGTTAGTGTCAACCTCATTTGCTTTGACTTGATTGTTCTGATTCCCTAAAATTACCGTTATCTGGATCCAGCCGCTGGTCTTAGGAAGATTAATATTGCTAACATGCAATTTTGCAGAACTGGGACCTCGGTATGCCATGACATGGACAAACGAATACTTCTGAAAAACTTGGATGAAGCAGGATAAATTGAATCCCATAATTAGAAAGTAAGAATTATGGATAGATTTAACATTGGAATTAGGAATAATGGAAAGAGGATCATGTCTTCAGATTCAAGAATTCAACAGAAGGTGTACAACCACCAAAATATAAAATTATGCTGTGAAGGGTCATTTCAACTCAAAAATTTAAGCTGTTAAGTGAAAGCTTACAAATAGTTTTATTATAAAAATACGTTGCCTCATATGAAAGTTATTTGGGCTTGAAGTGTGAACAAAACCATAGGCCCATTATACCTTTTACTGAAACTTTATTTAAATAAGGGAAAGAAGTGTCCCTAGGATTGAAGAGACTAAAGAGTTTGTGAAGAGATAGGCTCACGTTATTTAATACTTATAATAAGAAAACATGAATGCATCAGATAAATTAACCATGTGGGACTACGGAATATGCAGCTAAGCTTTCTATTTACACTTAACCTTAAGTGGAATGGTTTACCATTTTTGTAATATTTCTTGTCTGCAACTTTCTGAATTGCAGAAGGTGGAGAGGCTCAAGTCCATGTGCCTACAGTATGCAGCGGCAACTCAGTGGCTTATATCATCTTCTATTGAAATACATAATCCAGAGGAACCCGTTGATGGTTCAACTGGCTTGAGCAAAGCCAATCAATTGAAATCAGGAAAATTATCTCAAGCTTTGAAATCTACTACCAGAAATGCGGCTGTCACTGAATCAGTTCTGTAAGTCAAGTGAAATTCTAGTACATACTTGGAGCCAACAAATTATTACAGGGGAAAATTTAAGTTTATTTTTTCCTTAATGTGGATTGACTTGACATCAGTTTGGCTCTCGTGGTTTAGAGAGTGTCATTCAAAATCTCTTTTTGTTCGTTTATTACTAAATTATCGTGTTTTCTTGCTTAATTTGACCCAGAAAACCATGTGAATCTTATACAAATGCAGAGTCTCATTACTGAAAGTTGTAAGGCCATTGTTGGGATTAACTTGATGTCTGAAAATTAGAATGGTCAGCTGTCTCAATAATAGCTTTAGAATTCAACGAAATTGTTTGATACACATAAAAAATAGACTCAATAATAATAGCTCATCATTTTAACATTTACGTGCCTATTTTTGTTGACATTTGAATTAAAAAAAAAATCAGAGAATGATTTAGGAGAAGCAGAGAAACTGCAAGAAAATTGGATGAAAGAAAAAAACTTTATTTTGGATTAAACCAATGGGGTAAACTAACATTTTCCCTATTTATTAAAAAGCCTTTCATCCGATTCTATTTTTGTTTGACACTTAATGGTAAATTGCAGCAAATTTGAGAGAGAATTCAATGCTGAACTTCAAAGTCTAGGATCAGTCTTGAGTAGAAGTTCCCAAGCAGAGCCATATCTGACTCATCTTGCACAGTGGATTCTTGGTGTCAGAAACGAATAGAATGATATGTGATGTCTTTTCCCTTGTCAGATTGTTGTAAGGTGCTTAAGCAATCAGACATGTTACCTGTAACTTTAAAAATTTGTTTTGGTGCAGTTATTGATGTTGTTGATAGTGCTGGTCTGATAACTTTTCATTGTTTCAATGTTCAAGAATGAATAGCATCATTGTGTTTTCTTGGCATGTTTATTTTGTGCCTATCAAGTTTGTCTGAGAGTTGTTTTGCTTCGGCCCTCAACAGCAACACTTTGTTGATGTTATCACGTTTGTGGAATGGATTTGAACACACTTCAGACCTTGTTTCCTTACATTCTTAATCTTGAGGACAATGATCAGGGACACAAATTGAGATTTGTTATGGTGTCCCTACTACTTACCCATTCATTGGCACAATATTGCTATTAGATTTGGTTTCTCTATTCTTTTTTTTTTTTTTTTTTAGATTTTCTCTGTCAATTTTGAAGAGAAATATATATAGAATGTAGGAGATCTACTTAAATGATGAATTTCACTTGAACGAAACAGATTAGTTGACGTTTGATCATTTCTAAATTTCATCAAGTGTCTTAGAAATGAGAAATAAGTCTTTGCCACAAATAATACTATTTATCTTAGGCTTCTTGTAATGCATAAAGCCTCTCTCTAGTTTTATCCAATATTTTACTCATATTGAGAATTTAGATTTCAATTTAGTAACTGTAATGTTGCTGGTCCAAATTGAGAGCACATTTAGTGCTTACCCGCAATGATAAGCATCGGGTACTTATCACAGATCTAAACCGTTCAAATTAAAATTGGATAATTCATATTTAATTTGATTTTGTTATTATAATTTTAATATATTTTTATTTTATTAGATACATAATCTAAAATAGAGATAATTTTATAATTATTACTTACAAAATATGTAATCATTTAAAAAAAGTAAAAACTTTAAATTTGGACCGTTTAAATTAGATTCAAATAGTTCAGATCTCATTACAGCAATGAGAGCACGGTGCTCTTAGCTGTGATGACCACCAAATGAGGGTGAGTCCAAATTAGCAGCCCTAATGATGGTGCATAATAAGATGAGAGAAATGAAGAGGTGAAAGACAGTAATTGCTTTCATTTATTAATTTGAGACAGCATTACGATTTCAAAGGAGGAAGGAACATAGAACATTAGAACATAGAATTGATAAATTAATTTTTGGTGGCTTCCTCTGAATAAACACAGCAACAATGAGCACGAGTGCCAGTTGGATCAGGAACACATAAAGTAGAAGTTGGGGTACGCCCTCTCCTCCGGCAACCCTCAATACAGTCTTCTTTGGTTTTGCATGTCATCGTAACGTCGCACACATTGCTTCCTACACTTGTTACTGCAAAACAACACCCCCACATATAATTAATTAATTAATTACATCAAAGTTTAGTCCTATGAAGTATCACCTGGGATCCTTCATATTTACAAAAGTGAAAAAATTGTGAATTCCAAGAAAAATAGAAAAGAGTACATGAATGTGTAATTATGAGATGTGGGTTCATATACAGCCATATTCTTTCGTGTTACTCTCTTTCCAAATATATAAATGCATGAATGGAGAAATTCAATTAAAAAAAAAAACCAATATTGACACGATATGAGAATAATGTGATACCAATATATATATATATATATATATTTCATGGTTTAAATTTTAAGATTTCTAACAAGTGATCAAGCATATAATATGAAATATGTGGTTGGATGGGAAGTTGTCTTAGATCGTATCATTCATAATTTAAAATTTTAAGTTGAATCCCAGAAGCTCAATGGAATCAGGAGACTGAAAAAATATTTAGAGAAATACTTATATATATATGTGTGTGTATATATATTCAGTAGAAATATTTTCAAATATCAATGATTCATAAATTTAGATCAAATAAAAGAAATTTACACAAAATAGAGTACACACCAGTTGAAGGAGCAAAGAAAATAAGAGAAAAAATGAAGAGGGTGCAAAGTTGAGCCTTTGTTGATGCCATCCTGAAAATATGACAGTGATGATTTGATAATATGAGATTCATGAGCTAGGCAAGCCTACTTATATATAGCAGTAGTAACACAATGGAGAATTTAAATGTTAATTTCAACTAAGTGACACAAATTTATTGGATTTTGTAGATAAAGGTAAGGTTCTTCAAGTGAATTAAAATTTCACTCAATAAATTTTGGAATAAAAATTACAACCCCTAGAAAATTTACCTCCATTACTTGATTGCAAATAGATTCTTAACATTTCTTGAACATTAGTAATCTTTTCCATGAGTTATTTTGCCTCCCCTGAAAAAAATTAGATAATTGGGAGATTTTTTATTAAATGTATTAATTTTGAAATCAAGGGAAATCTGGAAAATTTTTCTGTAGTCATCACATGCATGAAGATTTTTTTTTTTTAAAGTTGGGGAGGGAAACTATATAATCCAATTAATGTTTGAAATCATAATGTTTGAATGCATAGAATCTACTAGAGTTTGATATATTAAAACCCAATAAAATGAGGAGTCAAATAATAATATACATTCATTCATTTGAAAATATCATGGGGTTTACCATTTTTTCTTTTGAGAAAGACGATTTTGGTTTTATTTCAAGATTTGTGTGTGTGTGTGTGTGTGTGTGTGAGAGAGAGAGAGAGAGAGAGCATGCATGCATGCATGGTAGTGCTCATTGGTATGCATAGAGAGAGAGAGAGAGAGAGAGAGAGAGAGAGAGAGAGCATGCATGCATGCATGGTAGTGCTCATTGGTATGCATAGTCCCCATTAGTATTTTGTGATATGGGCTTCGGCCCTTTTCCTAACATAAGAAAAAAAAACTCGATGCTCCCTCAATAATATATGTTATTAAGTTGTTCGAAACATTTAATCTAAAAATATACTATTAGCTATATATTTTTTTATTATTTTCTGTTTTTGAATGATTTCTAAATATTATATCGTTATGCATAATTCATTCTCTAGTCTCTACTATTACTAATCATAATCTCATATTACAAAATAACAAATATAAAAAAAATGAAAAAAATCAAAATAATAAAAAGTTTTATATATAAAACTTAAAAACATTTGGCCCACAGAAGTTTTATTCTCCGCCATTGATTCCTACCAACCAAATACACAGCAATTGAATTTTTTAAGCCATTCCTTTCCCTTACATTAAAAATTTCTGCCAACCAAACGTAACTTGAAGAAATCATTTTAGATGCTCAGAAAAAGAAAAAAAAATTGTGAGAAAAATTTCAAGATGTACCTTGGTCATATCCTTAATTAGTTTTAATAACTATTGATGATAGTTAAAGTTGATTCACGAAATTCATGAATCAATTATAACTTTTGAAAATGTTCATGAATTGTGTTTAAAAAAAAACACTTGAAAAAGTTAATGGAAAATTATATGGTTCAAGAATCACTGTATCTTTGTTTAGATTCAATGTACATATAATGATTTATGAATCATCATAATGTATATATATTAATTTATGAATATGTCTCTTTATTAAATGGTCACATTTTAGCAGATATCTTTTTATTAGTCCAGTCTCTCTTGCATCATTTACTCATTCAAAAATCATTCAACCAACAACAATTCTACATTTCAATCATTATCAACTTGCACAAACTCACTTACTTTTATCTTTAAATATATAAAGGTTAAAAGCAAACTATCACTTGTAAAATTATTGTTGTCAAAACTTGAGTTTTGGAAGTGCATACTTAGTCAAGGGTCTTTATTTATCCTGTAATAAATTCGTCATTAACCCAAATTGCACCCAAAATTTAGAATTGGTGAGAGCAAATTATAGCCTATTCCATAATCGCTTAAAATGAGTGATTTTGCCCCCAAAAAGTGAAAGTGAAAAAGCACTTCAAATAAGTAAGCCACCCTAAATAGGTACTTAAACTTAAAAAAAGTGTTATTCACACTTTAAAGACTTTGTGTACAATTTTTTTTTCTAATATTCTCTTCTTCTACACTTCAAACATCCATTCCCACCAACAAAATCTCTGGGTAATTGATTCATTGCTTTTGAGTGAATCATTCGGCTACAAGTCTTCCATTATATCTTTAGATGTTGCCTAATCAATCATTTTTCACCATATGGATCTCTGTGTTTCCGATGACCCTACAACCATTAGGCAATCCATCTTTTTCTTCATGGCATTATGTCATAGTTCAGATTCTTTGAAGCTAGTGACTTGTAAAAATATCTCAGGGTGTTTTTTAGCTTTTATATTGTAGTTAGATCTTATTATAGGTATGAGATATAGACTTGTAGAATTGTCGACCATATCCTAGTTAATTCTCTTATGCTTCAATTGGGATATGGAAAATTAATTTGAGGAAAGGGAAAAGGTGTGAAATAGCATAAAAATTGTGTTTGGTTTTAGTGAATAACCAAATGACTTTATTGGAAAAAGAACTTCCCATTTCATGGGAGAAAGTTCTCCCCTCCCCATTTTCACTTTAAACCAAACGAATCCTTAATGGTAGGTTAATATTCTTTTGAGGAGCATGTTGCTCAAGAGTTTCTTTTGGTTGTTCAACATGTATATCAACTCAACCATAGTAAATATATAATTTATTATCCTTAAGTATTGGTTCAATAAATATTTACAGTTGATTAACATGAATCAGACCTAAAATTCTTTTGCTTCTAAATTCCACAATCCATTACCATGTGGTGATTAATAAAATCTAATTCCATCATACATTGGATAATTTTACTCATTAATTTTGGTTTTATGTTGATGAATGGACAGTTATGATGATTTCTTTATATACCATTGCATTGGCTGTGGTGTAGTTATAAGTTCTCATTGCCCTTATTCAACTTTATTGTATCTGGTTTATCTATATGCAAGAAAAACTAATTAGCAATATATGTAACATTTCTTCATCAGCAAGCAAATGATCTTTGAAGGAGATGAAAATCAGCCACCAAATAAAAAATAATATATATCTTCAACCAAAAAAGGAAACAAATCCACTATTCACAAAACATTTGAATGAGCAAAATTTGCTTGGCAATCATTAAATTACCTAGTCTTATGTTCAACTATAAGGAGGAGGGGTTCATATTATATATATATATATATATATATAAACCACAACTTAAAAAGGAAAAAAAAAAAAAAAAGGTATTCACTCAAGGCATATTTACATGTTGCCATTGTCCTCTAAGGATGAATCAGAGGCAGAGTCATCTGAAGTTGAATTTGATACAGTCTCCAATTGGCTCCCACTCTCACTGTCTGAAGTTGCTGCTGTCCTCTCTTCATGTGGGTGTTTTAAGAACCAATACATTATACTTGCTGTTAGTGTAAGTATCATCTTTTGGTTCACCTGAAAATTTGTACACAAAACCACAAAGTAAACACTAATCATTATCAATATCAAAATCAAATCTATTGCAGGTCGCATTATTCACAAATCATATATAATATAGTTCATTTCTCAAATTCCAGAGTAATTTAAATTAAACACATTGGAAAAAAAAATGAAATGAGTGAAATTCTTGGGACCAACGGAGTAGTTTAATCGAGTATTAATAAGTCAACACCTTAAGCTGACCATTTAAAAAGCAGTAATCCTTATGTATATCAGCAACATGAAGAAAACTTAATATTCAGACCAAGACTGATTGCTGCAGAAATGCAGGTATAACCCAATGAAAGTTTTGCTTGAAATTCCAGACTACCTCAGTGACGTCTTCAGGAAGCAAGAAGATGGAACATCCAAGCTTTCTTGCAATACTGATAATGTAGGTGGCATTCATCTTTTTCTCCTCATCTGCATGAAGCAAATATATATTGATAATAAAAAACACAATCAAGGCAAAGGTATTACTATTAGACCCCAATGGACAAGGAAACCCCATCAGGTACCCCAGTTTCAGGATAGGAACAAGAGTTGGTTTACCTTCTTTAAATTAGATGGATTGATATCAGAGTGTGCAATCATAAATTAAGCTGAAAAAACTACTAGGGTTTCATAGGAGGCATGTAAGTCATTGTGAGAATCTTTGAACAATGAAAAATATAGAAGGTAAGATACCAGTTACTCCTTTTGTTATGAGGCCCCAATTGACAGCTCTGGGCTGCACAGAACTAAGAAGCTCAAGGAAAAAAATTCCATCTGACAAACTTTTATCCTGAAATTTAATTTAATATTAAAAAAATCAATGAAATGAAAAAGGCTTAAATCATTACATAAATGCTGATGGTCACAATCACAAATGAAAAATGCAATATAAAGATATTCCTGAATGTTTTCTAGCAAATGAATGTACTTGCTAAAGAAAATTGTTCTGGATATAAATTGCAATGTTATCATATATGAATCCATATAACAAAAGCAAGATAAAAGGATTGGTGGTTTTATCCCTTTTCTATTCTTCCTAAAGCTCTGTTTGTTTCACAGGAAAATTTTGACAGAAACTTTCTTCCTTTGTTTTGTCAGAAGTAATGTAAATCTTTCCAAGCATAAATGAAGAACAGTTTTGTACAATAATGATGATAGATATAAGGATAAAGGGGCATCACTATACCTGTCCTTGAATTTCATTAAGCAACAAAATATCCAACAAAAAGCATACAGATTACCCGATAATACAAATGTAATCAATAACCTTTTTCTCAAAATATTCAACAATACCCACTTCTGGGAAGAATGTGAAGATAGAATATGATATTCTCTTTCTCTTAGCTAAAGTTTGTGTCCATTCAGTAACAAGCAGGCATCACAAGAGCCAGAATATTCATCATACCACAATTGTTCATTGAACAGATAAAATCCTAGCAGCATGGGCTAAAATTATGATTAGGGTTTGTTACTAACAATATTACAATATATCTGTGATTGTATTATATTATTATGAGGCCATGAATGGTTATTAAAAACTATTATAACAGTCTAAGCAATAGTACAGGTGTATAAAGTAAATTTTAAAAGAAAAGACTATGAGATTAACAGTTTGTCATGTACAATTACAAAACTATAGCTCCTCCCTTTTATTGATCAATTACATGGGTTGCTCAAGTTGGGTGGTTGTTTCAATAACTAGTTTTTAGGAGAAAGCTCCTACCCAACATATCCCTACCATTTGGTATTAGGGCTTTTAGTTGGCGGGTCAATAAATAACCACCTACAGAAGTTTCTAACCTGTGAAAGACCTAGTGAAATGTGGCATAGTTTAGCTTTTGGATCATTAGCTTTCTAAGGGCAGCCGATTGATATGCACCAAGGTAATATAAGATGTCCAAGTATCACATCAAGTAGTATGGACTGCTCAATTAAATACTTAAGTTGGGTCGTTCTCCCACCACAACTGCAACTAGGTTTTGTTTTGGTTTTTTTTTTAACCAAACTGCAACTAGGTTTTGGGGGAGGACTTCCTTGACTTCTTAGTGCCTATTAGTCACATATACCAAATATCAATGGGACAAAAAAATATATATATTGTATGATAAGTTAAAATTGGTAATTTGGTATGCTTAGTAATGAACAAAATAACGTCAGTCCTTTGAAGCAGCATACGCTTTAAGAAGAGGATTAGATATATGTTAGATTTAGATACCTTAAAGCTATCCATGCGGCTCTGGCTTCCTGAGCTTCTGACTTTGCTATTGGCCCATTCCAAAATATCAGCATCAGTTATTTCCTTCCCATGAGAGTGAGATCTCAAGTTCTTTAGAAGTTGCAGGATGTTGTATCGCATTAATTGCCACAAATAAGCTGAAGGAAAGATCATTACTGTATGATTTAGACAGTATCCGCATCCACTAATATCTGATTCAAGTAATGTGTGACATATATTCAATTGAATTATAACGATTTAGCAATATAAAATATCGAGAATGATATACCTAATATCAACTTTTTATTTCCCTGCACAATGTCATTTCCAGCAACATTTACCAGGGAAAACTTGAGTTGTTTCCCAATTTTCACAACTTGGTTGCAGTTCTCCACTTTCTTGAATGGCATCTTAATAGGAGGCTTATTAGCAATCTTCCAATTGACAATCCCTGGTGACACCTTGTCAAGGGTCTCTAGAAGTACCCACCTGTGAAGAAAAAAATTCACTTTAAACTCACAAATTTGCAGATCGAAAGATATTATATATCTAACAAAGTAGCGCAACCAAAACCTCACATATTCTATGTGTATCCAATGTATGTTACAGAAATGGTGAAAATGCAAGACATTACCCATTTCTGACATCCTCAAAAACATTGTTGATATATGTTGAATTGCCAAAACTATTAATCCAAAGGCGAAATGCTCTCTCTTCTCTGGAGTCTTGGGTGTCATCTGGCAATGTTTCAAGGAAAGATATCTGTTTTGCTTGGGTTGAAAGTCCATTCCTGTAAGAGAAGAACTGAGCAAGCTTGTATATATCTCTCAAACATTAAAAAATAAAATAAAATAAACCAAGAAAGGGAACATTTCACCATTCAAACAAAACTTTGAAGCAGAGAATAGCATATACAGGTAATGACTTTAGCATAAAAACTAAAACCACAAACAGAACAATCGGATGAAATGTGATTACTATTTGTTTCAAAGTCGTGGTATGCCTCGTTGACAACTTTGTCAACTGCAGAATCTTCAATGAACACATGCAACGCCAAAATGTGGCTAATGTGTAACAATCAATTAAGATTAATAAACGCATTGAGAGTTGCAGTATTTGATAAATCCTCAAATTACACCTCACTTATTCTTTTGTCTTCTCAGCAGTCAAATACTTGAGGATCTGATAGGAATACGGCCAAAAGAATAGGTGAATACTTAACAGGGTCGCCCCACAAAGATAGAAATGGTGATGAGGTGGAGTTAAGGATTTGAATGGTCAACCAATGGAATATTCAGTTAATGTCATATTAGGTTCCACTTTTGAAATTAGGAATCTATTTATTTGGATTTTTTATTTTGTCAATAGGGGTTTTGTCCCTTGTTTGGAAAGGGATAAACTATTCTAGTTTATAAATGTTTACCCAGATGAACAATATTCACAATGAGCCAAAATCAGATCTTCATTCCATGAAATAGTGATCAGATGGAACAGTTAAATATCCAAAATGTGAATCAGGGGTTTTAATTTTGTTTTGTCAACAAGATACTTTATCCTTTGTTTGAATAAGAATTTGCTATTCTAGTTTACTACTGTTCCTAGCAAAATTAACAATATAAATTCTCTTACAAGGAGCCATTATCTGATAATTTTTCTCCATGCCAAAAAGCCGACTGTCAAAGTCAACAATAAGGGCCTCGTATAGGAGTCCAGGAAAGTCAAAACTCAACAATAGATAATCTCAGTAAGCACAATCATGAATGAAGCCCTTATTAAGGCCTAAAACTAAGACTTCATTCCTGGAATAAATTTTCCATCCTTATCAGGACCTCCCTCGGAAACTCAAAAGAGACATTATAAATTTTATAATATTGTCTAAGAGAAAGCCAATCCTCACCTGAGCTGGAAAATATGTGCAACGAAAGCAAGATTGAGATTTGGGGAACCTTCCACTATGTCTCTTGCAGTTAAGTATCGTTTACAACCCATCTTATCAGCATGTTCAAGAACTAGCTTTGCTCTTTCATAAGGGTTTTTGACTTCCAACGTGGATGGATTAGTGTACTCAGGAGCAAGAACATTTAGAAGATGAGCATAAGCTTCAGCATCCTGCAAGTTTAGAACCATATATTCTCAAGCATCAGCTCCAGGCACAGAAATGCATTAAAAACCTTCTTTTATAATTATTACTTCATAAAATTGACTCAGATTATAAAATTTCTTGTACAAAAGCATTACTGTTTACCAAAATTTTCAACTTGTAAAGGAAGAGAAGAAAAAGTAGATAACTTCAGCAAAAGAATACAACTACTCCTCTTTCATCCTCCACAACTCGCAAAAAGAATAATTCAGTTGCATTAAAGAGCAACTTTGCAGTCAAGGCAAATCAATCTATTAGGTAAGTTACTTAATTCTTGTCTACTATCACGTGTTAAGATTTCAAATTTCTGTACTACACTGTCATATATTTATTGAAATGTTAAAAGCCTAACTATAAAATAAGCTTTACCAACTGCCAATCCAAAGAAATTTGATCAAATAACTTTGGAATAACTTTGTGAAGTTTGAGTAGTGTTGGTTGAAATAACTCATTTGCTCTAATCATCCCAGGAGAAGAACAAGATATGAACAAATCTAAATTTTGAAGAACTCTCAGTTACCTTAACATCAGAAGAGAAGTTCGTGACTGTCTTCTTATACCCAGCTTTTTTCAAATGAAAATTCATCCACCTTAACAAGATCTTTTCTGGTGGGAGACTCATCAACTCTTCCATGTCCTGTTAGTTTTTAGAATATGATTGCAATGTATAAAATAAATAATAAAAGTGGTTATATATTAAGAAGCTATTTACCTTGCTATCCCCAATCAACTCCACCAGTTGAGGAGTTTTCCTCAGGTTAAGGTCCGCCAATAGTTGTATCTAATTTCACATAACCATTAGGAATGTCAAAAGTTTGCCTCAATAAAATAAACTATATTTATGCAGTGCTCAATCTTTATCAACCAGTTAGGTCCTGATGTTAGAATGAATTACAGATAACGGTATTCCATATTTATTTGTATGATGTGGCAGAAAATATTAAATATAAACCGCTAGATGATAAATTTTACTTGTCCACTATAATTTACCTTGATAATCTGTGAAATCAATCCGAGCACTAGATGACGCTGAAATAAAAAAAATAGAACAAATACAAAATTATTTCAGCTGAAGAATAAAATTGAAAAATAATCAGATATGGATGGACAAAAATGCAAAATTGAATTCAAAATGGGATCATTAAGTCAAACATAATATAGCAGTTCTATGAGTCACCTTTGTAACATCACAGTTATGAGTGTGCAACTCTTACAAATGAGCAACAAGAAGGTCATAATTGTGAGGACATCGTAACACAAGTACAATGCAAGAACACATAACATTTCAGTGATTATGCCACTTTTTTTGTGAAAATTCGAAAGGCTTGCATACATACCCTTCCTTCAATGAAGTCCTGAGTCCCAATGTTGACCACTGTGCATCCAATTGCTTTAGCAGAGTTAAGGCAAAGTGTATGATTTTCATTCCTTTCCCATGGATTAAGTAATCTTTTTGTATTGATTGCTCGATCATCAATTGTACCCGGGACTGCCACGTTGATAAGCTTACTGCAAGAGTATGTAATTACTTTTTTAAGATAAACTGCAATGTTATTATAAAGGGGAAAATGAGAAAGTAAGCAAATTAATTTATAGTACCAAAGAAGAACACCATCTTTTGCAATTTCGAATAGATCATTTGTTGAAGGATCAATAGGTAGGTATTTCTTGAGGAAATCATCTTCTGCAAGATAGCTATTTATATGTGCAACATATGATGCCTTCTCAGACTCACTGATGGTGTGAAGCAAGTTGGTGGTAGCAGCCTTGAGGAACGCAGAGGGGTTCTTTGCACTACTTCCGATCCTTGAACTTGCAAAAGTTTGTAGCTTTAAGTAAACCTGATAGCATTGTAGCCCCCATCATTTGTCAGTAATCAAATAAAACTCCAACCGGTAATAGGTGAAACTGTTGAGAAATGAAGTAGGTCTCAAGTATTTTTCTGCTTTCTGATACATAAATCATGGCCAAATTCAAATCCCTTGTGTAGTTTGCTTACCAGAAAACAGCAATTGAAGTAATCCAAAAAATATGGTTTCAGGTTAACAGATGATGCAGCCAGTTAAATTAAAAGTTGAGAGTGCAAAAGATCTTGAGCCAGGATTTCAAGAGCCTTATGAAATGTATAGTGATGAACATTATTTCTAACAAGAGGCTCTCAAATCATCAGCTTACTGTTCTAATGTGATGAATCTTGGAGATAGAATTTCCAGAAATCAAGAATGTAATACTTAATAGACGCAATAATACAAACCTTGAGAAACAATTCAAAATCGACCTCCTCTTCTGTGTTCTGATACAAATCCTGGATGAAAGAAGCTCTTTCTTCCTCACTCAGATTTTCTCCCACAACTTTCAACCTCGACATCTTGGAAGCTAAGTCCCCAATCGAAAGCTTTCCACTCTCCCTCCTCATGCTCATGAACTACACCAACCAACCATCAACCATCAGTAATTTCAGTATCACCAAGAAACCCAATTGCATGAACAACATAAAAACGACTATTATAATAATAATGATGATCATTATGATGAAGAAGAAGATGATGATGGTGATCCAAAGTTCCAAATTTCAAGGAAAAAGTAGTAAAGTGAGCAATTGTCTAAAAGATAAGATTCGAAAGTCAGCATTTCAACACTTTCCTGCAAACCAAACAGAGGATTGGAACCTGTGGTCGATTCATATTTGGATTCTGACTGTAATAAACAAAAAAAGAAAGAGGATGGGAAACTGGGTTTGTGTTTTGTTTAAAGCACTATGTGATTCAATGCACCAGACTAATATGGAGGATTGCGTCACCGAAGATCACAGGAGGAGGAGATTGAATCCAGAAAAAGCACGAAGACGCATGTCATGAAGATGAGAGAAAGAAAGAGATGATCGGAAGGGAGATGATCTTACGTGGGATTTTAAGCTTCGGAGCTCAACTTGAGTAAACTGGTTTTGAAGCCATGGATCTGAAACGAGTATCCCCCAGTGACCAGACATGTTCTGCAACTTGTTCTATCTCCAATGAAATGGAGAAGAAAGTTGCAGAGTGAGAAGAGAGGAAAGAAAAGGCCTGTGTGTGTGTATCAGATTTCTTCTCCTCTAACAATCTCTTCTTTCTCTCTCCCTCTCTTCTCTCTCGATTTTGTCTATAAAAAGTTGAAGTGTTAGGAAGGAAGGAAGGAGTGTGTATATGTGACAATGAGAGAGAGAGAGAGAGAGAGAGAGAGAGAGAGAGAGAGAGGACGAGGAGTAGGAGGAGGAGGAAGGAAGAAGGACCCCAACATCATGGGACGGTGCAGAGCTGTCACAGTTCAAAGTTGTTCTGAGAGAGGGAGAGAGTGTGAGAGAGAGAGAATTCAAATTATTATTACGAAAATGTCCTTGTCCTAAGTCCTATGTTGCTATGGGCAAAAAAAAAAATCCTATGTTGCTAACGAGAGATTATTATATGTTTTTTTATTTTATTTATTTTCTTACTAATAAAAATAGTTTAATAGAAAAATACTTTTATAAAAAATATATTATTAATATATCAATATCATCTTTATATAATATATATCAATATATATAATAAAATTTATAATAGGTCACATTATTCATATCTGATTATTAGTATGATTTTTTAAAATTTTATGTAAGCCTATCAAATATGCAATAAAAATATATAAATTTATTAATTTACCTTATTTTAAGTATAAATCACATGATAACATGAAAAATGTAATCATTTTTACTTCCTAACACTTGGGGTGGGCCCCTCCGTGTTGCCGTTCAAGATTAGATAAATTTGTTAGTGTTGAATGTAATTTTAAGTTTTAGCCTCTCCCCCCCTCTCAAAGTGTTTTTCAAGTCAAGTTATTTCACTTTCTAAATGCAGTTTTACTTTGACTACAACTTCACACTGCCACGTCGAAATTAAAATTATCAATCTATAATATAAAATTTATAAAAATAGCATTATTTATATGTTCTGAATAGTGTGCTCTTTTTTTTTTTTTGGCTCTTACATCTTGTACAATGCATATAATCAATATGTGTGTGTGTGTGTGTGTGTGTGTGTGTGAGAAAAATAAAATAATCATAACCAATTGTACTGAATAATATTATCGTGAGCTACCAAATCTAGTTGTCCTAAGTGGTATTTGCTTTTGTCCCTTAAATAAATGAATGGGCTTTGAATTTTAGCTATTAAGATTGCTTGGTATACTCTCAAAAGAGCAATTTCGTAGAAAATATAGTTATAAGAAAATTAGCTTGATGGGAAGTTTATTTTCAATTTTCTTATTTAATTTTATATTTCTCAAGAATTAAAGACATAGATATCCATTTTCTTATCTAATAAACAACTCGTTATATAGAATCAGTTTCCCAAAAAGTTTCAAATTTTTTTTTAAACCAAGTAATAGCTAATAATTTATTTCTTGAGAATATCTACTTCTCATATATCAAGTGACTTCTTTACATGCGGAATAAATCTAATTAGATTGATTTATCATTTGTCCTATGTATTTGTAAGACGATAGTCTTTTCTACCGCGAGGATGCTTTAGTCCTAGATAATAGTAAACCTTTTTTATTATTTACATATACATATAATTTTATTATCATTATTAAGATTAACAAGAAGAAATATATTTTACAAAGTATCCCACCATCACATACAACTTTAAATTCAGAAATCTGCATAATGTCAGAACTAAAGACTCTTAAATACTTCTTACCTTTTTATAAAGAGAGAGATATAGCAGTGCCAGTGAGTTTCATTCTAATATAATTAATATGAGACTATTTTAATCAAATCATATAAATGTAAGTTAAAATGAGTTAAAAACATTTTTTTTAAAAAAAGTTACAATATCTTTTTAAAGTTATTTTTATTTAAAATCAATTATCATAATAATAAATGGTAAAAGAGTGAGTACATTTTATTTTTTGAAACACTTTTAGACAATTTACATAGGGATATTATTTGCAATACATAATAAATATTATATTATATTCTAAAAAAGCCACATATTTACAACTAAATGAAAATATCATATATTTAAAATGGGAGAGAGTATAAGAAATGAAATGATTTAATGAAATTATTCATTTGAAAAATATTAGAACTTAAAGTACTCAATTTCAAACAAATTAATAAATTTAAACCTTTCACTATTGCGTTTACTTATTTTTATTTTGAGAAATTATATTTCTTTTTTTAAAATTTAGTATTTCTAAGTTTGTACAATTGTACAAGTATTGTAAATAATAAACCTGTTACCATAAGCATAGTATAAAGATGCTTGGCGTATAAAATTATCAAAAACAACATCACACGGTGCATACTTCAATTATTATGTTACAGTTTTATTTATGATTTCTTGAAATTAAAGAGATACTGACAAGACCAGAAAAAGAAGTAAATTGCAAGAACTTAAAGAGACAGAATTAATTTTTTTTTATTAAAATACAATATTATTTACATATATGATGCATATAAAAAAATTTTAAAAGGCAACTATCCCTAAAACCTAAAACATGGATGTATAGATAGATCTACACCTCCTCTACGAGTAGAGTAGCTCTCTTAATGGTGTCGGTCTCGTAATAAAAGTACCATTACCAATATTATGAGAATAAGTCATAAAAAGAGCTCATCTCAATCAATGATTTGAAAATCGAATTGAACCGGTTAGACCGTCATCCGGTGTGAAGAATGGCTCAATTTTTAGCTTTGGATTGTTTTAAGGGTTGAACCGGATTGGCCGCTTTGAACCGACTTTTGAACCAGAAACCGAAGTTGAGCCGGAACTAGAGCGATTTTTAGAGAACCGGACGATTTTTTAAATTGAATAAAATTTAACTTAAATTTAATTTTTTTTACCAAAATTATTAATTATAAAAATTATTAGAGAGTAAAATATACTATTTTTTGCTTTATTTTAAAATTACTAATTATAAAAATGAAAATTTTCATTGTATTATACTCTTTCTGTCCCAAATTATAAGAGAATTTTGAAACTCTTTATTTATCCTAAAATATAAGAGACATGAATAAAATTTGTGAAGTAATTAATATCATTTTTCTTTTATATCCTTGAGTAATTAAGGTTGTATTGATAATTACTAATAATGAATCAGTTTTACTTCATACTTTTAATGTAGTAATTTTGAAAAAAATTGAAATTGTAGTACAATTAATGAATTTAACTATCAAAACTATTTTTTCCTTGATACAAATGAAGTAATTATTTATTTTTTATAATTGGGGATAGAGGGAGTATAGTTATTTTATAATATTATGGTCATATAATGTTATCATGTTAAAGTGTTTTAAGATTATTTTCAATGATTTAATATATATTATTACTATGTAAGCTAATTAACTTATTATGAACTTAAACTACTTAAATTTATTCTCTTAACAATTTGATATTTTATTTTTATACATATATTATTATATATAATATTATTTTTACTTAATTATTACGTTACCGGTTTAATCGCCGGTCCAACCGATTGAACCATAAAAATCGTGACCCGGTAAAATTTCCAGTTCGACGTCCGGTCCAATTTTTAAAACATTAATCTCAATAGATTAGTCCATTAAATAGAACACCGTTTAATTTTATAAACCTCACTTATTATATAAAGTCCCCTTCACTTATTATATAAACCTCACTCGTAATAATTGCCCTTTGTATCAATTAATTATATAATTTTTTAACACCATGTTATCTTAGATAATTTTTTATGAGAATAAATCTTTTCATTTTCTTGGTACTTAATCTTTCCATTTTCTTTATCGTAAAAATGATATGAAAATAGAAAAAATTATAGTTTATTTAGGTTTTCTTGGTGCTTTAATTTTACACTAAATTTTAATTTAATCCCTTAACTTTATTTAGGTTCATTATAATTCTTTAATTTTTAAAATATAATAAAAAGTTTTCCTATAATAACAACATTAATTATTATATTACAAAAAATGCTGATAAAACATTATACAATGTTGACACATTTATCTAATGTATTTTTATAATGAAAAATATTAATATAAATATTTGATTTAGAAGTATGTTATTTGTAGTTATTTATTTTAAATTTAAATTAAAAGTAATTTAAACATAAAATTAATAAATAGATAATGATATTAATGATTAAGCTGTAAAGCTTGATATGTCTAAATTGAATATTACTTTTTTTTGCATATGAAAATGTTTTATTAATATTTATTTATATAGTTAAAGGTGTTAATAATAAAAAAATTTTATTATATTTTAAAAATTATAAAATTAAATAAAAATTAAATAAAATCAAAAAATTAAAATAAAATTTAGTATAAAGTTAAAAGGTAAAAATCATGCTGGTATAAAATAAGATGATGTAATTTTTTTTAAGGAAGAAAGATTTTGACTTTTGGGAGAAGGAACTGAAAGGGAAAAGGCAGAAAGTTAAACGACAACTTTCTTTGAGGCTGCATGAGGCAATGATATATCTTAAAACAAGAAAGCATGTCGTGAAGTGATAAATGACATTATAATATCATATTTATTTACGAAAATGACAATTTAGTCATTTCACATGAATGGATGATTTGGCCCCCCAAGATAAAGAATGCGTGTACACTTAAAAAGCGCCTGAATCCGTACTTAAACGGTCTTTTTATTTCCATGTCCTCCACCTAAGAAGTAGAGATTAGTCCGGTGTTTTGTATAGAGTTATGACATTGGTCGTATTTTTACTAATTAATAAATAATATGATTTTACTGCAATATATATTAGCTATAAATACTACAACTTTATTTATTGGGTGATGTGACTCTCTTTTTGTAAGTGAGTTTAATTTGTTCCTTATTTATTTATTTTTTTTATAGGTGAAATTTATTTTTTTTATTATTTTAAGTGGAACTCATTTTTTTTTATTTTTTTAATCTATATTAATTTTAATTAATGTTATTTGATATCATTTTTTCAGAGGGAGAGTTAATGATAAAATTCTTTTTTAATTTAATATATTTTAAAATTAAATAAAATGTCTTCGTGTCCACACGTGTATTCCCAGGAAAAAAAATCTAGTTATATTATACAGTAACAAAAATCACTTATCACTATTTTTTACTATTCACTTATTTTTAAAGGAGTTGCTTTTTTTTTGGGACTAATTAACGTAATTAAAATTTGAAAAACTTTGTATATGTGCATAAGAAACCTTCTCTAGTTTTCACCAAATATCTTCATTAAGCATATACATTTTTTTAGTACATTATATAGAGTTGCAAGAATAAGTCATATTAATGATTTCATTTCATAGTAGTAAATGATATAATTGGGGAAAATGTTTAGGCCTCAAAATTTTAAAACAATAAAATTTTTTAAACAAAATAAAAAGTGTAAAACAATTTTTTTTTCTTGCCAGGAAAAAGTTTAAAACAATAAGAGTTTAGGAATTGGGTTCCTGTAATATAACCTCACTAATTATAATTGTTGGTAGGTAGCTTTATTTATGATAATATTCTTTATAATTAACTATGCACGCATTTTCTAAAATGAAAAAAAATCACTTCCTCTTTTAGCCGAAGAATAAAAATAGTATTTTGAAATATGTCAAGACTTCTTATAGATTCTATTATATATATATATTGATATTAATTTTATATATTCATTAATCAATAATTTTTAATAATTGCATTGTACATAATTTTCCTAGACTTTTAGTCAATAAGATATTTTTTAACTTTCAAAACTTAATAATGAACTACATTTTGAGTCTCATATATTGCATGAGACTTGAAGAGTAAATTGCACTATTCATAACATGTGGATAGTATAACTTCTAAGATATTTTATTTCAAAAAGATAACATGACTTGTTAAAAAGGATATTTACAAATTACCCAAAGTTCAATAGGATTTTTCTACACATAACTCAGAATTTAAGTTCTTAAAAAAATTGAAGTTTAGATGTCTTTTTTTTTTTTTGTTACATAGAGGGCTCATTTTTACTTGGATATCATGTTCTATTAAAGAAATAATAGACTAATTAACAATTGGTAAGTCATTTGCACAAATTTTAAAATTTAACATAATTTATTGTCGAATATTTCGATAAGACTTCTAAATATTGGGTGATTTGATAAAAGAAATAGAAAAGGTTATTTGTGTTGACCCTTATGAACTTTCATATTTATACAAATAATTGGTTGTTATTATTTTATCAATTATATTCATGTTCAAAAAGAATTTATCCATCATTTTACAAATAGAGTATAACTTGTTAAAAGGACATTATTGTCTTTTTTTTATTATGAGGTCCTCGAGGAAGATTCTTTTTTTTTAATTATAGACTTTTAAAGACATAATTTCTTTTCAATTCTTGACTATCATTTGCCTCAACATAAAATGTTAAATTGAGAAGCAGAGTTATCTTTGATAATTATGAGTAGTTTGACTGGTGGTTATATTGAATGATGATTATCTTTTTAAAACAAGCGTCACATCCTTAATCCAACAATCACAATGAGTGACCTCTCACCTCTAAAGCACTTGTAACATGACACACACTTTAATTCATGTTATCTTAACCATATTAATCCATTCAAACAATGTTCTAATGACCAACATCTTGCAGATTTCTTATCTCCTTTTTAAATCACATAATATATATATATAATTAATTAAACAAATTTGTCTGTATATTACATTTAATATAAGATGGGTTGCACTATGCATATTTTATGAAAAGCGTAGGTTGTTAAAATTTTATATTTTATATTAATATTGATTAGATTGAGAGTCATGTAATATGTGGAGCTCTAATAGCAAATTGCATTATTCATTGCTTATAAATAGTGTAAATATATAATAATATAATATTTTCTCTATTACTTAATATAAGAAATAATTATGAGAGTTTTTATATTTTAAAATATAAAAAATATTGAAGGTTTGTCTAGTATATTTAATATTTTTTTAAAAAATACCCCTGATTAAATGTCATTTTTTTTTCCAAAAAGTAATAGTGCAATTTATTTATATTAATTATATAATATAAAATTTATTAACATTAAATTAGGATATTTTTTGAAACTATCTCCATCCAGTCCTTTTTACAAGCTATTTTTAAAAAATTTTTTGGTCTTTAATATAATATGTTTTTAGAATTATCTCAATCATTAAATATTTTTTTACTAAAAATGTCTTTTACTTGAAGTTAGCAATTGAGATTAATGTGAATAATTACAATAATAGCTAGTAATATATTAAATGTTATTGTCTTGAAAAAAGAAAAAAAATTTATGAATGAAATTTATTAAATATGGATAATTTTAAAAAATAATTGAAATTTTATACAAATTTAATTAAGCTAACCACCTTTAACTACATTTTTTAATATGTATAAAGTTAATTAAAAGTATCTTATAAAAAGAATAAGAGGAAGTATTTCAGACAAATTTATTACTTTTTTTTGTCTTTGTAATTTTTTTGTCCCTTATATTAAAGAATTGAGGAAGTATTAAATTATGACTCATACATTATACTCCTTTTTATCCTTAATATAAGTATTTTTCTAGAAAATCTCAATGGTTCATAATATAAGGCTCTTTGCAAAATTTAATGAAGTATTAACATGTAATTTTCGTAAATCCACTTAATAATTTTAACTCTTTTTTTCTCTCTTAACATTAATGTGTGATAGAACATAATAATTTTTATTAAAAACATTTTAGGAGGATTATAGTAATTTTCACAATATCAAAGTTCTTAACTAATTTTAAAAGTTTATTTTAACGTACATGATTTGATTCAAAGGTCTCAACTTTAGCGAATATAAAACTTCATATAACAAACTATATTATTCACTAGTGATAAACACTGTAATTTATTACAGATTTATTTAAGATTAAGATAAGATGGATAATGTAGTTTGAGATAAAACATAAAAGGAATGAGGTGAAAGAAACGGAATAACCAAACAAGAGGCACAGTTGGGAGGCACTAATTATAGGAAGAGGACAAGTCACGTGGGCTATTCAACTTTATCTAAAATGGGGTTTAGCTATCCCTATTCCATTCCTATCATCATAAAAAGAAAGCACAAAAGCAAACATGCTCTCCCACCTCATTTCACCCAAAACGACATTAATCAATCTTCCTCACCACACGTTTCCTTCCCGAATGTGACCACACCACCCGCAACAACATGGGGTAGCCCGAGAGGCCTTTCCCTTAACCTTTTCTTCTATTAATTCATATTAGTGTCGTTTTCTTGAGCCGACTCCAAATGACATTATGCATACGACAACTTTTTGGTATACAGATGCAATCTTTCCTTTTATTCAATTCAATCAAATGGAAAAGAAGTGATTCCCTGTTCATCACTTTGGTATAGCAATTTGGGTTTGGGTTTGCTTCAACTCCACCGACCTACTTGGATTGTTCCAGATTGGTAATTCAATCATTAATCAAGCTTAAGAATAAGAATAAATAAATATACCACAAAAAATATACTACACGTTTCCATTTGTTTCCTACCTCCTAATTAATTTACTTTTGTGTGTGTGCTCAGATTTGTCTCATAGCTATCTATCCCTCAGTTTACTTATTCAACTGTAATACAATCAATTATTATAAAATTGTATGTGATTTAAGAAAATATTTTTACAATGATCAAATTTACTTATTTACTTTTACTTACCAACTATAATCTATAAATACAGGTATGAGTATCAAATACAACATAATGCGATGCCTCGGGTATAACAAGTTTTAAAATTTTAAGATATAGGTATAACATTTATACTTATAAAAACTATGTGTATATATTTAATAAATTAATGCATTAAAATATAAAATAAAATTTTTTATTTTAATTAAGTGTTTTTAAAAACAATACAAAGATATCTAAAATAATAATCCAAAAATTGAGTTTTTCCATAAGTTCTAAAGTCGTTTTAAAATTTTGTGAATAGGAAAAACTAATAATATGTATAATGAAGTATGATATGTGTATTATATCTAATAAATATTAGATAGAGATACATCTTTTCTTTTTAGGTATTTTTGCAATAGAGCTTACTCATATAAGCATCATCAATAATTTTACTAGTTAAAAATAAGTTCACACTCCTATCAACATCATTATAAATACAAAGAATCTATATAAAAAAAATCCCACGGTTTATAAGTCATAAATGATGTGGTTCATGTCAAACTTTATATAAATGTAGGAGACTTATTCTAATTTAATAGATAATAATCAATAATGACAATAACAATAAGGTTATCTTTTTTTTGTCAAATGGACTTATAATACAAAATTACTTAACACAAGTGGCAATTTAAAGTCCCCTCCTCCTAATTTATAACATTATCAATGTCAATACATACAGAAATGAAATTATCATTAATACTCAAAAATAGATAAAATGATATTGTTTTGTTGTAACCTCAAATAAAATCATCAATACTCCATCTGATCCTTAATATAAGACTCTTTTAATTAAATCACGTGGATTAAGAATTGGAATTAAAACTAATTAACTACCTCGATTTCTCCAAAAATTCTAACATTTTTCCAAAACTACCCTTATTTAATTTTTTTTTCTTTCTCTTTGGATACATTAAATAGGGACATTTTTTAGAAATGTATAATAAATACTACCTCATATATTATAAAGGGTCTTATATTTAATATCAGAATAAAAGATCCTATATATATGACCAATACTCCCTCCGGTCCAAAATATAAGGGATTTTCTAGAACCTTTCTTTGATAAAAAATATAAGGTGTTACGTAATATTTAGTAGTAGTTTACCTTTTTTACCCCTATTTATTGATGATCAGTCTCATAATTTGTAATGGAAAATAGTAGAAACAATTTTAATTATTCATAATTAATAAGAGTAAAAATGAGATGTTAAGTTTTTTTTAGAGAAATTTAAGAGTGTAACCACATTTTCTTACTATGTATAAAGTAGTTGAAAATACCTTATATTTTGGACGGGATGGAGTATAAAATATCAAATCTCGTTTTTCACAAAAAGTATAATAAACATTATTCAATAATATTACTCATTTTTTAAACTGGCAGCAGGGAGATCCAAACATATATTTAATACCAAAATGTTTATGTGGGCCTTGGGGACAGTGAAGTAGGCGTGGCGTGGTTCAAAGCCCCATTGGGTGATGGGCGGTGTGTTTGTTGGCTGATAATTAAATAGTGAATTGATGATTTTTTGCTTTATTCAAAAGGCAATTAAAAAATAATGATGCAAAGATAGTTTTTCTATGTTATATAAATAAATAATTGAAGGGTGGCAAAAAAATTAAATAAATAATTGAAGGAATAGTATAAGTCTTTGCTGTTCTTGCTTATGCTCCTCACAACACTCTGAATCATTACCAAGGTCCACCTCTTCCCTCATTCTGCAAGTATACAAGGAAAAAAAAAAGTCTCATTAATTTAAATATCTAAAAGTTAGGGAATAAAAATATGTGATATGTACGAGATTACATTTTTATAAATTTTTAATCTGAGAATACTCAAATAAATAATTTCATACATAGGTATCAGAATGGGACCTTAACACACATGGGGATGGGTTTTCCACTATTTGCTAACTGGACACAGAATGCTTCATCATTGCTTTCTGATTTAGGGTTCCATCAACCTTTGATTTGGGGCATCACTCCCTTTAATCTCTTTTATCATTAAAGATCTCCAGATTTGGCCTTCACGTTCCTCTTCTTTTTCAGTCATGTGGTTTTAATTATCTACTTGTTTACCACAAAATGTTGCTTTTCATCATGGGAATTAAGGGCTGGACTAGAGACAAATTCGAAGTATGGCCCAATTAGGGTTATGTGAGAGGCTCGGTAAACCCTATCTTGTATGGAATTTGAGTCAAGCTAGGCACAAAGATAGTACCCGACTATACCCAACCCATGAACATCTCTAGACTTAGTCGGGGTATTACATTTTTTAACTTGTGAATCGCCTAACCTAATTTAACTCATCTTTTTTGGCTGATTTGAGTCAAGGTAAGCTGAATGGAATCAAACCAATGGGTCAATTTTTTTAGCTTGCAGAATTTAGTTCTTTCCATTATCTGAAAAATAAAATAAGTTTCATTTTAAATAATTAAAAAATAACATACAAAATAATTAAATATATAAATGATATTTATGTAAAAATAAAATGTGTGAATTTGAATATAAATAATTTATAAAAGTCTAGAACGGTTTAAGTTAAGGTTTGCATTGGACCATTTTATTGAAAATCTTCATAACAATCACATTAAGGTTTGTACATTTGTCCTACATTATACAATAGTCATGTGGAATTATTCAATTTTAAGTATCATCTCAATCCCAAAAGAGAGAATCCTAAACCTATAAAAGAAAATTTCTTATTGGTTGGTGAGTAATTGTTGTGATAATTAAAAAAAATCATTTATGACTATAAAGTACAAATATTTTAAAAAAAAATAGACATTATGATACATAATACAATATGATGCGTATTTCATATTTATGCACACGTATATATCCGTACCATTTTGTACTTATTTATATCATTTCAAATTTTAATAATAAAATAGAACCATTTTAGATTTTTAGGGTGAAACTAAAAAGAGTTTCATAAATATTTATAAAATTGCAATGTTTCTGCATTGTTTTTTTGGCAAATGATGTTTCTTTGTTAAGAAGAAAAAATAAAGATATTGATTTCCCCTGTAACTTTCCAATATGCTCTTTTTGAGACTCGGTACATCCACATATACATGTATATTGATTTATTCATGACAATGACACTACAGAACAAATAATAAAGGTTTTATTTATAAGATGTAATAAACATTTTATAATTTATTTTCATATTTATACTATAATTTTTAAAATATTCAATACTCATTTTTTTCTTTTAATGAGTTAATTTGTTAATTATATATAAATAATTACATAAATAATATCATATATATGTATAAATATTCTTATATATATTTTTTAAAATTTTAATAATTGTCATATTTTTTGTATTATATTATATCGCATCTAATACACATACCTCTATCGATGTTACATAAGCTTATGAAAATGTTAATTTGGCTTATAAAAATCATCAATTATTTGATAATATCAAATCTTTCTTTATGGTATTTGTAAGACTTAAATGCAAAACCATGCTTACATAATATTAAATCCCTTCCACTTAACCAACTTCCGTTTGTAATTTGGAGAGAATTTTATCTGTTGCATTTTATATCTTAAAAAAAAAAACTTTCATTACATTTGATTCGTTGAGACTTGAGAAGATACCCTGATAAGAACAACTTCTCAATTTATTTCACGTTTTATTAATTGACATAGAAAAACAGTACCAAAAGGAAAGGCATCGCTTTATGAAATTTATTTTTTTTGGGGCGAAAAATTTTAAGTAAATATAAAACTTCAATGATATTAATATTACCACAACACGTCATAGTATAACTTTTTCTTCGAAATTGCATTATTGAATGGCGATAATTTTCCCCCCTAGTTACAATCTCCTTATTTTGTTAAATATAAAAAATGGCTCTCTGAGTTGCATAATCAATTCTTAAAATAACAATTAAAGGCTAAGAATTAAATTTTAGATTTATCGAATTACCCTTTTTTTTTTTGGATCATTTCAAAGTTAGATTTATCGAATTACCTTGTTTTTTTTGGATCATTTCAAAGTGACCTTTAAACATTGCCACTGGTTTTTCATTGTACGAATAGGTTGGGCCTGACAAGCAAAGTTTTGGCCAATGTCCCCTTAGAAAGGCGGTAAGGAAGCCTCAAAATTTTAATACCTAAGCCCATTTAGAAACTCTAGAGTCTTTACTTATTTTCTCTTTTTCTTTTTTTTTAACTGACTACTAATTAATCCAAATTTGAGCCAAGTCAAGCCTGCAGGAAAAGCTCTTACATGTTTTTTTTTCCAAAAATTTACAAATTTGATTTGGAGACCTTACTTAAAAAATATTGAATCCTTACCATTTAACTTAATCATTATTAGTTACGTAGCTTTTTTTCTGGGGGGCATAGAGCTATTTACTTAACCACAAACACATGCAAGAACCTGTCTTTATTTGTAAATTGGTGTAATTCATGTACTAGGCAATTGGCTCGCAATTATCAGAAACATCTAAACTCAAAATGCTGAACTAATAATTTTAATTTGAAAAATAAATTTGACCTTGATTACCATATAATAAGTCAAATTAAATCAATTAGTTAGATCAATAAGTCTATGAATGCAATAAAAAATTAACAAACCAATCAATGCAAATTAGAAACTTCAGTAACCGTCATTGAAAAAAAATTGGAACAAATAGTTCATTTTTTTTATTTTAAAGTATATAAACAATATCATTTTATTCATTTTTTTAATTTTCAACCAACATTATATTTATTTGGTTGATATCAATAATAACATTATATATGTTGATACAAAGATTGAAGCGAAGCCATCATCACGGAGATCACAACCCACAAGAGAATCACCATTCACCACAAATATTCAAATCTCAAAAGGCCTTCCTTTAACATTTTGGAAACAATAATCTAATTCTAGCTGGTCAGATTTAAGCATTGGTAAGTTCAATTGGGTGAGTTTAACTGGAGATAGCTTTTTCAACATAATTTTTCAAAGGTTTTTTAATGGAGCAGCAGATACGCAACAGTGATGCGAATAAAAAACCAATAAAACCATGGCAAATGCTACACCAAGTAGTTTAAAATTTATGGCTAAGACAAAGGCGATATAGAATGTAGAGACCAGAAAATTTATAATGTCAAGTCAACGATCCATCATCTGAGGCAAAAGAATTTACAAAACTATCTTTAGTGAGGTCCTAAGAGTCTATTCCATTTGTAAAGCTATAGTCTATATTCAACCTAACACTAGTCCTTCGGCAGCATGAGCCTCAAAAATTGGACACAAAATGGGGTGGCTCATCATCCCACTTTATGTCCAGCAACAAAAAAAACGGACTAGCTAAATGCTATCTCCTGAAGAACTTGGAGTGTCTTCTGATGAACCTGGCAGCAACAGAAAGGAACAAATGAATCGTTTCATTTGGCTGGGTCTTGCAGGCGAAAGGTGGATTACTTATATATGCAGAAGGGAACAAAAAAGAACAACTAATACAGAAACAAACTAGACACTTGGTTTTTTATAGAGCTATAGGATTTGATTTCATTTTTTCGGTTAACTGAACTTACAAAACTGAACAAAACCACCTAACGTGAGTAGCAGTCAAAAGGCGCTACCTCTTAACCTACACACCTACAATTGAGTTATAGGATTTAATGGTACTATTATTGTGCAATCAGAAACTTTTTAGCTGCAATACCTAGTTCAAGGAGCCAAATCTTCCATGGCAAATTCCAGCAATTATAATGCAAAAAGTTCAAGTTTTTAAACTAAGCATAATGACAGAGAAACTGATGATGCCCCAAGTGCCCTAAGAAGTTGGTCTAGCATAAACCATCTACTACTGGTTATATAAGCTAAATTGAAGTCCTCCTGATGAAATCAATTTAGAAAAACATGAAATTCTGGAGAAACTTTGGCATAAAATTGAGAGTAAAAACTTAGCACAAGCTATCCTTTTTTATTTGGCTGATTCACTGACAGGAAATTACTCTGATCTTGAATGAGAAATCTTCAAGAATGTGATGGGAACAAAGGAATTTACCCATTCTAGATGCTGTGCAGTGATGCCAGAGTCAGTTCCAGCATATATTCCACTCAAGACCTAGCATGGCATCACAAGAAGGAAGGAAGATCAGACTTAAAATACACACACACACACACACAAGAGAAGGTGATTTATAGTTTACATGTAAAGGAGTTTGAATGTTTAAGCAGCAAGGTTAAATTTCTTTGTAGGTCCCCAAATTTTTTTTTTCAATTTTTAATTTGGCCTTATAGTCTAAGAGTATGTAATTAGGTCACTACAGTTTCGAATATACATAAATGCATACATAGATATATATATATATATATATATATAATTAGGTCCCCCTCGCATGCCACACAACAAATCAGATTTCACTAAATCATCTTCCTATAGCCCTTATGTTGGCATGAATAATGCATTTCCAGAGAGCCAAGATCACATATGGTGAGCCATATCAAAACTTAACCGACACTAGTGAAGGCTCAATGATAGGGACTAACCCACATACAAAATTTTAAATCATAATGAATAAATCGAAAATTTGGTTCATAATTATTCAACATAGGAGACATCATAGGCCACTCAACACATTGGATTTCACACAATCATCTAACTTTATCCGTTCTGTTGACATGAATGATGCCATATTGAGAGGGTCAAGATGGCAAACGGTTAGCCGTTAGCCACATCACCAGAATATAGTAAACACTAATGAAGGTTCATTGGTGGAGACTAAATTAGAAAAAATTAAACTTTATAACACCCAATTACAAAACTTCAAACCATAAAGACCAAATTGAAAATTTAGATCTATGACATCAAGTTACTCAATAGATTGGATTTCACTCAATCATCTACCTTAGTGCTTTTGTTGGTATGAAAAATGCATATTCAGAGTGCCAAGATGGCATGGTTAGGCATATCAACAGAATACAACGGACACAGACTACGGTTCATTGATAGGGGCTAAATTTAAAATCTTGAAACAATATAATATACCCAATTATAAAATTTTAAACTATAAAGACCAAGTTAAAAATTCAGTAAATTCTAGAGATAAAAAAAATAATTTAACCAAACAACTCTTGAGGGGTTCAACTGTCCCAGGTACTATACACTTGCAAGTAAACTCTTATGTTGCAGCATTCATTACCTTGGAGACAGTCTCAAGAAACATGCCAGGGCGTACTGGAAGTGGTTTCCGTCCCGTCACACTTGCCTGGACATCGTGACAAGTAAAACACAAGTCATACAGTGGTGTCAAAAGAAAACTAATACAATCCATCCACAAGGCCTCCTGATTAATTGATAAAAAATGCATACATCGAATTTAACCCACCCTTCCAGCAATTCCACTTGAAGCCTTTAGCCCAACACCATCTTCCTCATCACTTCCAACATTGTCTGAGCCCTCATCTTTTCCTAGCATTACATTTCTTATCATATCCAGAACAGTTTTCCCAGGTTTTATAGCTACCAATTTGGTTAAGAAATTTACCTGCACTGACGACAGTAGTAAAGATGCTAAGAATAAACATAACAGTAATGACATCAAATGATGGTGAATCAGAGTTTATTTTCAGTATCTGCATTACTTCATATGTAATGGAGATTTTCATGTCCTTTCACAAACATACCATAAATTCAGATGGTACACAGCTAAGTGTTATTGGATAATATTTCACTCAATGTGAGATCCATACCAAGATTTAAATGTGAAATCTGCAAAATCAGCATACCTCAGACTGAGGAAGAGTGTACAAACCCCGGTTATTTCTTTCATCCAAAATCCCACCTCCCATCAGATCTCGGGCTTCTTCTCTAATCAAAACAAGCCTTGCAAGTAGTTTTCGATCAGGCACAACGGGCCGAGTTTCCATTGTCTGCATATGTTGTTTAGCACAAGACAATAAACCATACAAAGTCAATAATCCATGTGGCTGCTTTGGACAAGACATAGAGAACACATGTCATTCAATTCAATTGAAAGATTTCAAAATATAATCTATGTAACTATTGCAATGCTTAAGGCTAAAACATTACACTTCCGTTAGAAGACCAAGATCTGCATTCTATAATCTATATTTAATACATTTAATACATAGTTTCAACAATGAGCATTTTCTGATTAAACATTGTGTATCACATGGGATTTAAGCATAAGAGTAAACTCATTTATTTACCATTTTATTTCCATTTTACGTGATTATAATCAGACCTTAATTAGGTCCTTTATCATACGTTTATTTCACTTTTTTATTGTATTTCATTTGCTGTCTGATCTGGTTATTTAGTACGGATTGTCAACAGTTTGTTTTTCCTTTTTCAGATCCTAGAGTTTCACTGCTTAATGGTGGCTTTATTTCAGGGGCTGAACGGCAGATTTTTAGCCATTTACTTCCCTATATAATTTCTTCTCCCAAGTCCCATCATGAATAAAATAAGAAATTTCAAAGTCATTATTTTGTGAAATTCTTCAAGGTGCTATAAGAATTCAAAGACTTGAAGCATAACACAGTTAACACAGTAGATGATAGAACACAACGTTTCTAATATATACCTCCAATAAGTCATCAGCTTGATTAGCTATGTCATTTAGATTTGCCCCTGGGATATGTATCTTAGTGTCATTCTCGCCTTTAAATATGCCACCACCAGCTGCAACTCGTCGTAGTAATTCATGTCTGCTTTCTTTTTGGGGAGTTCTACAAAGAAGGCCAATCACTTGAACCTAGAAAATGGAAAACATGCACATTATATTCTACATAAGGATGGATTCACCCCTTCAATCAGAAAATTGATCAGGTAATGGCCCAAAGGAATCTCCTTACATGTGGGGGACATTTCTTTGTTAAATGTGCTAATACTGTCTCCTTGACCACTTCCAACAATGACTTGCGCTGAAAAAAGAAAAAGAAACAACATATATGCTGTTAATATCCAAACACCAGTTCATTATGATCTCTCCGACAAAAGAATGTGAAATCAAGGAATAGCATCATCAGTTATAGACCAGATGACAGTAAGGAAATCATAAATAATCACTAGAAGGGATGAGGAACAGCAAGAAAGTCTTAAAATTCAACTCTAAATTCCTCCTAGAGAGAAGGATAAATTATTGTGTGCTTCTATGGGTTTAAATATGTTTCAGCCACTGAGAGTCCATAAGAACTCTGAGATCAGTGAGCACGTAGAAAACATAAGATGAATTATATCGCTATACCTAAGGCATTCATGTCTGGTACAATTCACCCAAATCTTACCCTCATTTAAATGATAAAGCATCAAGTAGGTAGAAGACCTCATGTACTTCAGGCAACATTGTAATTTTGATAGCTTACTGCCACTGCAGAATTGAAGTCTAGATACATGGAAGATCACCGTTGGTGTAATAATCCTAGTTTAGAAGCCACCATATACTACAGATGGTAGGAAAGGTATGTCAAATTCGTAGTAAACCAACCTATGTTCATTCACTCAGACTAATTTTGTACTTCTATCTCAAATAACAAAATTTATAATTTATAAATGTAATATAAATGTTGACAGGAATTAAGTTGATTTAACATCACAATTGACTTCACATGAATCACATCTACAATTTCACACTATAATTTGTTTCTGATGTTACACACACTAAAATTAATAAGCCATAGAAATAAAACATCAATTATTAGTATTTTCCCATCTGCTAGAAATTTCATCAAGAGACTGGTTTCTTCATTAGAGAAACAAATTATATTTCAATTTTCAAGAGAACTTCCACATGGTCAAATTCACCCCTAAAACTTCCAAGTTTCAACCAAAGTGAACATCTTATTGGCAAACTCTCTTTTACAAATATTACAATCAAATCCTCTTCTAATTATTTTATGATATTTGACAAGCTTCTTTGTGAAACCAACATGACAAGCTTCTTTGACACAAAATTAGAATGGAATTGAAAAAATTCAGTATGAAAATGATACCTTATCATCTTGGTCATTTTCAGCAAGTTGGATCATGTAATCTAAAGCCACCATGAAATCTGATTCCATCTGATCAACTCTCTTTCCAATCACTCCCTGTGCAGCCAACTCCACTGCTACTTTTTCAGAAGCTTCATCCATGTTCATGTCTTCCAACTGGACTCAAACAGATATAATAACTGATAGGGTCTCATGAGTAACATTATACATTAGGATTTCACAAACGACATGTAAAGGCCATATGAAGAATTACACAAAGATGGTCAAAAGACAATGTGCAAAATGCAAATAAGTGTGTTAAGGTCATGAGTAACATTACACATTAGGACTTCACAAATAAAATGTGAATGCATTAAGTAGAATTCCACAGACATGATCAAGAATGCAAATTGCTAACTGCAGATAAGTGTGTTCAGAACTGAAATCAATACCATCAACTATCTTCACAAGCACAAGGATAGTCAGTATAGATTCAAATTTCCCACCAGTAAAAAACACTAGAATCATACAGAAATATTCATATTATTTGCAATATAGGTGATTTTCCTGTCAATTGACAATTACACAATGATAATAAGTGTTTCATTTTTACTCTCCCAAACAAACTTGTCAAATTATCGAGCCATACAAAGTAGCTGTAACTTTAGCTCTTGTATGAATGAACTTCTACCCAATGAAATGCAAGGGGCTGCAAAAATTATTATCCTACTTTAAAGTTTACGCAGACATAATGACTTCAAACAATAACTAAAATTTCCAATGGTTCACAATCACATAGCTATATTACATGACTAAATAACAGGCTGAACTCCAGTATCTAACCAACACGAATGAATTGATGTCTTTGACTTCAGAATGAAAATAGATTTTTTTTTTAACTTCATATATAACAGCATGTCTTCAGTAAGTATCTCGGATCAGCATATAGAATCTTTGTCACCAGTTAATCCCATCTACCCTATACTAACCTTCTCATCAATTCTGTTGTGCATATCATTCTTTGACTTCTAATGTCCCATCGATTCACCTAGCTCTAAATTCTGAATCACTCACCCGGAGGGATATTCACCCATATTCTTTCCTTGTGCCCAAACCATCTTAGGTATTGTGTGTCACTATATTTTAAATTTAAAGCCAACCAAGACTTTTGAGCACAAACCTTTATCTTGGAACATATCCTGAATTCTCGCTTGACCCCCTCAACTAAAACTACTTTCATTGTCCTTGAAACAGAAAGGAAAATTTTTCACCTTAATCCAAACCAAATACACAAGGAATTACAAGATTAATTAACATGACTGGTCCTCAAATTCCAATTTGCTTAATCATCAGAGGAGAATAATATCTATCCCTAAAATAATGATAAGTTGATAACAGATTAACAGGTCAACTTTACAAACATAAAGATTAAAATCATGTAGGTCACTTGAAGTCAATGAGCCTGGAAAGATTGGGCGGCCGGGGGGGGGGGGGGGGGGGAGGGATTAGATGTTTATAAAAGAACATGAACATTTTATTCTCATCTTATGCTAACTGCAATTAGTAACCTGATAATAGTATCTATAGGTACATCATACAAGGTCACAGGGAGTCGAACTATAGATAGATTGTTGCCTTGTACAAGCATGCAATGTCAAAAGCTCAAAATAGTTGCAAAAATGCATTCTAGCAAATAGAAAATTTTAGCCGGAAGGCACAACAATCACTCCATGCCCATTAACACCAAGTTAAGAAGACCATAGGTCCAATATGTTGCAGTTGATGTACCACAGGAGATCACCAAAATCCCCAACAGGGTACAGGAAATGATTATAAGCTCAGCAAAACACCACATTATTACCACAAAACACCCACACAATAAACATCATTTTTGCAAACTAAAATCAACTAGTATAAGGATTCCACTACACAACTAGGCAATTGCATCTAGTATAACAAGAGGTTCAAAGTAATCCAATAAAATAAAAAAAAACCTAAATGTTCCATTTTTTTCCTTCATTTGAGAAGAAACCTACTAAATGGAGAAGGCAAACTTACAAGGGTAATCATTTCCTGGAGAACAGAGATGACTTGTTCCCCTCCTTTGAGGAGAGCTTCACGTTGAGAAGAATCCAACTTTTGGTTCCCTTCTTGTTGGGTTCTTCCATTTCTGTCTTCTGCATCTAATTCCTCTTCCGGGTAGCCGCCACCCACTTCGTAACTCGTGCTCGAAACAAAAAGCTGCCTCCTTCTCTTTGGTAGACTGAGCTGCAACCGCAGAAACTCGCATGGATGCGAGGAAGTTGAGGTTCGAAAACACAGAGGAAAGAGATTAGATGACACACATGAACAAGCAGGGATGAAGAGTAATGTGCCTTGAAACATTCCGCTTTCTTCTTCAAGTCGTAAGTTCTGGGGAAGGATAAGAATCATATAAATATATCAGTTTCAGAATAAGAACCACGAAAATGACACGCCGTCTGTGGGAATCGAACCCACGACCACATGGTTAAAAGCCATGCGCTCTACCGGCTGAGCTAAGACGGCAATTGATAAACACTTAAAAATAGAATATAAAAAAAATTTTGTTCATATGCATAGAATTATAACCCAACCCTGCTGGTGGAATGAGTTAAAAGTCGCTTAAAAAAAAAAGATATTTTAAGTTTGAGATAGGATAAAAATAAAAAATTTAGATTAAAATATATTTTTAATTCTTTAACTTTAAAACATAATTCACTTTAATCCTTTAATTTTATTTAGTTTCATTATAATCCTATAACTTCTAAAATGTAATCAAAAGCTTTCTAATGTTATCACTGTTAATAATTTAACTATAAATAAGGACTTGATATTTTTAAAAGATAACTAATTAATGTTATTTTATATTTATTGATTTTATAATTATAATAATTAGTCAAAAATTTTATAATTCTAATTAAAATAATTTTAAAATATTATAATAAATAATTATAACCTTAAAATTAAAATCTAAATTAAGTTACGTAGAAAATTATAAAATCTTAAAATAAAACCTAACTTTAAAATAAATAATTATTTCACAGTCTTAAAACTAATAACAATAAATTAAAAATAAATAGTTGGTAAACAATTTAAAAATAAATAAATATAAGTTAAATTGCGTTTTTAGTTATAATTATTTTTACTAATTATTAATGTGAGAGACTCAAATCAGCTTAACGATATAATTTTTATTTTATTTATTTATTAATTTTTAAGTTATAATTTTTAATTTTAAGGCATTAAAATAATAATTTATTTTAAAGTTAGGTTTTATTTTGAGATTGTATATTTATTTTGATGACGTAATTTAGATTTTATTTTAAAGGTGATAATTACTTATTATAAGAATTTAAAATTATTTTAATTATAATTACAAGATTTTTGGCCGAGTTGTTATAATTATAATAATTAAAATATTAATAAATACATAATATTATTAATTATTTATCTTTTAAATATGTCAAATCATCATTTATGGTTAAATTATTTAATGGTGTTAGCAATTAGAATGTATCTGACTACATTTTAAAAGTTAAAGGATTATAATAAAACTAAATAAAATTAAAGAACTAAAATAAAATATATTTTAAAGTTAAGTGATCAAAAGTATACTTTAATTAAAAATTTATTTGAGAGAACTCCCCCCAAATGTGGCTCAACTGTAACTCAATTCAGATCAGTCAGAATCCAAAATGATGATCAGATAATAGACATTAATTACAAAATAAAAAAATCAACCACATAAAAAACAAAAATATTTGAGAGTAATAAAACTAACCAATCTCTTCTTAAGGCATCACCAGTTTGATTAATCAATTGACTCATAGAACATGAAGAAGCATATCCCCTAATAATCATGTTCACTATTATTAAATAGATTGCATCTCGTCAAACCTTTTTGATTGGATGATTGCCACCCTAAAATTACATTTTCAATGTGATATTTAGCCAAACAGAAGAAGCTACAAATGTTCTGCCTTGGAGAGGGCCACTGCTTTTTGTACCCAATTAGTGTGGTTATCTTTGATCCATAATGTATAGATATGGTATGAATATCAGGTACAATACGTATTCAATATGTTGATATAATCAAATTTAAAATTATAAGATATGATACTTCTAAGATATGAATATATAAAACATAAAATAATCTACAAAATAGAAGAAATATAATTATAATAAAAAAATACAAAGTTAGAACACTCTTATAGTCTTTTAATAATATTGAATATCAAGCAAAACATAAACCATTGTCAATTTTTCTATTGCGTAGTTCTTACTAATAAAAATAGTATTAATCTCATCTCCTCCCTAGCTATCATCCATAAATAAGACAGTTTATATGTTTGGTTCATCAAGAGACAAGGTTGTCACTTCCAAAACCCCAAAACCATCACAGTTATCCCAAGCATCTCCACTAATGTTCCATATCTTAGTATTTCCTTGTTCATTTTCTCTATTTATCCTAGTCAAGAGTCACAAATTAGTATGAACATAAGTCAAGTTTAAAAGCTATCGAACCATATTGACCCAAATCCAATTCGTATTATATATATATAGGAAATTGATATTTTATTTTTAATTAAAATAATAAATTAGATACTTCGTAGATATGTATCAAAAGAGTATTAGTGTATATCGGTATCGGAGAAGTATTCAATATAGATATGTTAAAAAATTTAAAATATTGGTGCATCGTAGTCTTCAACTTAATGAGAAGAAATCTGTGTTAGAATTAATTGAAAAAAGAAAAAAAAATTAGAGTTAGATGGATCATCATTAATGAATAGTCAAAATTAAGGGAAAATGATAGTTCAGAATCCAGAAGTGAAAATATTTCTCAATCAAGACTCAATTTGAAAGTTTCCTGGTCATATATATTGAATTTCCAATTTAAGTAAACTAAATTTTCAACTGATACTGTTTATTTAGAAATATTTTTTATTAGAAGTCATGAATTGTCTTTTTCCCCAAAATTAAATGCCAGACTATAACTATTATTATAAAGTAATTATGTTCAACATTTTATTAAAATGGATTGAGTTATTCGGTTGAATAAACTATGATAGATTTTTTATTAGAAATAAATGGTAATAGATTAGAATATTCAATTTACATATTTTAGAAGACACTGAAATTCATCGGTAAAGTTAGAGATTCCATTTAATTTGATTGGCGGCAATGATGTCATTTGACATGATATATATATATATATATATATATACACATGTTTGAGATATTTTTGCCCTAGCCACCAAACCTCACATTTGAGTTAAGTGAGCTGTAAAAGCTTCTCTCTTCAGTCTCTTTCCATGCTCTTTATTATCCTTAGAGGAAGCTGTTAGATATATTTAATTAATAATAATAATATATATTTAAATTTATATAAATTATATTTATTTTATATATTTAATTAAATATATTTTATTTAAGTGTGGTTCTTATTTTTAATAAAGATAATGTCAATTGAGTGATTTTAGGAGATAAGGGATAACTCAGTTGATATTGTGTTATCTTTATTTGAATTTGAAATTCAAATAAAAGATATGATAACTATTAAATAACCTATGATGGCTGAGCTATTTAATAGGAAGCTGAGTAGAGCGTCAGATACATCAATCATTCATTCTACGCTCATATAGAGGTTCCCTGACTAGTGACAGCTAATTCTCAGCTATCATCACTGAGCCTAAACACTAGTTAGAAGATCCTCATCTTATATAATTTCTTCTGACTAGTTTCTGTGTTTGCAGATCTTTGATTTATTCCTAATTCGAGTAGGATTACTCAATCAGATTTTGTATAGCTATGGCGAGAGGTATTTATAATAATTATTTATTCCGCTGCGAGTTTATAGGAAATTTATTTATACTTATAGATTTGTATATATATAAATCTGTTTCTATATGTGGCATCAGAGCTACTAGTTTATATTACCTCCGCATGCTTGCATTCTTTGTTTTCATATGTCCGTACACTACTCTTACCTAGGATGTTCATGGGCCGGGTCGGGCTGGGTTTGACCCCTGCCCTATACCCGGCCCGAAATATCTCGGACTAGTATCGGGCTAGTACCGGGCTGCCCCGATATTATATATCTTTTTTTTTCAAAATAAAAAAATTTTATTTAATAATAAAAAATATATTTATTTATACTTAAAAATAGATTTTCTAAAAAAATAATCTTAGAAAAAAAATTGTTCAAAATTTATGAATATTTAACCATTATACATTATTTTTACATAAATATTAAGTTAAAAAATTAATTCAAATTTAAAAAAATTTGAAACATTAAAATCTTAAAAATTTTTTATAATATTTACATAGTAAATGTATTATATTAGATACATAAAGAAAAAAAATTCTACAAAAATCAATTAAGATATATAAAAAACTAGAAAAAAAATTAAAATATATATATATATAGGTCAGGCCGGGCCAGGGTTAGCGTGCTTGGCCCTAACCCCGGCCCGGCCCGATTGGCCTAAAGTGGCCGGGCCGGGCTAGGCCAACTGGGCTTCGGGCTATCTATTCAGCCCTACTGTTACCAACAAATTTGCTTTCCTGGGTTACCATGTTTTTCTGTACGGCTTAGGATTTATTTTTTTTTTCATACAAAAAAAAATTCGATTGCCGAAAGTTTTCGATCTATGCAAACTTATTAGTTATAGCTTAAATTACGTGCACAGTGAAATTCCATTTTGATTTACCGTTTTCATTTGATTTAACGTTTTCATTAATTCAGAGGGAATGGGCTTCGATGTCTGGGCCTGTCTTCCAATTTTGTTTTATCTTGTTCTATTTTTTTTGGGCTTCTGTTTTCTGGGCCACACTAGTTTTGGGTCTGTTATTTTTCTGCTTTTATTTTTCTGCACATTATTGGGCTTGTTTTCTGGGCCTGCGTTTTGGGCAATTCTCATTTTATTTTTCTGGAAATAATTTCAGCTTGCATTATTTATTTTCTATGCAATTTTTTTAAATAAATAAGAGAGTGGGAGAATTTATTTAATTATTTAATCACATGATTGTTTAGTTGATTAAATTAATTATTTAAATTCTTATAGTGTAGTACATATACATAATTTTAATTGCACATATGATATTTGTGATTAGCATGCTTTTGTTTTAAGGAGTAGCCACAACATCCTTGTAAAGTTGCATGTATAATATAAATGACATATGGATATAGAATATCAAATTCTAAAAAAATGTATGATTCTAATTCATCTTTACACACAGGTAGATAATTATAATTACATATTTTGTTAGGATGAAATAGATATGGCCTTGTGTTTTCCAAGTAGCCTACATGTGTTAGGAAGCATAAATGCATTCTAGTTTCATCATTTATTAGACATAAATATATGCTATGCTAATGTCTTTGCCCACAGGTAGAAATTAGTGATACGATATTTATGTAAGTATGTGTTACATTAGTAAACATACATAATTGTTAAGGTGATGATTGATTGTCTCAAAATTATTACTGTAAATGTGTTTAATAATTATTTCCCTTGCAGCTCCTTCATCTCACATTCTATCTGAAGTTGGCGATAAAATCACTCTTGATGGCACAAATCATACTGAGTGGAAGGAAGATATTCTCCTTCATCTTGGCTATACGGAACTAGATTATGCCTTCAGGATTAAAGAATCTCTAGTGCCCAAAGAAGGCAATAAGGATGCGCAAACCGCATATGATCATTGGGATCGATCCAACCGCCTTGCCTTAATGTTGATTAAGGCGCGTATTAAGAGAAGCATTCGAGGTTCTATTCCAGATTGGCGAACAGCCAAAGAATACTTAAGGGCTATTGACAAGCAGTATACCCCTGCAGATAAACAACTAGGAGGGGCTATTATGAGAGAACTTGTTGATATGAAACTTGCAGGTGTGGGTGGTGTCCGAGAACGCATTATGAAAATGAGAGACTTGGCATCACAGCTGAGGTGTTTTAAAATGGAGCCTCATGAGCAATTCCTTGTGCAGCTCATTCTGAGTTCCCTTCCTCATCAGTATGAAGCTTTCTATGTGTCTTACAACACACATAAGGAACAATGGTCAATAGATGAATTGTTGGCCATGTGTGTTCAAGAAGAAGCTAGACTGATGAGGAGTGGAAGAAATGCACCTAAGGAAGTGCATTTGGCAGAAAGCTCCAATTCTAGGAGGAAGAACAAGAAAGACAAAAGGAATAAGTCCATTCCTCCGGCTTCCGCTGAGAATAAAGATAAGACCACTTGCTTCTTCTGTAAGAAGAAAGGACATATGCGGAATGAATGTCCCAAGAGGAAGGTATGGCTAGCCAAGAAGGGTATAGGTAATGGAATTTACATTTCTTGTGTGGCTTATGAATCTCATTTAGTTAGTATTAATTATGACATTTGGTGGATTGATTGTGGAACTACAATTCACATTGCTAATACCATGCAGGGGTTTCTCAACAGCAGGCGCCCATATCCCAATGAGGAAAATGTCTACTGGGGTAATGGGATGAGGGTCCATGTTGAAGCAGTTGGAACATGCAGGATCCTTTTATCAAATAAATCAATTTTAGATTTAGAAAATTGCTTTTATATTCCAGATTTTTCTAAAAATTTAGTTTCAATTTACAAATTAGTTCCTTTGGGATTTGAATTGTTTCTTTCTTCAAATTTGATGAGATTGAATAAAGACTCTTTACCTTTTGCTGATATTTCTTTATGTAATGGTTTATTCAAATTACATACTGATTTACCTCAATCTCATGTTGTTACGCATGGTGTTAAGCGAAGTGTCATGAATGAGAATTCTCTTAGCTTGTGGCATAGGAGATTAGGAAATATCTCCATAGAGAGGATCAAAAGGTTAACTAAAAATTGGATCCTCCCATCTTTAGACCATAAAGAAATTGATCTATGTGTGGACTGCATTAAGGGTAAGTAGACCAACAAGTCACATAAAGGGGCTAAGAGAAGTTCTGAAATTTTAGAGATTATTCACACAGATATTTGTTACTTTGATTTATCTTCTCATGGTCAAAAATATTTTATCTCCTTTATAGATGATTATTCACGGTATATGTATATCTATTTGCTTTATAATAAAAGTGAGGCATTAAATGCTTTTAAGGAATATAAGGCGGAAGTAGAGAAACAAACCGGTAAACAAATTAAAATTGTTAGATCTGATAGAGGAGGTGAATATTATGGAAGGTACACTGATGATGGACAAGTACCTGGTCCATTTGCTGAGTTTCTTCAAGAGCATGGTATAGTAGCTCAATACACCATGCTTGGCTCACCTGATATGAATGGTGTAGCTGAAAGAAGGAACATGACGCTATTGGACATGGTGAGAAGTATGATAAGCAACTCGAAGCTTCCAGTTTCATTATGGAGAGATGCACTAAAGACAACAGTATATATTTTAAACAGGGTTCCATCAAAGGCAGTTCCCAAAACTCCTTTTGAAATCTGGATTGGAAACCCAGTTTGAATCATATACGTGTATGGGGTTGTCCTGCGGAAGTAAGAGTGTATAACCTTCAAGAAAGGAAACTAGATCCTATGACCATTAATTCCTATTTCATAGGCTATGTGGAAAGATCCAAGGGCTATAGATTTTATTGTCCTTCATATTCAATGAGATTTGTGGAATCTAGGAATGCTAAGTTTCTTGAGAATGATGTGATCAGTGGGAGTGATCAAGTACGTGACTTAGTCACTGAAGAAGATCACATTCAAGAAACCACTAATCATGAAGGAACATCACTAATATATAACACTCATCCTGTTGGAGTGAATAAGAAAAGTGATGCAATTCCTGAAACTCAAGTTGATAATGTTGGAAATCAGGAACAAACTAATGAATCTATCACTCATGAAGAACAACCACAAGAAGTGATAGAGAATGTTCCTAAAGAACAACCTCAACCTACTCAACAAGTGGAGGTGAGGAGATCAACTAGAGAAAGAAAGTCAGCACTTCCTAGTGACTATGTGGTGTACCTTACTGAATCTGACTATGATATAAGTGTTGAAGACGATCCATTCACATTTACTCAGGCTATGCAGGATGCAAACTCTAAATTATGGTATGATGCTATGACTGATGAAATGCAGTCTATGGCAAACAATAAAGTTTGGGAACTTGTAGAGTTACCTAGTGAGTCTAAGACCATTGGCTGTAAATGGGTCTTTAAGACCAAAAGAGACTCACAAGGTAACATAGAGCGCTACAAGGTAAGATTGGTTGCCAAGGGATTCACTCAAAAGGAGGAAATTGATTACAGGGAGACTTTCTCACCTGTGTCTAAGAAAGATTCTTTCCGTATCATCATGGCATTGGTAGCTCACTTTGATTTAGAGTTACATCAGTTGGATGTTAAGACTGCATTCCTCAATGGGGATCTTGAGGAAGAAGTCTATATGAAACAGCCTGAGGGATTCATTTCTGAAGAAAATGAACATCAAGTTTACAGGTTGAAGAAGTCAATATATGGTCTCAAACAGGCTTCACGATAGTGGTATTTAAAATTCCATGAGGTAATCACATCTTTTGGTTTTGTTGAGAACATCATGGATCAATGTATATATCACAAGGTCAGTGGAAGTAAGATCATATTCTTGATCTTATATGTGGATGACATACTACTTACCACTAAAGATTTGGGGTTACTGTATGAGGTGAAATAATTTCTATCCAAGAATTTTGAAATGAAGGATAGGGGTGAGACATCCTATGTCATTGGCATTAAGATACATAGAAATAAATCTCAAGGCATCTTGGGATTATCTCAGGAAACTTATATCAATAAAATTCTTGAATGATTCAAGATGAAGGATTGTTCATCTACTCCAGCACCTATTGTGAAAGGGGATAAATTTAGCCAGTTACAGTGTCCCAATAATGATTTTGAAAAGAAAGAGATGGAGAATATTCCTATGCCTTAGCGGTTGGAAGCTTGATGTATGCACAGGTTTGCACAAGACCTGATATAGCTTTTGCTATAGGCATGTTAGGAAGATACCAGAGTAATCCAAAAATGGATCATTGGAAGGCTGCAAAGAAAGTTTTGAGGTACCTAAAAGGTACTAAACAATACATGCTTACATACAGGAGATCCGACAACCTAGAAGTTGTTGGGTATTCAGACTCTTATTCAGACTCAGATTTAGCAGGATGCATTGACATAAGAAAATCAACATCCGGCTATATCTTTTTGTTAGCAGAGGGAGCTATATCCTGGAAAAGTACTAAACAAACACTAATAGTCACATCTACTATGGAAGCTAAGTTTATATCATGTTTTGAGGCAAGCTCACAGGGAATATGGATTAGAAATGCTGGGCTTAAGATTGTGGACTCAATCTCTAGGCCAATGAAAGTGCTCTGTGATAATACGGCTGTTGTGCTCATGGCTAAGAATAATAAAAGTGGAAGTCGAAGCAAGTTCATCGACATCAAGTACTTAGCCTTGAAAGATAGAATTAAAGAAGGCCAAATAATCGTTTAAAGAAGGCCAAATAATCGTTGAGCACATTCGAACGAAAGAAATGTTAGCTGATCTATTTACTAAAGGGATGCATTCAAAAGAGTTTAAGGATCATGTACCTCATATGGGTATTAGACTTTCACTGGTCTAATCGAGGTATGTAAGTAATGAAATTTCAATTTATTGTTTATTATCTCATGTTTATATAGTATACATTCTTGTTGAGATAAATAAACATGGATTTAGGAACTGAATAAACATTCTGGTTTATTCATAAAGTAGATATCCCATAAAGTAAGGATATTGCTTGTGATACATAGAAGGTAATACTCACATTTAAAGAATCTATCGCTATGATTCATGTAGTATTGCTTAAATATCTCTTGATATATCAATTGACATTTATGATCGGACCAAGTGGGAGAATGTTAGATATATTTAATTAATAATAATATATATTTGAATTTATATAAATTATATTTATCTTATTTACTTAATTAAATATATTTTTTTTAAGTGTGGTCCTTATATTTAATAAAGATAATGTCAGCTGAGTGATTTTAGAAGATAAGGGATAACTCAGTTGATATTGTATTATCTTTATTTGATTTTGAAATTCAAATAAAAGATATGATAACTATTAAATAACCTATGATGGCTAGGCTATTTAATAGGAGGCTGAGTAGAGCGTCAGATACATCAATAATTCATTCTACGCTCACATAGAGGTTTCCTTACTAGTGACGGCTAATTCCCAGCTACCATCACTGAGCCTAAACACTAGTTAGAAGATCCTCATCTCATCCAATTTCTTCTGACTAATTTCTATGTTTGCAGATCTTTGATTTATTCCTAATTCGAGTAGGATTACTCAATCAGATTTTATATAGCTATGGCGAGAGGTATTTATAATAATTATTTATTCTGCTGCGAGTTTGTAGAAGATTTATTTATACTTATAGATTTGAATATATATAAATTTTTTTCTACATAGGCATGAATTCTTCATCTTTTCATGTGTGACTTTCCCTTACTAGCTAATTTATTTATTTTTCATCAAGCAGGTCATATTCGGCTAACACATATAGTAGCTGTATTAACATTTTTTAAAAGGGGAAGGTATGGGGTTCTTTAGTTTCAGCAAAAAGATTTTTGAAGGAAATTTATGGAAAAAGAAATACGATGGAAAAAATCTTCAGAAAGGGTAAAATTTACAAGTTTATAAAGTATCTTTAAAGAAATAAAAAATAAAAAATAAAAAATAAATTTCACATTTTTTATTTTTTTTAGATTACATCTCATTATTATTAATTTTTTTATTTCTCATGTAATATTTAATATATAGATACACACACATATACATATTAATAAAAATATATTAAGTACAAATGGTTCGATCACTATTCAACCAATGGCCATAATTATCACGTTTTGTATTTTGCAATATTAATATAAGTTTTATCTAATGACTTTTAATATGCCTCGGAAAGTAATGTACCTTGTAAAAGTAAACATATAGAGAATCTTCCCTCTATTGATCAAGCTTGTGTTTTCTGTAATTAGCTTGGTAATGAAACTAGAAAGCATCTTTTCTTGAATAGTATCTTCATCAAGCAGTCTGCCTCCAATCCTGGATCGAGCTTTTCAAATTTGAATTTTGCTAAATAAATCTACACAACATGTTTGCAATTCTCTACTCCAGTTGGAAGGAAAGAAATGAGGTTCTTTGCCGATGAGCGTCTGGTCAAGTGGTAAGGGGATTGAACAGTATTTCTCGAGGTTGAGGTTTTGATTCCTGAGAAGTGCAGCAACGTTAAAAAAATTAAGATCTTAAAGAGGTTTTTCCATTAATATCCGTGAGTCACCGTAAGATTCTACACAATAGGAATCCAGATTAGTTTGGGGTCAGTATGGATACCCCAAAATACCGGGTGTTGGAATAAAAAAAAAAGAAATGAAGATCTTTAATTATAAAGGGAAGAGAGCCAATCCTTGTAGTGTCATATTGGCCGTTAGGCATTTGAAAGCTTCTTATTTTTCACCCTTTGATATTAGTAGAAAGGTTAAGGGATGAAGTGGCATGCCACATGAAGAGAGCCAATTCCTGATTTTTTTTTTGGAGTTTCTCTCACTTAATGGTGTTTAGTGTTTCATCTTTCAAAACTTCATACTGACTTGGCCATATCGTCAAATCAATTTTCTTTCTAAGGATGGATCTGAATTTTGATTTTGGAAAAGAAAATTTAGAAAAAAGCTTGATTAGTGTCAATGTACGTTGGAATCTCTTCATGGTCTATTCCTTTTTTATTAATTCTCACTCTTATATTATCCTACTTTTTGATTTTTCAATTTTAATTAATTGTAATATTTCTGTCTTTTATAATACTTTTCTTAAAAGAGTATCCTTATTTTGTTAAAAGTGTTCTTACAATCTAATTGTTTGTAACATAAAGGACATCCTTAATAAATTTAAATTAGGGAATCACAGTGAAGGACCAGTGGAGGAAATTAATTAAATTTTTTTTTAACTAATAAAAAGTGATAAAAATTAAAAGACTTAGTAGTAAAATTGAAAAAATAAATAATAAAAAATTTTGTTTTATAACAAATTTATTATTTTGATCCCAAAATGTGATTCTTCTTTCAATCTTTCTTTTATAATCTTTATTAAACTCTTATGTATTTTTACAGTTTTTAATTTTATAATATATATTAGCATTTTTAACAAGAAAAACAGGTCAAAGTTGTAATTTTGAAGAATATCAGTGATGATGATGATGATGATATATTTTATAGTCTTAAAGTATAAAAAATTATTTTGCAAGAGTTTAAACTATTGATGAGACATGAATCTTTTTTAATTTTCTTAGATTACATATTAATTATTTGTAACGAAAACTTGATGGCTATTTGTGTAATATATTAATTTTATTAACTTTTTCATTTAGCGGTGAGATCGCCATTCTTTTTTTTTCCCCTTCTCTTGACCAGAGTGAGATCGCCATTCTAACTTCGTGGCCTGGAAAATGTCAATTTCTACTTCCAGTTAGGCAGTTACCAAAAAGAAAAATTCAGGAAAAAAAAACCAGTTGAACTGAAACGCAGCGTTTTCATATTCTCTGTCTTCATTCGATTGAGTCACTTTGAGTGCAGAACACGGTACTATATAATAAAAATATTAATTATTAATTAATGGAATTGTTTTCGAACGGTAACCAATGTTCGAGTGTATGACCGTAGAAGACGGCTTTATGAATGGCAATACATCGTAAATTAATAAAAAATAAAGGGCAATTTTGTTGTCCTATGCTAACACATTTTTGACGATTCGAATATTAACCGTGAATCATGATGGTCCGTTAATTTTCACAATGCCATTTTTGTCCCCATCCGTCCAAAGACGATCCCGCTCCCTCGCTTCTATATATACACTGTCCCACCCTCAATCCCACCTCACGCCATTCGCAATTCTTCTTTTTCTAACTCGCTTTCTCTCTCCTAGGGTTAGGGTTTAGTTTCATTCTCGCTCCAGGATTAGCTCCTTGTGGTTTTCTTTCTCTGATCCATCAATGGCGCAGCAAGAGGTTCAGAATGGTGGAGCTGAGAAGGTAGCCGCTGCGGTGTCGTTCGCCGCCGTGAAGCCGCAGCTGGTCGTGGAAGCGTCGAAGGCAAACGACGCCGTTCAGTTCTACAAGGCTGCTTTCGGTGCCGAGGAGGTTGCCCGTACTACGCATCCGAAACGCAAGGCGGAGCAAGAGCTGCCTCTCATCGTCTCTGCTGAGCTGAAGCTCGCCGGCTTCACCTTCCTGGTCTCCGACAACTTCGACGATTCTGCTGCTACGTAAGCATCTCCCTCTCTCTCCAACGATTCTGAGCAAGAGATTTTGTTTATATGTTCATAACCTATAAACATGTCATAAATAATGCGTAATTGATATTGTCTTGTCTTTTGCTTAGTTATTTCCTTTCTTTTCTGGTTTGTGTTGCTTTTGTTAGTCATTGTAACGTTTTCATAGTTTCATTTTTCGTTTTTCTGGCTATACGATTCATTGTTTAGAGCATTTTGAGTAGTTTTGTTTATATACTGTTGTTTCTGCTTCGATTTGTTCGGTCTTTACCTATACATCATGTATCCCGGAAAATCGTTCATACGATTGCTGATACTGTCGTCGTATTATCAAAATCTCTGGTTATTAGTTTTATTTTCTTATTATTTCATGCAACTACTGGAGATGACTTTTCGTCGTTTATTGACTTGACTTTTGGACGATCTGTTTCAATGTTTTCTAGCGTTTTTGTACTCTTTCAAAATAGTTTTCTTCACTGTTGACTCATAAGACTTTTGGTAGTATAAGATAAAACTGATTTTTGTTTCCCTTTTCATTTTTTATTATATTTTTTTTTATTTTGATGTCAGAGCGAAGACGGTTGGAAACGCTGTCGTTTTTTGCCTGGAGACTGAGGATGTGGAAGCTGCCATTGCCAAGGCAGTAGGCGCTGGAGCTGTGGCAGAAGCCGAGGTTGTGGCCGGGGAGGGCGCGTGCTTTGGGGAGCGCGTGGGGAAGGTGAAGGATCCGTACGGATTTGTTTGGCACATCTGCTCGCTGGGAAAGAAGTGCGCTAATACAGAAGCTGAAGCTTGAAGAATGGGAATAGCCGCTGGAGACGGCTTTCAACTGTTCTGATTCTGTTTCTAGCCGTTAGGATTAAGCCACCTAGGTAGTACTATTAGTATTGACGGAAGAAAATTATGGACCCTTTTTGATAATCTTAACTGACAGCTGGCAGTTAAATGGGCAACATTTTCTGGTGCTAATGATTTAGACCTGTTTTACATTATCCTTCTTTTCTGTCTCCTTGACTAACACGTGGATATCTCGCAAGGTTATTATCGTCATTTTGTGTTGTTGGTTTTGTATGGGATAGGAATTAAATTAAAATAATTAAAATCAAAATATTGGGCATGGAGGAGGGGCTCATTGGACAGTGTGAGGAGGATATGCAGGTAAGGTGGGCTGGGCCTACTAAGCATTCACTTGGGTCTATAAGTGTCCTCTCAGAGTTTGACACGTGGTCATTCCAAAGGTATTATTATTTGAATCATGGAAATATGTTCCGTCTATGTGATATGGTATGTGGCAACTGGCATCATGTGAGGGGAACGAAATGGAATCCTCGTGTAACAATAGAATCCTCGTGATTTTGATATGTCTTATCTTTCGGTCCAAAAAGAAAAAAATAAAAGATGCTCAAATGATAAATATTTTAATTTAATTTAACAGATACTATGAAATGAAAGACAGAGCACTGTGGTAAAAAAAAAAAGACAATAAATTAACTTTATCTGCCTTGAAATAATATGGTAATTTATTATATTATAAAATAATTCTCAAATCATAAATATTCTATTTTAATTTAATTTAACAAATACTCAATTATTAGGTTCATGTATAAATGGTTTTTTTGGATTAAGTTGAAGAAATGAGTTTTATTTTAAAAACTGAGTGAACAATCCCACGATCGATCGAGTTATTTGGTTTGGCTGAGCTTGTGGGTGATATCTTAGGATACGTGTGTGGTATGTGGGAAAGTGTTTCCTGCCGATAAAAATTGTTCAAATAATATAGTAATTTATTATATTATAAAATAATTCTCAAATCATAAATATTTTAATTTAATTTAACAAATACTCAATTATTAAGTTCACGTATAAATATTTTTTTTTGAGTAATTTAAATAATTGGGTTTTATTTTAAAAACGTAGTGAACAATCCCGAGAACCACCGAATTATTTGGTTTGGCTGAACTTGTGGGTGATATATTAGAAAAAGTATGGTACGTGGGAAAGTATTTCCTCAAAAAGAAATGAGAAAGAAAATTCATAACTAAACACGTTTGGTGCTGTGGAATGTGGGTTATTGGAAAAATTATTTTCCTAGAATTATGGGAAAATGACTTCCTCAAAAACAAAAAGTTGAACAAAGGACTTGCTTTGCTAGTAAAGCAAATTTTTTTGAAAAATTATCCTTTATAAAATAACTTAAAGATAAAAAATGATTATAATATTAATTTTACAAAGCATTCCTAGTTAAATATACCAAATATTAGGCGTGTTCATGGGTAAGGTCAGACTAGGTTTAACTCCTACCTGTTGCTTGGCTCGATGAACACTCGAGTCAATATCGAACCAAATAAAACTGGGCCGGTCCGATACTAAGTATGTTTTTTAAAAAAATTAAAAATTAAAAAATAATTTTATTTAATAAAAAAATACTTATTTATATCTAAAAATATATTTTCTTAAAAAATAATATTAAAAAAATAACATTTTAAAAAAACTATAAATACTTAACCATTATATATTATTTTTACATAATATTAAATCAAAAAATAAATTCAAAATTTAAAAAAAATTGAAAGATTAAAATCTTTAAAAGTTTTCATAATATTTATATAGTAAATATATTATATTAGATATATAAAGAACAAAAATCATATAAAATCAATCAATATATATAAAATAAATAAAACAAATACATATAGGTCAGGCTGGGCAGGACCAACAACATTTGGTTTTAACCTAGGCCCAACCCAAAAATTAGCCCAGTCTGGTTGGCCTGATATAGCTGGGTTGAATTGGACCAACCCAGCATCGAGCATTGGTGTTCAGCCCTACCAAATATAATTTGTGCTAGGAGAGGAGGTTTCCAAAAGGTTCTTTCTCATCCTCATTCCTATTCCTATTCCTATTCCTATTCCTATTCACATTTTATATCAAACCCAGCCAAAAGAAAAGGTTCAAATGAAAAACTGTTTTAGGTGCTGAAAATAGTAATTGAAAACTTAGTTCGTTATTGTACTATGGTCACACAGAAAATATAAGTTTCCCAATGAAACATTTATTCTAAGATTGTTCTCACTACAAAAAACTAAAGAAGTGTATATGTAATTTATCCATCAAGTATTGTACTTTTATTAAACTTCAGTAATTAAAAATTAAAAATGATCTCATCAGTTTGTAAATTCTCCAACATCCTGCCCCCCTGTGCTTATTTTTTTATATGAGATTTATATTTTAGACAATTCATATTTTATATTTATATTTTCAAATTAAGATATTATTTTTAAAATGTACTTTTATTTTATACTATATTCCTATTAAAATTATAAAATCAAAGTAATATAAAATATGGTTTGCTCATTTGAAAAATAAACATTGAATCCAAACCACACCCTCCCCCCGGGTTGAGTTCCAACTCATTATTAATGCGGGGTTTCAACATCATATGATTCTTGATGGTCCCAAAAAAATCATGATTCTTATCTAATTTCATGCGTTTTTTCCCCTCAAGATCCTGCCCTCTTCTGCTGTTCTTTTTTCAATCTAATTAAAAAGAGAGAGTATAAAATAGGACTTCCCCTATTCTGTTTCATTCTATTGGAGAGAAATAAAAAAATGACATAAAAACGAAAAATTAAAAGTAAAAATAAAAATAAAAATAAAATAAATTTACTTTCACTTCAATCACTTCCTTTATATCTCCTCCTAACAAAATGACATTAAACTTGTCGGAAATAAGAGTGGATCAATATTTGGGTGAAGAAGAAATTAAGTTTATATATATGTGTATATATATATATATATATTATTTCATCATGCTCTAGCCAAAAATATTGTTAGAAAATTAAAAAGATAAATATATGAAATATAGCCGGAAAAACAAAGGATAATAAATAAAAATTTTATATACAAATATATTATTTTTGTTATAAATATAATCATGAGGAAATTAATTTACCCTTCCAACATAGTCTCAAGAAATATGGCCAGAAAAAAAAAAAACATAGTCTCAAGGAAAGCCTTTGTCGAAATCCATTTCAATTCTCAATGGTCAATTCATGCCATCTACAGTCTTTGTGGTGGATGCCACAGTTAGGATTGGGCATCAAAACCAACATATCTACAAGCCGAGGCCCGGCCTCATTTCTCATGTTAGATAAGATGTGACACTGATGTGGACCATTCAAATTTTATTTAGAACTTTTTTATTTTTTAAATTTAAATTTTATTTTTTTTAGAAAAAAATTGTTAGTTGAAAGATTATTTTTATTTTACATTTGTTTTAAAAATAATTTTTATTTATTTTTTGAATACATATAAATTTTTTCGGACAAATATATGCAGAATAATTTGATTCATTATTTTTTTTTTAGAAAAATAGGGACTTGGCCTAAACTAATTAAATTAAAACTTTTTTTTAACCAACCATTTTTTTTTTGGGCAAGTGGACTTACTAAACTAAATAAAACGCTAGTAGCAGTGTAAAGTCCTTACCTCCTAACTAACTAATTGAATTAACTTATACAAGCACACGTATTGAATTCAATGATTTTTTTTTAATTATTGCTTGTGCATATCAATATAATACAATAAAATCAATGAAAAAAATCACACTATTAACTAACTATAAATAATGCAACTCACTTCCAATTTTATATGTTCCTTACATTCACATAGTTTAAGTGACCCTAACTATATATTTTTCAATTGAGAAAAGGGGCATTAGGCCCAAGAATAATAAAAAAAGCAGAATCCAAATAAACAAACCATCAAAACATGAAACCAAAATTAAACAGATTTTAGCCTTTTTAGCCTAGATTCCATTCCATAAGACCCTAAGGGCCTGTTTCGTATGAAGAATTTTGTCCATTGGAAAGGAAAAGAAAGAAGGAAAATACTAGTTACTTTGTTTGGTGTGCAGCAAACTGGTTCCTTGGAAAATAAAAAATCCATCATGTAATGGAATGTGAGTTGCCTTGGGGGTGCGATGGAAAATTTTGGCTTCTTGGGAAGCCACATTCTTTGGACTAAACTACCCTTGTATCCAAAACAAATTTTCAAACCTTGCCATCTTCATCGCAGTACACCATCACACTTAAGGAGAGTCCACCATTTTAGTCATCGCACCTATGGAGTCCACACCTTTGAACTCTGTTCATCGCACTTTCGAAGATCTATATGCGAACGTTGTTCTCATCTTCATTGTAGCAGACCTCACACTTGCGGAATCACCACCATCTACCTTGTTTTCCTCCTTCTCACAAAGAAGCTGATGGATTAATGAACCTATACCACTCTCCACCCATACCGACATTGCACCTGGGTTTGGCCATTACCATCGTCCAAATCTACAAACTCAAGGAACAAAGTTTTGTTTTTTTTAAAAATAATTTTACATTATTATTTATTCAGGATATTTTGGTCTTTTACAATCTTAAAACTTCTATTCCATCAATTTTTCACACATACCAAACAAAAAATATATTAGGATTACATTCAAATTTTCCACCATACATTAACATACATATAAAGCTTAATTCCATCCACATTCTTATTTCCATTCTCTTTCCTCTTTTCATTCCATTAAAAATTATTTCTGTGCACCAAACATGCCCTAACTCCTAACTCCTTGTGAATATGCCACCGGTGCACATCACTTGTGATGGATCTTGTGCTCATCACATTTGGGCTGTTCAGATTAAATTTGGATGGCCCAGATTTATAATTTTTTATTTTAATTTTTTTTATAATAACAGTATTTTTTTTTAAAAATGACAATTATAAAATTATATCTATTTTAAATTTTATATTTAATAAAATAAAAATATAATTAAACTTGAACCGTGATACCCAAATCTGATGAGCACAACAAGATGCTCATCCGAAGGGAGATCCTATGACTGAAAGATCGTGTACATTTATTATAAAAGGGAAAAAAAGTACTTTACACATGGAGAAAAATGAATTTGAGCTTCTTATGATTTTATTTTTTAGAAAATCATTAATTATCTTTGAATTCGAGTCATTGAGTCTAAATGAAAACAAGTTCTAATATAATTTTCGTATCCCCAATTACACTCGAAAGTTGAAAGTTTAAACTCGAGTGACAACGATAAGATAGATTCAAATAGAGTAATAAACTCAAGCCCTACTAATGTTTTCATAAAAAAAACTTGTAGATTGACTGTCAATCCAATGTCCAATCTTTATAAAGTCAAGTCAGATTAATCTAGCCTGATAAATGAGACCGAATTATCCGAGCCTGCCCAGCTACAAATTAGTTTGCACACCCTTAATTGAACTCTTTGGACTCGTTCAAGGTTGAGCTTCTCATAATATTATTTTTTAACATTATTGCTAAGTGATACAGCGAATATTTGTTGCAGTTCTTTGAGCATTGAATCAAGGAATATTCCATTAAGAATAAAGTCAAACAACTAATTTGTTTCACTTTTCTTTTCACTGCTTTTCAAACCATGTCAATTCCACTGCATTTAATTAAAGACTCAAATTTTAGAGCACCCTTTAATAGATCAAGCACAGAAATAGTACTCCAAATTAGTAATATGATGATGCTTATACATATATATATATATATATTTTAATATCTCATTCTGAATCAACGTGTATCATATCAGCTATGTCCTTTCTTTCTCCCTTATGTACAAGCATTCATTAATGGCGTCTCAGATCTTCCATGTGAAGTTTCAGGCAATGCAAGTTGGCAGCAAACAACTGGAAAGGAAACTCAACCCTCTCTTCTGTACCATCCAAAAAGTAAAGCAACTGTGAGTCAGAAATAATGCAAGAAAACGAATTTCATATTTTGGCACCTTCAAAATAGATATATTTCAATTTAGTCCTCCGCAGCCGCAAAGTCAGAAATCCAAATGCTTGCCATGCATGTTGATATAAATCTTTCATAATTCAAATTTTTTACTCAAAATTATAGAAACTTCAAATATATTATTATATAATATAGCGTCAGATTTGTCATAATTTATAGGCAAGTCTATTTTCTTTAGTCTTGCTGATCATCCAAATAGGTGTCTTTGAAAACCAAATAATTCAAAATTTTATCTCTTTCATTGACTCTGAAACATTTCACCCTAAATTCTTCATCATAGATAGCTAGAAAGGGCTATATTTCAAACATTTTAATCGTTGAAAAAAACATAAAGCTTGAATTTTTTTGGGGAAATTGGCAGTACACTTTAGCAAAAGCTGCAAAAGTGACAATTGTAGGGGAAAAAATTACATATCAAGACACTAATAGAGTAGGTTCGAGAGGGGGTGGACCTTTCTATGTTTTTGGTAAAGCAATTCAGGTGAGATTCTGTACAAGTCTTCATCCACAGGTTTTGGTGTTGGCCTCGGCACCGCAATATCATCACCATTATTAGGGCTTCCTGCTTCTTCAAACTCTCCCACCCATTTCTGCTTTTTCCCTTTCTTTTCATGTACCTTTGCCTGCAATGTCACAAACACATTCATTGGTATATATATATAACACTTTCTCTGCTTTGCTTTACTTGCTAAAGTTGTCTTTCATGTCACATGCCTACCCTCTCACCCTCACACATGATTATGCTTTTGTGGGGCCTTTGGTATCATACCAAAAGATCCCACTATCTTATCATAATCCAAATTTATGTTCAATTTCTCAAGAAGCTATATCAGACTCTTACTAATTCCAATTGAGTTGATGAGTCGGAGTACATAGATATAAAGCTCTCTAAACAGCAATTTTTTCATACACAAGTCTTGAACTCAACTAATCTTAAAAAAAACATGCGTGGAGCCACTTAAATCAATTGCAGAGGGGAAAAGAATTTACTAGTAACTAGTAATTGGATTTCAAACACAATACTACTGGTGGTCCTATCCTAGCCATTTGAACACCTTTATGAGATGGCGTGGTACAAAGAAGTCAATGAATTAAAGGACCCACAAGCCTAAATATGTGACCTACCACATCAAAAGTAGTAAACAAAGGCAAACTTTCTTTCTCCACCACTCACGGACATCGTCTACCCCTACCGGCCTCTTTTATACTGTATAGCCTTACCTTAAACTAATGCAACTTCGTTTTCCTCCTACTTTAATTCCTCCCTCTTTTGAATCTTTTTAGGCCCAATACTTTACCTTCACACCTTTATTCAATACTAAATCCAGAAAAATCAGCTACATAATCTTACAAGATTCAACACCTCCAACAACTTCATCCACTCACATAACTACACTTGTCTTCCTTCTCACACAATTATTTACCAACAAACTTTGACTCTCACTCACACTAACATAAATAACACTTCTAGAAGAAATGACAGATTTGAAGTGAGAATAACACAGGGAATCACATATTCACATTACATATACACAGAATATGAATACAGTTTTGTGATGACAAAGGATGTTAATGAGAAGTTTTTCTTCACGAAGAGTGAGTGGGGGTGACAGATGTCATACGCACCTTCCTGCGAGGGACGACGATCATGGCGGGGGTGACGACGTCGTTCTCGTACAAGTCTCCGGCGACATAGAGATCACGATCCTCGGACTCAGATGAGAAGGTGTAGCGAAAGAAGCCAGCTTGTGTGGCAGACTCGAAGCACTGCGTGAATGGGAGGTTGTCGTTCCAGTCCCAGCTTCCAAACGCAGGCACGTGACTCCTCCTGCAGTAGTACTCCTATATTTCACACAGAAACACACCGACAGTTATTAACAGACAAGAAGAATGTGAGAGAAAGATGAAATATTTAGGCACACAGGACTCTGGTTGCTTACCTCCATTGATGAAGCTGAAGCAGATAGAGGGAGATGGATGATAGGGTTGAGGAAGAATAATGGTTTGAAGCGTGGGTTTGGAGGCGATTTAAAAGAAGAGGGTTAGTCGTGTGAGGACGAAAGGTGAGAGAGAGACAAGGAAGGAAAGTGAGGGGTAGGGAAGAAAAGAAGACAGAAAAGGAAGTATCAGAGGGACAGGATGGTAAGGTGTGAGAGAGAGATGGAAGGAGAGTTAAAGAAGAGGTGAAAAACTTGGGAAAGGAGAAAAAGAAAGATCGTAAAATGAAATTTTCATGAGAAGGGAAGGGATAGACATAATAAGAATTAAAGAATGAATTAAAGAGGGTGTAGGTTGGTTTTAAATTCTTCGTTCAGCCTTTTTACCAGGGGGTGGGGAGGGCCTAGTTGGTCGTTGAGTATTGCAAATTCCAATGCATCAAAAACTATTTTTAAAATGTAGAAGTATATAACAAACAAAAGATGATGTGATTAGTGAACAGTGATCACTCGGAAAAAATGAGGTTAAGGGATAATTTCATTATATTCCTATTGTTTTTTCCCAAACATTTAATTAAATATTGTAAATACCATGAAAATCATAATTAATCGATCATTATATCTCTAAGAAATTAAATTATCCTAATACTGCAACTATGATTCTTAAAAAAAAATAGCTTTTTTTTTAGAGTAACAATCAACATATTTCATAATCGATATTTAAAAATTAATTTTTTTAAGACGTATAAATAATTAAAATTGATTTTATTTTTACTAATAAAATCTTTGATTTTGACCAAAATTACATTAAAATTTTTAAAATACTTTTAATAAAAACCATTAAGGATATTTATGGAATTTATACATTGATGTATCACTGAAATTTTTAAAAATTTTTATATTAAAGGCCATGAAAATCTATATTATTATAAATGAAATGCTCTTAAAATAAGATTACAATATTTATTTATGATAATAACTAAATATATAATATATTTGATTTAATGTGACTATCATCTTCAAATCAAAATGAATAAAAAAAACATAGACATTTCAATAGCCCAAAAAGAAAAGAATATGGATGTTTTTAACATTTTTTTTAAATAATGACTTGGGGATTTTTTTAAGTGCTTTAAAAAATTTCATAGACTTAAGATTATTGTCTCCAATTCAAAATATAAATTATTTTTTTTTGGAAGTGACGTATTGGGCTAAATTATTAGTCATTTTGGGATATTATCTGCTGTATCAATTTTTTTTATTTATGTCCTAATAAAAATATTAGATGGGAGGAAGGGGAGAAATTTTGCTGAATTTTGTTTGGTTTTGTTTGAAGTATTTGTATGTGATAATGGATGGCATTGGGTTAGTGCCTCTTCAGCTGCCGTTTCAACCCAAATTTAGCCTTAAAAATTAGTTTGAACCAATTAAAATTATGTTTAGCTATTTTTAAAATTTCTATTGTTAACTAATTTTACCTCTTGAAATGGTTCCTCATAAGGAGATGGCTACTACTTCTTCGTTTAAATTTTTTATTCCCATTTACATTTATTTTAAAATCAGATAAAATAGATTAATAAAAATAAAAAAATATTATTTTTATAAAATTTTTTCTATTTAATAATTAAAATATCTCTTCAAAATTTTAACTTTTTATGAAATAAAACCTGTAAAAAAATGTTGTAACATATATATTATGTTCTTAATTAAATATATATTAAATTTTGATTTAAATAAATTAAATTAATCATGATAGAGTTTAAGTTTAATTTAAAAAAATTATAAATTTTGTTAAAATTAACTTTTAAATAAATTATCCAACAAAATTAATTTTATTAAAATTTAATTTTAACTAAATAAAAATCAAACAAACATTTATAACTAATTAAAAACTAAACAGCCACTTAGTTCTGGATTGTGGCGTTGGGGATAGTGCAATGCAATCGAAGACATGGGAAGCGCTTTTGATCCCACACGCGTACCCTCCTTCTCACTTTGTGCTTTGTGCAATCTGCATGCCTATGCTTTTCTCTCTCTCTCTCTCACTCTACTGCTACCACCTAACCAACTGAGGAAACCTCTCAGCTCAGTCAAATCTTTTTTTTTTAAATATTCCACAGTCACAACCTCCCTCCTCGCTCATTCATCAGGTCAACAACAACCCTTCCCCCCCGCCCCCAAAAAAAATAATACCCCCCCTCCGTTTTATAATATAGAATAAATTTAGTAAAAAATAAAAATTTTATAAAATATTTTTTTCAATTCTAAATATTAAATATTTTATTTTATCCTAGTTACATGATTTTTTATAATATATAAAATAATATTTATTATATATTTTTAAAAAATATTTTTATTTAATATATCTTCAAGAGATTAAATAAAAATAATTTTAAAGAAATATTATGATTTTTTTAGAGAAGTTAAAATAATTAATTATTTTTAACTCTCATTCTTAATTAAAAAATATTTTCGATTAAAAGGGTTTTATATTAAAAATTAAAAAATTAAAAAATATATATAAGTTATTTTATCAAAATTAGAAACTATTTACATTTTTTTTAAAATTTTTGTCCTAATTCACAATAGAGTTCAATTAAAATAAATATTTAAATTTTTCTTATAATTTATAGTAATGAAAAGAGATAATAATAATTAAGATGAGATAATTTAATAAGTAATTTTAAAAAATTATGATATTTTTTTAAAAAATTAAAATATATAATTAACTTTAATTATTTTTCTTAGGTGGTACACCTCTTATTTTTTTCTTCTTTTAACAATTTGCATTCAGCATTATCCGCTGGTAGTAAAGATAACATGGAGGACAAAAAATATATTCTTTTTAATTGGATTTGTTTTATACTTTTATATATAAAAATTAGAAATTAAACCCAATTATTTACTTAAGAAATAGGAAAAGCTACTATGACTCATGCCAGTACAAGTATCCACCTCTTTATCTACTCCTTTTTTTTTGTATCTCCCTGCCAACTCATTTATTACTAACATGGCACCAAACAGTGAAACAAACAAACAAACAAACAAAAATACACTGCGGCACTGCCCACTGCTACTCAAAAAAGTTGTCTAGTTGGCCTCTACTGCAAATATATACTACTATTTAATTTAATCGACATGCTTTTCTTTCTTTATTAATATATTAATAATACACACACACACACACACATATTTAATGTTGTGATTTGTGTCACTAACTTACCTTATATTCAACGAATAAAGAATCATGAGTCCCCACATTTTTTATATATCAATATATATATATATCCTTTTCCAAAGATTTCAAAATATACATATATACCTTTCACCTTCACAAATAATAAATTTATTAAGTATTATGTTAACAAAGAAAGAAGCTAGAGATAGGGTCCTTTTGAAACAGAAGGATATACAGGAAACAAGGAAATACTTACTTGTATCATCCTTTTCATCTTTTGTTTCCTCAGAATTCAGAATGCATATTCCTTACCTTTATGCATTTGCTTAGGTTTCATTTCAGAGGGGATAGAGACGTAGGCAAGAAAAGGCTTCAAATGCGATACAAAAAAAAAAAAAAAAGTTAAAGGAATTGCCATTGTCTAAAAAGGATGTAATGTAATACCCTTTCTTTTCCTCTCTTTGCTTTTCCTTTCTTTCTTTCTTTCTTTCGCTTTCCACCAATCAATGCTAAAGCAAACTTTACATTTTTGGTTCCTCTAATTCTTAAGGAGCCGTATTTTGGGCCCAAAGTCCAATCAATACTAAAGCAAACTATTTAGTTAAGGAGACACATTTTGGGCCCAAAGCCCAATACAGGTGGACGTGGCTAACACACACACACACACACACACGCCCAAATAATGCACCAAACTTTTCCTTTGTTATCAGACTAACAACGTCCTGAATCCCTCTGAAGAAAGCCATTACGTTCCACTTAATAATTGAATCAATCAAACATTTTTTTTTGTTTTTATAAAATCCTACCTTCTACCATCGAGGTCACTTTCTTCACATATTTCCTCATTTCTTTCCTCTTTGTTATAAGAAAAAGAAACACTTTTTGGTTTATTTCCCTTTTCAATTGCTCACGAGGAATATATAAAGAACTTTCCTTAACAAAGCTGGTTACTTGTGCCTTAAGGAAGCTGTTTCCTTAACACACACTATACATATGTATAACTGTTAATTACTTCTCTTCATTCTAAACTTCCTCATCAGACTTGTGGGTTTAATTTCTGCAGAATCAACAATGGCTGCTCTGGTAGAAAAGTTGAAACACAATTCTTGCTCTAACGCCATAATAGCTAACTGGTATGTTTTCTAGCTAGCTAGCTAGTTAGTTCTCATCAGCTCTGTCTCATCAGAATAAACTCTTACCACCTCTCATTAATTTAATCTATCTAGCTCTCTTGTCGAATCCAAATGCTTTTTAGATGTCTCAGAATGTATATGACTACGTACATGCAATGAATAAATAGCACTAACTAAATGAACAAGTGAATGGAATTCATCATTTGGGAATTTGAAGGCAAATTATTAATTAAAAATCTTCCCAGAATCTTACTGATATATATATATATATCTGTTTGATTCTGTTTATATGTATGGTGCCAGTCCAAGAAGTAAAAAGCAGAATTTGCAGGCACAAGAAGGAGGAGATCAGTTATGGAAGAAAGTGGAGGAGAGAAAAAAACTTAATGAACTCAAATCAACGAAAAGTATTGCAGGAACAAGTTCAGACGCCAAGAGGCTTATGTACTGTATTTCTGCTCCTCCCACTCATCCAGCTTATATTTTATCATCCTCATCATACTTATATATGTTTATATATATATATATATTTGCATATCCATCATTGTTAGTACTGATAAATGATTATGTTTTATTTAAGCAAATATATTAAAGTTTATTTCCTTGAATAAAACCATAAACTAATATGCAACATCAAATAATCAATTAAGGATATATTATTTGTAAACTATTTTAAATTATATATATTCTCATTCAGTAGAGGTCTAATTATCTTTTTTTTTGTATTAAAAATATTTTTGGGGTGAAATTACAAAATCGCCCATGCAGATTAATAACGCCTAAGATATTGTTCTAAACTTGAGGAGAAATTCTAGGACACTAAATAAAAAAGTCAAAATCTTATCCGTTTTTTTTTTCTTAAAAAAAAGAAAGAAAGAAATTGTTGTGATAATTAATACTTACATCTGTTACACATACAAATTGTTTAATGATTGAACCAATGATAGCGTCACACGTGTCCGCCATGCCTTACTTCCTTTCCCATTGACACTTCCAAGTGTAAACCTTCAAAGCTCTGCATGCATGAACGTGGAACCCATTCACAACATATCTCTCTCTCTCTACACTTTTCTCTCTGAAGCAACAGCGAAGATCGATCCATTTCGTTAAGATCTTTCATTCTTTCTCCTTTCTTTTCGGGTGAGACACACTCTTAAAACTTGAATTCAATTAATGACTACTCTTCTAATTTCATTATTTGAATTTACAATTAATTCAGTTCACTTTTATTAATTATTCCTCAGATTTCTTATTGGATTTTCAATCCACACAATATAACGTCGAATTCGATCACTGCGTACGTATTCGACGATATGGCTGCAGAAGTTCAGACCTCCGATCTTGATTCTCAATTCAAGGCTACTCCTGCACTGTATGCTCTTGTTTATCCTTTTAATTTTTTTCTTTTAATGCAATGCCTGATTCTAGAAATTCCTAATATTGGAATGTGTTCTGTTGGATTTCTAATCAAGAATGTCTTCAACTTGTATGAAAGATTGCTCGAATGAAATCCGATTCGTTTCGGTGAATCTTTCGCAATCTTTAAATTAAATGTGGCGTTTCTGCGTTAAAAAATGCGATGTTCTGAGGTCCAAATCAACGGTTGCAGCTTCTAAACAAGTTACGTACGTTTTCAGAACACATACATGTACTTTCCGTTTTAAATTCGATCTTGGATGTCCAATTCTGGGTCACTGATCTGGAAATGGAAGTAATTGAATTCATTAGCTGATATGACGCTATTGTTTCCAATGATTCGAACAAATTCTCCTTTTCTGTTTCTTTGGGTTTTTTATAACTCTCTAAGGATGATCTTTTTCTGAAACATCCAAATTCTGAAGCATACTGTGGGGTACAGTACAGTTTGTGTGTTTGGTGGATGTTATTGGTTGCAATGTTTTAAAATGTTCTGCGATGAAATGTATATCTGTAGAATTTGGTGGAGGTTAAGTGTAAGATTTAATTGAATTATGGACTGTATACGTACTAGAACAATAAATTGTTTGAGGAGTGTAGTGGGTAAATAATGAACTGATAATGGTTGTAGGACATTAATTGCCTTGATTTCTCAGGTTTAGAGCATGTTCTTTGTTTTCCGTTGTGATCTTCAGGGCTACTAAAATGAAAAATCAGCCTAATCAAGGAGGAGATGAATTACTGAAGGCAGTATTGAGGAAGAGGACTAAAAAGGCAAGTACAATGGAAAGCACAGCTAGTACTGAATCTAAGAAGGTATGCATTTCTACTCAGAATCTGCAGACTCAAAAAGGGGAGAAATTATTTAAGGCCCCAACGAAGAAGATGACTGAGGAGGTGAATATAAATGAAAGTGACAACAAAAACAAACCAAGGGAAGAGTCTAAGAAGATGTGCACTTGTTCTCCAACCACCCATGAAGGGTCATTTCGTTGTCATCTTCACCGCATTGATGCAGCGAAGAATTCAATCAGTGAAAAGAAGAGCAGTCTGAGTTGCAATTCTGTTCGAACTTTCCGTACGGTAGAATTCAAGCCTCAGTTGTCCAGGTTTGGTAAGGCTGCTTCTGCTGAACCAGTAATGAATCATGATAGCTCATGCCAACCATCCATAGTTGGTTCTTCTTAAACTGAGCTTACTTGTAGACTCTAGTTTCTTGGTCTTAAAAGAGAAACAGAAATAGTTGCTCTGAGCTGTACAGGTTTTGCACTAGATTTCTTGAGTTCTGTTATAGATAATTTGGTTTGAATTGATGAACCTGGTACAAGTGTCCACTGCTGGGTTAAATCTTTCCTTAAAAAACCCTTGCTTTCTAGAGAGGTTAAGAAAAAATTCTGTAATAAAAGGCGGTTCCATCAATCTTTTTTTTTTTTCTCTCTATCTTATCTTCTCTTTCTTCTTTGTGGGTTAATGGTTCCTTCTGTCATATACTGCAGTCTTAAAGCTATGGCATTAAAACTATCATCTGCATTTGTGTGTATGTTGACACATCCAGACTTTGAACCATATGGAATATGAAATTTATAGTTGCACATTGCATATCTATTAAGGCCCAGTTTTTAATTATACCCTATTTTAAAAAGTTTAGATGGTGAAAATTAGTAGAAAGCAGTACATTGATAATTGTAGCTTGAACTCTGGATTCTTCTGCAGACAAATATTTTTTGTGCAACTAACCCAGTACAGTTTCTTACAATGTTTGGTGAATGTGGCAAGACAAAAAGACAATGCCCTACTACCTTATTTAATAACTCCTTAAATGAATATTCTGCTAAAGGACATCAAACTGTGTCAAGAAATGCATCAATTGTTGGAAACTTTCCTTGCTCTAATTTGTTATAATTTCTTTCTCGCATCGATCTTCACAATACAAGTATTTATTAAGAAGCAAAAGTTGAAACTAGGGGTGGGTGATTTTGTGTGACAAATCCTTGAGCAAGTGAAGGAAATGAGTAGAGATGAAGAGCACAAGAAGTACAAAAATGGCTGAGAAAATGAACCAATGTGTGGAGTCTTGAGCTCAGGAGGAAGAAGGAATACTATATCTAGATGGGGCCTTCTTGTTGGCTTATTCGTGTGAGACTGCCACCATCTTGTAAAACTAGATTTTAGCCCAATGACATTTTGGGAAACTTATTGCATTCTGCATAAGTTGTGTAATACAAGAACAGTCTTTTTCCATAACTGATATAAGTTATTTGATACTTTAATGATGTCAAATTCCACTATAAAACTCATTACATGACAAAAAGTAGTTTTTCTTTTCTTTCTTTATTTTTTTTTTAAAAAAACTTTACAACCTTAGAGAAATATCCATAGCCATGTCCTTTAAAATGAGTCAGAAAAGAAAGATTGTGATAACCTAGTTTTAGTGATCATTACCTAAGAAAATTCTCACTGGCTCTTTAACCAACCATTGATTACTAGCATTTCGAACCACTCATATTAGCATTTTAGCCTGTTGTTATTAACATTTTAACCTATTCTTACTAGCAGATTTACTAGCAACATATATTGGTTAAAATACATTACTGTTATTACTAGCAATAGATTAAAACACATTACCTAGCATTTAGCTTTCCGTTCGGTAACACTTTTTTGGTAAAACCTTTCGGTATTTGATTGTTATTTTGGACTCTGATTAATTTAAATTGAGTTAGGTCAGATCCCATATGAAAGGAAGGCATTGTTCAGTTACACTTCAACACACTATTAGTACAACACTAAGGAATGTGTAATCCATGCTTTAAAGCACATTACTAAAACTTTTACTAGCATTATGTTATCAACTTATCAGCACCTTTATAACCTCTAACCTAAATCCTCCTTGTCAACAACTCAAAACTAATACAAAATTTTATTTTTTCTAATTTTTTGTTTAAAACAGAACATAAAATAAAACAATCTTTTGATTATCACTCATTGGAGCAGCAAGGAAACTGGATTCAAATTAGTGGAGAATGATGGGAAATGGGGACAACAAACAGTGTTAATTTAGGTGACATAAACAGTAAGTGTGGAAGATGAGGAGAGTTCATGAAGATTGGATCAGAAAGATCAAGATGGATGTGGAAGAATTTAGACCTCATATATAAAAGATATATAAAAAGTGATTTATCAATATTAACTAATACAAAATATAAAATTTATAATAAATTTGACAATTTATAAATCATGGTCAGGTAAATTGGTGAGATATATGATTTAAATGAAGTTACTGAAATGAAAAAGACAGTCAAAGGGGATGCAAATTGGGAAAGTAGAGTCCAAGAGAATAGCAACAGAATTAGGGTTTAGGTATCTAGCTTTACAGGAATAAATGGGACCTCCTGCTCTGCTCCAAAATTTGTTTTGCCATTATCTGCATAAGAATTCAATTCTCACAGATTACCCCCCCATGTGATCTCTTGTCACCGTTTGCCTAATTTTTGGGACCACCAACTTCTGCAATACTGATTCACTAGTGATATAGAAATTGAGTAAATTATACACATATATTAACAATTTTATTGAAATTATGCACATTTTTTTATCTATTTTCACCATATTCATAGATATCACTCTTTCAGCTATGAGGTTTGTCCTGATTTTAATAAGTTATGGAACTCAATCCACTTAAATTTTCTTGAACAAAAAAACCGTATACACAGATGTCTTTTAAAATAAAAACAATCTTGTAATTTATTTAAATCCTATATGTTCTAACCAAAATACCTTTCATTTGATTCCTTTTAGTTTAAAAAAAATACATGTATCTAAATAAATGGAAGATTTTCTAGTCAACAAAATTTAAATCGAATGAGATAATTTTTAATTTTAAAAGAAGTTTGTGTATATTTTAAAAATAAAAATGATTTGAGTAATTAAAAAAATAAACTCTAAATTGCTTGTTTATTTCTTTTTTTTTTTAATGAACACCAAAGTAATCCTCCAGCCAACAGTGAAAATAAACTTTGAATTGCTTGTTTATTTCTTTCTTTTTTTTAACATCAAAGGAATCCCCCACTTAAAATGAAATGCTTAAGAGATCTTTCTATTTACTAATTATGTTGGGACCTTATTGATTACTTTTTTTTTATGATAAAAAATATATATAATAGAAAAATCACTGCAAACAATTTTTTTGAAAGAAAAATCACTGCAAACTTTGTCATGTCATGTGTCATATTTTTATTTTTTTTCTCGGGTTGAGAACAATAAATAGTAAATTTAAGGTGATATCTTTGCATGGATAAGCAATAAATCCTAATAGTTGAAAGAGTAATTAAGGATAGTTCAGAGATAAAATCACAAATATTTACTTTAATTTTTTATTTAGTAATATAAATAATAAAAAGTAAAAGTATCTCCAAATATCAAAGATGCCTTGAGATATTCTGAAACTTTCATAATTGTGCAACTCTAAATTCTTTATATTAAAAGGAATTGGGTTCTTTGCTGCTATCAAAATAGCAGCATAAGTAGATTTGGACCATTTAGATATGTCTCCTTCCAAATTTTTTTAATAAAGAATTACCCTTTTTTATTCAAAACTTGTAGTTATAATATTATCTTTATTTTTCATATTGTCTATTTTAAAATAAAAAATATTAATTTTTTTCAATAAAAAATATTTTAAATCTAGACCGTTCATATTTGATCTAAATAGTCCAAATCTACTATTAAAACAGCTATCATAGAAAATAAGTTTATTTTCTTTTGATAACAAATCATCACAAATCCTCTCTACATAGAATATTCCTATAATTCAAGTAGTCAATATTTTCTTCAGCATCTCAAATGGGTCAAAACAAAAATCAATTCTTCTCTTCTCCCCAAAATACAAAGTGAGGGATATATACAATTGAATACATGAAAAAGATGTGGCAAAATAAAAATGACATGACAAAACACAATATGCCAATTGAGAAATGTCAATATCTCAGATATTTCTAACCACCCTTGCCACTTGCTTTTACTTTGATATCTCTAATTAACAATATCCATAAGATACTTAATTAACTTAACTTGTTTGAACAATGATGATAATTACACCAAACATACCAAATTACAATAATATTGCAAAACTTTAATTTGCAGCTTAATTAGCTCTCCACAACTGACAAACTGCCACCTTTGGCAGAAAGATTATCAGAACTTGAATGAAAAATGAACGGAAAGAAGAAATCCAAAATTTGAATCCTCTCCTATTGAAAATTGTGCTATCTTTTTTCTGCTATAAAATTTGATCTATTGACTTGATGTAATAATTGGGAAAGAAATTCAAAACCTTTAGTAAAACTGATACAACATATATCAGTTGAGCCAAGTGTTTAATAGCTCGATCCAATGTGCAATGCCGGCACAATTATTGGATTGGGTTTCTCTCCCAACCATCATCAAATCAAGTCAACTGATGAGATTTCAAATAGAAGAAGATATCAAAATTTTCAATAGGAGAGAATATATATGTTTCCTAAGTGAATCTCTTATTCCGAGTTTCGTTATCTTATTCACTCCTCCTCTCTTCAAATACAATTAATTATTTGAGAGGATACAATAATTATTTGATTAAATTAAGAAAATACATATATATATATATATGTATATAAATCATCTGTGACAAATACATCTGTAGTGGTATGGGCTATTGAGAGGATCATTCCCTTCAACGGGCACTTGTTCAGCAACGCACTTATGCTTACACCCTCTGCATTCATTGTAAGTACAAGTTGGTGCTGTGGATCCAATCATCAGCCTCCTACATATATGTTTCCTCCATTCCTCTTTGCTTCCCTGAAATTAACTCCAAATTCACAAATTCAATATTTCTTTCTTTCTTTTCTTGAATTGAGACATATACAAACCCTAAGCTGCTTAACCCAAACACACACACAAGCATACCCAGCAATTCAATCTCATATTTAGTCATGTCTCTGTGGTGAAACTATACGTACGTACCTCTAGACTTTGTTCTCTCTGGGATTGATCAGAGGATTGAGATACCCATCCTTCTGTTTCTATCCCTGCAACATAAGAGTGATAAGATTGAGATATATACATGGGAAGTGCATCATAAATTCTTCTGGAAATTTTGGCGCTAAAATCTTTGAGAAACCCAGGAAAAGTGAGTGTGTTAAGGGACATGAACTGAAACTAGATTCAGTATATATAGACATAAGAAGAAGAAGAAGAAGAAGAAGAAGAGATATTGAATGTGACCCTGGAGGAGTTGAGCTGAAAGGAAGAAGGTGATGAAGAGCAGAAAGAGTGGTTTATTGGTGGCGGCCATTCGTCTCTTCTGTGATGCCATAAGGTTGAAATGACCATTCATGGTGTATGTATTATGGACTATGACGTTTTGAGAGAGAGAGAGAGAGAGAGAGGCAATTAATGAGCACGAGAGATAGACTGCCAAATTCAGCTGTAAACACAGAGGAGCAGCATCTAGAGAGTTGGCCACAAATCTTACGATCAAGATTCTATGTAATTGCAAAAAATCATTAAAATTGGAAATACATGATATTTTTTTTAAATTATACTTCTTTCTCAGATTACAAGTCATATTTATTTATTTTATATAAATTATGAAGATCATTAGCTTTTTCAAAAACTTTCGTAACTTTCTAAAACTACTATAATTAAATAGTGATAATTGGTAAAAACAAATTATTCTCTGTTAAATATAACTTTTTTTGTTATTCTCTCTCATAGTTGAGTATTATCATAAATAAGAATAAAATTAAAAAAATATTAAATACTCATAAATTTTCACAAAGTGAATTATTTTCTCTATTTCAAAATAATTGTCACTTTAAAGTTATGTACAAAAATTAAGAAAACTAATAAATAGTTAAAAATTAATAAAGTTTGATTTATTTTACTATTATACCTTTATTAATTATATAATACTCCTTAGTGTTTTTATTTTTTTTATTATTAAAGAATAAATTTGTCCAACTATAATTGATCCTCTCGTGAAAATTTTAAAATGACAATTATTTTGAAACAAGAAAAAAAATTTCAAAGAAACAATTATTACAAAATGGAAGAAGTATATTTTAATACTTCAACCCTCTAAAATTCAGCCCTAAATTTTAAAACAGAGGGAGTATTAGGATTTTATATTACATTTTGACCATGAAATAACAGATTAATTTATGACAGGAGAGATTATCTACATATTTGAAAGTTTAAATGTTATTTTTAAATTTCAAAAGTATAACGAAAAATTGTTACAATTTAAAATTGAAGAAATCACATTTTGGGACCAAAATAATAAATTTTTTACAAAATAGAATTTTTTACTACCAATTTTTTCAATTTTACAATTCACTCTTCCAATTTTTACCATTTTTTATTAGTCAAAAGTTTTTTTTTTCAATTAATCCTTCCACTGGTCCTTAATTGTGATTCCCTTTTAATATTTAAAAAACTACATACAATTTAATAAAAATATTAAATCACGAAGATGTATATATTATACATACATATTATTAAAGGTGTTCATAAGTTCAAGTTTAGTTTAGATTTGGGTTTGGTATATCTCAGTTTACAATCTAATTGATTTGATTTGGTTATTATGTCGAATTGAATTGGGTCGGTTCAGGTTATTGAGTGTATTTTTTAAACTATGTGATTTTATGAAAATAAGTTTATTTTATAAAATTGATATGAAAAAAATCACAATTTTTTAATAAATTTACTTATTATATAAAATTTCTAGTAACTAGAATTGCCTCCAAATAATTGATCATAAAATCACAATAAAATTTTGGCATTTTATAAAAATAATACTTATAAACTAAAATTTATAAATTTTTAGTAAATTTATTTTTTAATAGATAACTAAAAGAATGCGAGCAAATAGTCTAATCAAATAATCATGAGATTGGGCTCACATACAACTCATTACAATGGGGAAATTAGATAACTGAAAAAATGTCAAAAAACTGAAGTTTATATATGAAGCCAGTCCAAGTTAATAATAACATATATTAGTAAAAATATCTCTTAGGTTCGGTTTGATTCGGTTATAACCAATCAAAATTATCAAAAATCTTAACCAAATCAAACTAATTGGTTAGGTATGTTAAAAATCCAAAACAGACCTATATTGTAATTGGTTATGATCAGTTCTAGTAGGTTTGATTTGTATAAATCAGTTTTGATCAGTTATGAATACCCCAACGTAAAATCAATTTTCTTCAATAAAAGCAGGTAAAATGCAATCAATCCACTGTCTGGATGTAGCTTTGAATAATAAAAATAAAAAATAAGGTGAGATGTTAATTTAGGTATATATGAATAGCAGAGACTCTTATTTCTTAAGTAATTAATTAGGAATTAGAATTTGATTTTCACTATTTATATATGGAGTAAAACTAGCTAAGATAAATTTATTTTTTATTCTCAATACCTAGAGGAAAATTAGTTTTGAGTGCTGTTGGTGGGAGATACTCTGGCTTGTAAAAAGAAAAAAAAAAGTGACATGTAAATAATGTTTAAAATTCAAGTTTTCCACGCATATAAAAAGAAAGCGTTGAGCATCCAAAATATTACTTAAAAAAAAAAAAAGAGCTCTGTTTAACCTTTATAAATTGTACTTTTGGGATCAAGTTGTGTGCACTCGCACGGTGAAAAATCCTGATGCTTAACAACCCGGACGTCAGATTTCTTACAATCTATATTGGCCATCTCATGTAACAATTTTACACCCTATACCATAATTACTATACTGCCCGTATCTTGGGACATGTTTGGTTGGCAGAAGTTATTTTTGAGAAAAGAGAGGGGGGGGGGGGGGAGAAGAAGGTACCATGAAGAGGCAATTAAAACTTAATTAATGTGTACCAAATATATTTTTTAAAAAAAGTTTCTATGGCCCCGGGACATGATGGATTGCAAGCACATTTCTTCCATAGTCAATGGGATAAAGTGGGAGAAAAAGTATGTAATATGGTGAAGGAAGTGTTTAATGATCCTGAGAAGGTTAAAAACATAAATCAAGCTAATATTATGCTCATCCCTAAGGTGGATCATCCAACCTCACTCAAAGAACTGAGGCCCATTTCCTTATGTAATGTGAGCTTCAAAATTATTACAAAGGTGTTGGCCAATAGACTTCAAGGGTTCATGAGCAAGCTTATCAAGCCAGCCCAATGCAGTTTTATAAGGGTAGACAGAGCTGTGATAATATAATTATAACACAGGAGGCTATTCATACTATGAGGAACAGGAAAAGAAAGAAGGGATTTGTTGCCATAAAAGTTGATATGGAGAAAGTCTACGACTGCCTTGATTGGAGGTTCATTGAACATACTCTATACAGCTTTGGTTTGGAGGATAAATTCATTGAAATTATCATGTCATGCATCACTTCAGCTTCCATGAAGGTGCTTTGGAATGGAGAGGAATCTTCATCTTTTCTTCCTTCTAGGGGGATTAGACAAGGGGATCCTCTTAGTCCATATATATTTGTATTATGCATGGAGAGGCTCGGCCACTTGATTACCTTGGAATGTGAAGCAAAGAGATGGAAACCCTTTAAATTTACAAATAAAGGGCCTGAAATTTCCCACCTATTTTTTGCAGATAACCTCATTTTGTTTGCGGAAGCTTCCATGAAGCAAATGGAGGTAGTTAAAAAAGTTATGGAGGAATTTTGTAAAGCTTCAGGACATAGAGTTAATCTAAACAAATCCAAAATCTTTTGCTCCAAGAACATCCATTTTAATCGTCAGGTGGAGCTTAGCAATATCCTGGGGATTGGAATCACTGCTGATTTGGGAAAGTACCTTGGAGTCCCTTTGTTTCATTCAAGAGTTACTAAAACAACTTTTGCCCCTATTGTCCAAAAGGTACAATCAAAACTGTCCTCGTGGAAAAGCAAATTTTTGAGTATAGCTGGTAGATCAATCCTCATCAAGGCTGTTCTTTCCTCAATTCCTAGCTACTATATGCAGTCTTTCCTGTTACCGAAAGGAATTCTCAAAGAGATTGAGAAATATAGTAGGAGGTTCTTTTGGAATCAACATTCAAGCTCAAGAAAACTAAATCTTATAGCTTGGGACACTATGAAAAAAGACAAGATTGAGGGGGGATTGGGTTTTAAAGATCTTTTGAGTCAAAATAAGGCCTTCATTATGAAGCTGTGCTGGGGTTTAATCAATCAAAGTGAAGCTCAATGGGTTCAGTGCCTAAAAGCAAAATACAGATGTGGAGAGCATGTATACCCCTACGTGATGAAAAAGAGGAATTCATCAGAGATATGGAGAAGCATAGCAGAGGTTTGGGACCTTTTCAGTACTGGAGTGGGAAGAAAAGTAAACAATGGGCTGCAGACTAATTTCTGGTGGGAGCTCTGGTCTCCTCTAGAAAGACCCTTAATTAATTACATTGTTAGTCATGAACTCTCAATTGTTCCTCAAGTGAAAGTTAGAGATTTTGTTCTACCTAGTGGGGAATGGAATACTGCAAAATGGGCAAATCTTTTTCCAAGTTGGGTTATTCAGAAGCTGAAAATTGTGAAACCCCCAATAACAGAAGCTAATGATAGCTTTATATGGAGAAAGTCAAAGGATGGGAACTTTTCAGTGAAAATGGCCTATAATTTCATTGGAAAGCAATCTTATCAATGTGAAGGCAGGTTATGGGGGGAAATTTGGAAGTGGCAAATTCCTGAAAAAATGAAATACTTCCTGTGGCAAGTTCTGCATGAAAGATTACCTACAAACTCTCTTAGAGCTAAAAGAGGCATCATTGAGAGTGGAGAGTGTGACTATGAAAATGAGAGCGAGGAAAACATACTCCATATACTTTGTGATTGTAAAATAGCAAGAGATGTGTGGCTGAATATTTTAAAACCTAACAATGTTTCTAGTTTTTTCTGTGGAAATTTGTAGGTTTGGTTGCAATGGAATGCTAGGCATAACCCAGGCAAAGAAAAGTTTAGCAGATGGCCATGGGTTAATTTCTTTGGACACGTATGTTGGTTGCTATGGACTTCAAGGTGCAGAAGAATTTTTGAAGGAACTAGAGAAAAACCGAAGGACATTATTCATAAAGGCTTGTACCATGTGATGGAATACACTACGAATAGGGATTTCAAACACCAGATCTTCAAAGAGTTAAACTTGGAGAATACCAGATGGTATCCCCCAACTTCAGGCACAATTAGAGTGGACGTGGATGGCTCAGTTAGCAATCAAATGCAAGCTGCATGTGGTGGTATTCTCCGAGATGACCGTGGAAATATGATAACAGCATTTCAGAAACAATTTGGGATGGTTCCTGTAGCTGCAATAGAGATTTTAGCAATTAAAACTGGATTAGAGGTTTGTAAGCAATTCAAAATCTCAAAGATTCATATATACTCTGATTCGGTGGATGCTATTAACCTGTTGACTAGAGATGGGGGACAGAATCACCCACTGTATAATGAAATATCTGACACTAGAGAGTTGTTATATGATGAGTGGGATGTTGAATTGTCCCATGCTAACATAGAAGCCTTGAAATGTGCTGACTTTATGGCCAAGAACGCACATGATGCTGGATATGAGACACTACTTATTACTGAGGTCCCCCCCTAGATGTCATTGTATGTTTTTGAGGGATAGGCAATGTTGTCATGTATCCTAGGCTTAGGATTGTCTTTGTTTTAGACTTGGTTTTTTCTTTTTTCTCTTTTCAAGCCTAGCTTGCCTCTTGTACAACCAAAAAAAAAATTCTCATTTTTTTCTTTTATGAAACTCTTTTTAAGCGTTCCAAATTTAATCTTAATTAACCTCTCATGGAGACTGAACTTAAAAATTTTAAGAATTTATATTTGAATAAAATAATAAGATAGAAACTAAGAGAAAATCAATTCTTCTCTCTGTTTCTTATCACTGCAGAAGAGATTCAAATCATAGAAATAACAGTGGATGATATTCATCTCCACGTTCATAATTTTTTTAGTAACAAGTTTAAATTTTATTTTATTTTATTTTTGGTAGGAAAACTCTAGCGGATAAATGCTACAAGGACAATAAAATCAGAATATTTTACCGATATAGTATCCTGATGCACTCAAGATAGAGAATACTTGAAGGATTGCATGGGCAGAATGGGAATTTTATAACAGCAAATTATTTGCAAATTGCAATCCCATCAAGAGGTGCAAATTAACCAATTTTGGTTGAATTGAGCCAAAATAATATCTGATATCCATTAAATAAGGTCAATAATTCAAGATTCTGTACATAAAAAAAATACATTAGGATAGCTATCTTCATTAGGGTTAAATGATACTAAAATCTTTGATTAATTAATAATACCAAATATCAAATAGTTATCATCGAAAGAAAAAGAAGACACCATAATTACAATTCAATAGTTAAGTATTTCTAAGGGAACAAAAATAATAGAATGAGTGAAAAACTAAAAAATGAACTCATAAATTTTTATTTTATTATGTTATTATTCTTTCTTCGCCTAAAATTATATTATTTACTAATAAAATCCGCAAAAAAGTTTAATTAACAATAGAGAGACAACCAATACTTACAAGAAGGGATAATTAAATAAGAAAGGGACATTTAATATTTATAAAACTAGATATGTTTTCTCATACATTACAGGATCTAAAAATTAAATTATATTATTCATGATTTATGGATAATATGACTTGTTATAAATTTTATATTAATATATTATTTTTTTAAATCAATTACTAAGACTATCTTAAATAGTGTTGAATAATCCAACAATTGTATTAACCACTGACACAATGAACTGCATACCATGAAGAGAATAGTTTAGGATAAGTTTAATAATAAAATTTAGACTTAACCATTTAAAATTAAATTATATATAATTATAAAGGGGAATTATAGTTAGAGGCCGGTAGAATGAATTAATTATAAAGAAGAATTTTAACTGATAAAAAGTATTAAAATCCAAAATATTGAGTAGTAAGATTAAAATAATAAGTAATAACATGTCCTATTTTGTAATAAATTTATTATTTTAATTTTAAAATGTAATTCTCCTTCATTATAATGTGTTGTGGCATGGCTGCTATCAAGTTTGGCTGGAAATTCCAATAGTTATCGCTCTATCACCCTCTCTAAAAGTACAACTATGGTTATCCCGCAGCTTAGCTCAATTAGTACGATGATATGTTTGGCTAATCTAGGTTCTTACAAAGAGAGAAAATATTAATCTATTAAGCTCTATATTTTATGTTAATTTTTAGATAAATTATGGCAGACTTCATGTACTTGCATGGAATTCGAAATAGGCCACATGATAGACAACTTGTGAATAGTATGAATCTTGGTGCCTTTTTTATTTCATAAAACACTATTCACTGATCACAAAGCCTGACTCTTAATGTACTATTACAAGACAAACAAAAGAACTGCACAGGATTTGAATTTTTTCATTTCAATTATAAACTTCCTCATATACATTATGCTTTCGTGAAATTTGAAAATGATCACACACACACACAATTCAAGGCCTGAAAGGTTACAACTATACACACGCGAGAAAGGTACAAGCTGCTGCCACTTTTCTTTCTGTCTGCAACGCATGGAAAGTTTTGAGCTTAGAGTATCCTCATGTCCAGTATCAAACTTTACCCCCAAAAGCGCAATTAGTTGGTGAGTTTGCCATGGCTTCTGGGGAAAGGGATAACATCTCTGACATTGGTAAGGCCTGTTATGAAGAGAAGCATAAGGTCGAACCTTAGAGTGAATCCAGAGTGCTTGACTGTTCCATGTCGCCGAAGGTCTAGGTACCATTCATACTTGTCTCTTGGCAGGTCCAACTCCTTAATTCTGCCATAGAAAACAGTACAGAAACATGCTTCAACCCCATCAATATCAATATATATATAATAAAATCTATAAGTTGTATTATTCAAATAATATGTACAGTGTCGCTAATTTCTCAAACTCTGCAAAGCACAGAAAACATGTCTAGTTTTATCAAGAAAGCATGTATCATGAACACACATATCAGGAAGAAGGTGAAATACTGAGATGTAGCACTCAAATGAGAGAGGCAGTACCTTGAGATTATCATGTCAAGACGCTCCTCACTTTGGCTACCAGAAACTACTACTCCGACCTGCAAATGTGTAATGATTGTAAACATCATTATTATTTGAAAACGTATGAGACTAGAACGACTTAAAACGATGTGCTTCATCACCAAAACCCTTCAGACACAGCTTTACAGCAACCCATGCACACAGATTACACTAACACTCATGTTTGGTCATACCTTTGGGACAACGAGATCAAATGCCGCCACTGTTTTCATATCATCATTCATGCGAAAAAAAAATGGCTTAGCTTCTTTTGGATAGTTGTATATTATTACAGGCTTCTTGTATATGTTATCAGCCAAATAGCTGTGATTGAAGAAAGAGAATGGTTAGTAGCTAAATTGGTGAAGGAGACACTTTGTTTCTGATAGATCAGCAAAACCAAAATATGTGGGGAATATCCATACCTCAGATGTTCTGTAGTAAGGGAAACACCCCAATCAATATTTATTTCAAATTTCTTGTCTGTGACCTGGGAGCACAAATAAGACAAGGCTAAATCTAATCCATCACAAGGGAAAAAGATAACATAAAATGAAATAATAAGGGAGTGCAAACTGAAGACCATGAAAAATGCTATAATCATGGAGTATCTGATAGCATACCTTTTTCAGAACATCAATCACTTCCTTGTAGGCCACAATTTCAGATGAACCTGATACAATCTGCTGAAGACGATTGATGCAGGTGTTGTCAATTCGTTTGGCAGCAAAGTTCATATCTTCATAGCAATTTTCTAAAACCCACTTGCATAGGTGCTTGAAAAAGTCAACAGCACACTTCATGGAATCCTGCAATTACCAGAAAAATGTTAACACGACATGAAAGCATTCCAATTCTAATCACAGTATGAAGAAAGAAATAAATATAAAAATCGACTAGACCTTTCCATATATGTTATAAATCCCTAGAGTAGTAGGAAAACTTAATAATTGGGAAATTATTGGGGGAAATTTCATAAAATAAACCCAATTCTTGATTGTTATACATGAGACAGAATAGTAATTAATGCCAATATACAAGAAAAGAATGGACCCAACATGTTAGTAGAACTTCCCATACCAAAAAGAGAAGAAAAAGCAATTAAGCAAATGTCATCTCCAATAAAAAGAACAGGGGAGTCATAATATTTTTTTCATGTTATAAACAGAGACAAAGTACAGGACATATCAATAGCAATATTTATAAGATAAATTTCATGCAAAAATGAAACAAGCATAGACGGATGTCTTTGTTTGACATCCAGCTCCATGAAAATATGCAGGCGTAGGCCCAAATGCCAACACCAAAGTTCTCCTTGCATGACCCATTTGATGCAAACTTTTGCAAACAAGTATTTTTTCAAGGTTGAAAAGCGGCAACATAATTTTTCTGTGTATCATTTTGTTGAATGATTCTGGGAACAGTTAGTAATTTTTAGTATATGATATCCACGAGCTAAGTTTTCTAGAGTTAGTCACTTAGAAGTCAAGAAACAACAGTAAATTGAATTCGTCCTGCTTATTAAGTTCTAGTGATTCTCAGTTCACAAACCCTTATAAGATATACCACTGTTGTCAAAAACCCAATTTGCCCATTTTTATCTTGAAGAATAATCATTGATTCAGAAAACTGAAACACCTTAAGCCAGTTCCTATAATATTCTCCTCCATCCTTGATATCATTACAAAATCTTACAGAAACCAAAGCCCCAAATTAATGGAAAACACACAGTACTAATTTAGCATTGAGTGGAAATACCTTAGATATTAGAATGCATATAAATAGATGTTATGTAATAGACTGAATATCTCATAGAGTAATAATGCAAAGTGAAATAAGGAAAGGATACCTCTAGCTGAGCAAAAGCCATTTCAACCTCAACCATCCACATTTCTGCAGCTTGTTTTGAGGAATCTGTTTTATCTGCTAAAAATCTAGGTCCAAAAGAATAGACATTTCCAAGAGCACATGCATAGCTCTCCAAATGTAACCCACCAGAAGCAGTTAAATATGTCTGGCAAGAGAAAAATTCTTCAGAAGAATCTACTTTACGAGCCTTCAACGAGGATGTTGATTTTGTCTTTCCTCTCGCTTCCAACTGTGATGCCAGTTCATTTGTTTTCCTCAAGTCCTGAATTGCAGCAACCAGTGCTTCCCTATTGCTATCACTTCGTTTCAGGTTTTCAACTAGGTTGCTTTTCTCTTTTAGAGCTGCCTTCACAGTTTCAAGGCTAACACCTTCAATCTCATGAATTGTATTTAGCTTCTCCTTGTCTGCTTTCTGATCCAGCGTAGTGACTGAGAACATTTTGCCAAATCCTTCATAGTCTGAGGTAGTTATAATAGGTACTTGCACATCAAGGAATGCATGGTGTTCGAAAAATGAGTGGGTAGCAAAAGAGAGGGCACTGCGAATTCGCATGACAGTTGCCACCTAATATATACAGGACACATCATTTGAGTTCACATGGAATTTATATTTCTTTTATAATATACTTATCAAGATAGAGATCTTAATCATAAAAAATAAGCTGATAGGCATGTCATTACATCACTAACTAGCTCTACTATTGAGAAACATGCATGCTGTAGTGCAACCAGGGTCCACATTTCAAAACCCTGTTCTTAAAAGAACAGATATAGCATCTGCGAAAATAAAATAAAATTCAATGTTTAACTACAGGAAGAGCAATGTTTTTGGCCTAGCTGGTACTATCCAATATTTTCCCAAAATTTAATTTTTTAAACCTGATGAATCACTATATTTATTTCAAGACACTAAAATTACTTTTTGGACAAAGCATATAGCAAATTCTATAGAACGCTAGATGTGGCTGAATACTATATATAGAAAGGTCAACTGGACCCAAAGTCTCTAGATCACATAGCAGTGAAATAGTTATCATCTCTCACAGATATGCAACACATTGCATATCCATAACTTATAAAGAACAAATGAAATGACATTAATATGCAATTCTCCTTGTCAAAAAATGCAACATGTCAAAAACAACCTGGAAAAACATTCTACTAGACTACAAACAGATAAGAAGGAAGAATTAAAAAAAAGTTATATTAAAATTCACCGTAGTCGTTCGAGGCCGAAAATGGGAGAAATCCCTTAATTTATCCAATGGTATTCGTTTCTTCGAAAATGGATACTTGGCAGGATCTACTGTCCCAATGTGGAGAATTCTGTCAACCTCAAGCTCAATAGCATGCTTTCCCTTTGCTGATGGTTTCTTCAATACACCTTCCACTAATATACAGGTTCCTGTTGGCAGTAGCTTGCTCGGAGAAGCCAATGAGGAATCAACAACAACCTAAAACTTCTTGAATACCAATGAGAAACATGATAGCCAAAATCACAATATCACATACAGCTTCTTTAAGCCCTGAACTGGTGACTTAAGGTGAAAAAGTAGGTCATAAAATTATAAATTTATATACTTTTTTTAAACAAAGTTGGATTAGTATATATGATTAAACAATCTAGTGCCAGTTTACAGTCAGTCAGATGCTTCTGGATGTAAAATCAAGGCCAGGCAAATATTTCCAAAAGATTCCTATTTAAAATGCGTTTCACATAAGGCAATTCTTAAAGTACCATATAGTTCTTCTTTCAAAGATTTAGTCATTCTTCAATCTTTTGAGTGATATGACTATTAGGTATCATCTTTCTTTTATGTTCTGGACACGTAAAGTTGATTCCTATAACCTGGTTCTTTTTTACTAGCAATGCAAACATCCATTTAGAATGAACCTAAACATCCATTCACGCATTTATTCTTGTCCAAAAAAACCCAAGACCAAAGGCAATGGCGTATGTATGACTGCATGCGCAACTAAGCATACATACACTAAAGAGGAAACAAATAATAACAAAAACTATATATATAATTTGTTCCCCGAAAAAACATATCTTTGAAAGTTTCAGTGATTGAAATTATTTTTACATGAATTAATCTCAAAATTTGCACAATGCGTACAATGTAGCTTGCTAATGATTTCTGTAGAGAAAAATCCAAGACCTAAAGCATTAAAAATATATTTTGAATGATCAAACTGTGTAAATGTTTTAAAAAGAAGTAGCAATAAATGCACCTGAAGACTGGCAACGCTCGAACCATCCGTGACTAGCAGATACACAGTCGAAGGCGGGGGAGGCTGGGGAGGCATATGCTTAGGAGTCACAGACTCGTTTTTCTTGCGAGGATCATACCCAGTTCCGCCAAAAGCCTCTAGAATTGATCGAATGAAAGGTATCTTAGACTGAATAATCTCGACACACGACACATCCTTGGGTCTGCTGTCATCAACCTTCTTATCATCACGTAACGGAGGTGGGGGGGCCGGTGATTTCTTCTCCTCCTTGGAAGATTTCACCCACCCACCGATCACAACCCTCTGGCCGATCAATTCAACCCCTCCATCGGTCCGTTCCAGAAGGGTTTTCAGAAGAACGCGATTGGAGTACTTGAAAGGCGTGAGTGTAACTGCAGGGTAACGGAGCGCGGCGTCTTGGGAAGCCATTTGTGAGGTTTATTTTGAGAGAAGAGATTTGCAGAAAGGGATGAAGATTGAGGCATGGTGGGGGTGAAGGATATAATGGGGGAAGAAGGATGCTTTGCTTTGGGAAGGGAATCGAAGGAGGTGAAGGAAAAGGATTGTTTGGGAGATCTGGTTTCGGCTACAGAGGAAGGAGGCGATGGGTTTGGTATTCTTGAAGATTGGGTAATGGTTAGGAGATCCATTTCTAGTTTGCTTTTGTCAAATGGGACAGTTGCTGAACGTTGCTCCAAAATTGTCTCTTGTGGCACGGGACTGAGTATACCCATTCTGACAAGAATGGAACCCAATATTTCTAGATTTCTAGACCTTGACCTATGTACAAATAAATTTTGCAATATTTAAAACTTTCCAAAAAAAAGATGTTCCTAAATTTTAAATTTATGTAGATAACCCTCTATTCATTATTTTTTTTACTAAAAGGTATGATATATTAATCTTTATATACCCTTTTAAACTTTATTTTTTGTGTAAAGGACCCTATAAATTTTGGGTTATAGGTAGATAATTCCTTATATTTTAAATTATTTACAAATAAATTCTCTTTTAATAAGGGTGTATAACCATCAATTTGATTTGGTGCAATTAGATAATATATAAAACCAAAATAATCAAATAGAGGATGAAAATAGACTAAAGGGGATCAAAATATTTAGACTCAATTTGATTTGTTCGATGTATTTAGAATTTTAATCTTCAAAATAGAACCAAACTAAATAGACCAAAGTATCATAAAAAAAAAAATACCAAATCAAGCCAAAAAAACTAAAAAAAGTTGAACCTAATATACATAATTTAATTTGGTTTGGTTTAATTTTGCATATCCCTATCTATCGTTTTATATTTTATTATTAAAATAACGGATAAATTAATATTAAGGAGTTATTTGTGTAAATTTAAAAGTTTTAGAGTATTCATTGTCAAATTTTAAAAGTTATAAAGACTATCAATACATAACATCAAGTTTGGAGAATTATGTAAAATTTACTCTATTATTTGTTTAAATGAAGTTTCCTATGAGCATGGATTTTGAGTTTCACCTTTAAATATGATTTACTTCAAATAATAAAAATATATGATTGAGAAATAATATTATGAATATATCAAGTTATTTTATAGTAAGTTTTGTGTATAGTAAAAAAATTGTGCCATCATCTTTTGCCTCTTATAAGGTTTCAAGGTGGGAGTATGTAGTGTAGGCATCTGATTCTTACATGGTATGGTATAAAGTCTCTCTTTGTTATTTTGTTTACATCACTCCACTAGGGGTGGAGGATTTTAGCGACAAAGAAAGAGTTCGAACTTGCAACCTAGAGGTTGCAGAATTAATTCTCCTACCACTTGCACTAACCTATATTGGTGATAGTATTTTAGCATTGAATGAAGGTGATGTTAGATAAGGCTTATGATTGTTCATGCGCTAAGTCGAGTCAGGCCAGCCATCACCTCCATCCCCATGCTCAGCCCAAAACACCCTCTAATTTGAAATTTGTAACCCATGGCTTGGTTTAACGTACTATTGCGTAGTGCCCAATTAGGTTAGATTGAGTCAATGTGGGCTAAGATTGGCCTGGTAAAAAAATTTAATAAAAAAATTAATTTTATTTGTTACTCAAAAGTATAATTCAATTCATTCAATATCCGGTCCCTGAAAAATAATTTTTAGATATACATAGTAATATTCTTCAAAATTATAAATATGTAATGGTTATACATTATTTTTATATAATATTAAATTAAAAAATAATTTAAAATTTTGAATAAAATTAAAATATTGAAATCATAAGAAGTCTTCATATAATCACAAAATTAACTCATTATATAAGATATATTAAGAAAAATAACCTTATTAAATCAATTAATATTCATAAGTTTTTTTTTTAAGAAGTCCAAGTCAAGTGAAGCTTGTACCCTCCTATCCTAGTTTGGTCCAATTTGTTTTTTCTTTTTTTAAGAAAAAAAATTGGCTTAGGCCTATCCAAAGTCATCGGACTTGATTCATCAAGTCAACTAGTTCTATGAACCACCCTAGTGCTAGATAATGAGTGGAAGTGAAAAAATTACTCATGTTCTCAGATAAAAATAATATTAGATGAGATATATAAGATTAAGTATTAATAATAACAAGATCAAAATAATAATAATAAAATCATAACACAAATTTATCTTTTTTATGTATTTTTTTCTATGTTCTATGCACAACCAAGCATAGGGAAAGTATCATATTAGTTCATGTGTAACATTATGAGGATTTTGGCTTTTTAGACACACCAATTTTGGAAACTTATATTAGGCTTAACTAATTTAGATTGGATCAAGTTGGGCTATATGGGTATAAAATTCTCCCAAAGATATTTTGCTTTATTCATAAGATTTAAACGCAAAACCTTATTTAAAAAGAATAAGTATCAAGCTATCTAAACTAACCACATTGATATAGAGGTTTTTGAGCAAAATTGAGGCTCCGAAGACCCAACTAGTATAGAAGGTTTTGGGCCTATTTAAGCCTAATACATTATTGATCCTTGTACTATCAATAGCCCTAAGGCTATTGATCTGTCAAAGTCTAACATGATCCTTCCTCTATAATAAAAAGAAAAAAAAAACCCGTGGGGCTTCCTCTTAGAATTGTTAAAAAGGGAGCACTTTCATGGTATGGTTGATATGATAAAATAAAATAAATAAATGAAATGAAAGAACATAAATGAGATAAAAAGTAGGGAAAATTCATATACTAAGGAACAAGAATAATTTTAAAAACATAACCTAATTTGCTGTAATTCCAATTAACTACCATGGTAGTAAATTGGAAATAAAATGTTGGTGTAAAAATACCAATGTGCCCCTGTGCATCCTTATACATTTTTCCTAAAGCTCGATCCCCGTTTTTTTATCTTCCCCCATTGTAGCCTCTACACTTGCTAGAGACACCAAAATCATTGATGAAACCATAGGTGGCCGATCTAAGTAGGAGTCAATCTGTGTGCGACGGTGAGATTTGTAGTGGTACCATGGGTTTTCAATCTATGTGCGACAAAACCATTGGTGGCCGATGGTAAAGAGTGATGAAGCTATCTCCGACTTTGACACCATCTCCGACCACTATCATCATCACCAATGGTAAGATCGACAGATTTTCAAAGCTAACAAGTTTGGGTGTTCTGATTTTTAGTGCCTTTATGGGTTCTACAATAATGTACAAGATTTTTGAAGTTGAAAGACGACAATGGTGGGGAAGGTTCAATAGCAATGAATGACTTCTTTCATCATCTTCTTCAATTTTGGGATTGAAACTCTATGAATAGCATAAAGTTGTGTGGAAATTTCCTTTCCCGATTCTCACTTCTCCCGTATTTATCTGTAAGTTTTGACTGTATTGATGTGGATGCATAGTGAAGAGAAAGAAGGAAAAGGAAGGAAAGGCTTTTTCTTTTTTTCCTTTGAACAATCTTCCTAATGATATTACAATAGTAAATTCTCTAGTATGACTTGAAAATCTAATAGTATTAATTGGAAATTCATCTGAAGAGAAGGAGAGGTTTGTTTTTTTCTCTTCAAACAATCTTACTGATAATGTTGTAGTTGTAAATTCTTTAGTAGGACTTGCAAGTCTACTAGTATTAGTTGAAAATTCACCTAATTAAAGAGAATGAGAGGCTTTTTTTTTTCTTTTTCCTTTTTTCTAAACAATCTAACTAATGATGTTGTAGTTGTAAATTCTTTAATATGACTTGGAAATCTACTAGTATTATTTGGAAATTCACTTAAAGAGAAATAAAGGATGTTTATTTTATCTAAACAATTTTATTGATGATATTGTAGTTGTAAGTTCTCTAGTATGACTTGGAAAATCACTAGTATTAGTTGAAAATTCACTTGCATCAGTTGAAAATGACAAGTCTTAATTTAATATGTTAAAATAATTCCATTTACAAGTTATCATTGTAAATTAACAAGTGATTCAAGGAAATTAACAAAATCACTTAAAAATCCACTAGTATAATTCGGAAATTCACTTTATCAATGTTAGGTTGGCTGATCACCCAAAAGGGGGGATGAATTGGGTGATGCAAGATTTTCATTCTTTTTGGATCACAACCCAATTTCACTAAGAGTGTAGCAAAACAGGGATAAATAGAGAGATTTGTGTGCAGCAACTGAATAGAGAAGATGAAGAACAATACACAACAATTTATACTGATTCAGCCCAACCACTTGGCCTACATCTAGTCCCCAAGCCACCACTTGAGATTTTTTACTATATCCCACAGGTTTGATCCGGGCACCTGTGAAGCCTCAGTACATTCCCACAAGTTTCAGTAGACACTTGTGAAGCCACTTTCCTCACACCCTTACAAGATGTGTAAATCCCTTAGTATTTTTCCACACTAAGATTCTACCTAGAATATGTGGAAAGAAATATTTACAGAATAAAAACTCTCTTAAAGAGTAGATAATACATTGAAAGTTCACTCCGTTGAGGTGGGTTTTTCAAACAATGCGGAGATAGAAAGATTTTACAAATTGTTGCAACATTTTCACATAAACTCTCTTAAGATTGTTACCCATAAGTTCAAATGATGTTCTATTTATAGTTTTGTAGTATAATTAGACGTTAGACACAAGATCTAGCCGTTAGAGACGTTATCCAACGATTAGTCTGCAAAACTAGCCGTTTACCAATCACATTTAATGTTTCTGACATTCTGAAATTTGAATTTTTGATGGCAACAGACGAATTTTGAAGATACTGAAAGTTAAAGATTTTAACATTGAACTTCAAAGTTTGTCTGTTATAAAACAAAGTTCGAATTTTCATCTTTAGAAAATGTTTCTATGTTAGAACATACGAATTTTCAAATTTAAAGTACTTCTGGTAAGTGTGAACAGTTGTTCCATATTGTTACAGTGCCTTCGAAGTTCAAATTTTGGTGCCCAAAATTCGTCTGTTAGTGAGCAACTCAATATGACACAAGTACTTCCTTTCGAAATTCAAATTTTGGATGTGGAAATTCATCTATTGGCTATTCCAGAAGTATTTCAGCATTTCTGGAATTTCAAAATTCAAATTTTCAAAGCTAAAATTTGTTTGTTATACTTGAAGTTCGAATTTTAAATATGAAAATTCGTCTGTTGACTTTTCTAGAAGTATTTTCACATTCTGGTGTTTTGAAATTCGAATTTTGAAAGCCAAAATTCATCTGTCAGTGGCAAGCTCAACTTAGCACAAAGGTTCTCTGCGAAATTCGAATTTTAGAGGCATGAAATTCGTCTATCAGACGTGAAACCTCCGTAACTTCAAATTTTACACTGTAAACAATTTTGTAAAAGCTATAACTCCCTCATTTTTAACTCCAAATTAAGAAAATGACCTATGGTTGGAAAGCTTTCAATGTCTACTTTCAAATGCAACAAGTTTCACTTAAAAAACAAACGTATTCTGTGAGATATGATCAAAATAATGATAAGAGATCAAAATTGAAAATTCGTATCTCACTACTCAATTTTAAATGACCATAACTTTTTCATATGACCTTTGTTTTGAGTGAAATAACCTTCTTTGAAAAGCTTATTAAGTATAGTTTCATATGAAATAAGTTTTACATCAAAGTCATATGTATTTTGAGAGATATATCAAAAACACTAATTAAAGGTCAAACTCTAGATTCTTAAAAATCAGATTTGTTTAATCTAACTCATTTAAGACATATGGTAACAAGATTAAGTAATTTCAAAGATTAATCCCACCTCAAGACATAAGTGAAAACAAAATATACCTAGTGACTAGGTCTTCAAATGTTAAGTTTCACTTCCACTTGATCATTTCCTTCTTGGTATGCTCCCTTCTGATCTTCCATTTTTGGAGTATCCTTTTTTTCTTCTTTCTTGAGTGAGGCATGATATTGATTTCCATTTCTGTATTCAAATGCTCACTCTTCTTACTGGGATCAACCTACATTTAATATATTACACTTACAAACTAAGTAGTTAGTCCAGTTTATATCCAACTTATATTATTCATTGTAAAAGTACAGTGGATATATTTACACATAGCATGATATATATACATTATAACTATAATTAAATACATGCTAATACACATTTTACTTCTTTAAGGAATATATGTCAGATACATATGATGTATTTGTTTCTTATTATTCTATATTTGTCATCATCAAAACTTATATTATACTAAACCTTACAATCTCCCCCTTTTTGATGATCACAAATCACTAGTGAAAAATATGCTTAATAAATGATTAACACATATAATGTAGATTAATTCAGATAATTCCAGATTAAGCATATACATATTTTTCATACAACTTCTCCCCCTATTTGACATCAGCAAAAAGGTTTGAAAAATAACAAGTATCTCTTCTCCCTTTATTTGAAAAGTTGTACCAGTAAGCATAGATGTCTGGGGTGTTTCAAGTGCACATAAAAACATAGATTAAAATGTAAATCATCATCAAAACTTATTATACACTGTATGTTCAGACTATGTCTAATTTTTACTAATATCAAAATTGATACTAATTGTTACCAATCATTTTCAAAATTGATACAATGGATAGTGATATTCAAACTAATATAAGTTGTTGCTTGAAAAATATTATGATACCAAATGTTATGATGCTTCTTGTCAAGATGATCATGATATCCAAGCATCACAAGAGGTATCTCAAATTTGAAGAGTTGTTACCTTCTTCCTTTATGATCAAGGAGAGATATTGAAATATTATTGCTCCATTTAGTAGATTAGAGTTAAGCAACAAAACTCTTCATAGTAAAATGAGGTGAGCTAAAGCATAAACAACTTAATTTCAGAAAATACTCCCCCTCAACCTATGAATTTCATAATGATAAAGCCAAGACAGCATAATGCATCAAATATGCATGGTCATTCAATCAGTACATGATATAGGCATTATGATTGAAGTATTTCTTTCAAAATTAGAAAGATCTCTTAAAAACTTTTACATGCAAATTTACATGCTCCCCCTAAGCATGAGCATTTATTCAAATATACATGTTTTTCAGATCATGGCTTAAATCAAAATCAGTATAAAAGGGGAATTTTAAAAAGCACATGAGTTTAGTTATAAAGAAATGGACTTGTGCAAATACTGAACTTTTCAGTAAGTACTATTATACTCAAATAATTCATCATTTTGAACAAGAACTATACTTTATTTTAATAACCTCAAATAACAGCACCAACCAAGCATATATATATATATATGAATGAAAATTTGTTAAACACTTACAAACCAACTTGGTTAATAGCTAATTTCTTCCCTTTTCAGTATGATTCCAATTGAGCACTTAAAATACTTCATTTTTGTGAGGCTTTCACTATTTAGCCCAGGGAGTACCTGCAAAAGCAGAAAGGAAAATCATTTTTCTTTCTTTGGTACCCTTTCTGACTTGGGTCCACTAAAGGTCAGTTTGAACATATAGGACCAGAGTTCAATATTACCCAATTATATATATATAACGCAATAATTGAAAAGGGTAAGGATCAAAGATTACCAAATATTATTTCCTTGTTATTCTTGGTTTGTATGCAGTGTAGTATTCCTTATGTCTTCTTTTTGCATACAGGCCAATGCCTCTTGAATTTTTGCTCTTTCTCTTCTCAAGGTAAGTAGTATGGTTTCCATTTGAGTTGCTTCCTTAAGTTGAGTGAGAGAATTTCTTCCAGTGCTTCTCCATGTGATTTGCGATTACAGTTTTGAGAAGCTTTCCTTTTCAGCATCCTCTTTCTTGCACCAATGTATTCCTTCTTCTTAGATTGGTTCTGTATACATGAAACACTAGAAGAACATTTTGGCACCCACTTGTTTCTGGGTCCAAGAGGGTTAGTGGTATTCTTTGGAACCCATTTCATGCTTTTACTCAAACCATTTTTCCTTATGTTGCATAGATAAGCAATATGACCATTTTTACCACAATATGTGCATGATGGTGAGCTAAGCATTATATTAGGCACAAAGAATTTCGAACAGGATTTATTTTTCCCTTTAGACTCACTCCTATAGCCAGCACTCAACCTGTCAAACTTACAATTCTGTTTGTCACGTGAAATATTCAACTTATCCTTTTCTTGGGTGAAATTGGCTATTAGTCCAGTCAATTCCTTTGTTTCTTTATTTAATATATCACATGTAACACAAGAGGAAGTGTGGGTTTCACAGATATTTTCTAAATAATTTATTTTCTGTTTAAGTGATTCCTTTTCAGTCTTTTCAAATTGCAATTCATTTTCTAAGGAAATCACTTTCTTTTTACTGAGTGCAAGTTCTTTAGCTAATCTAATCAATTCATCATGCATTTCATTGTAAGCAACTTGCAACTCATCAACAGAGAATTCAGAATTAGATTCAGAGTTGGAATTTGATACCTCATCATTGGATAGTGCCATCAAGCATGGATAGGTATCTTCATCATCTTCATCTGAACTATTGCCCTAGATTGCAAAGGTATATGCCACTTTAGCTTTTTCACTTTTCTTTTTTGCATATCTTCCTCCTTGCCTCTTTGACTGGTACTTTAGCTTATTTGCATGATATGAGTGCTTTTGTTCCTGAAGCTCCTTCTTTTTTATTTTGAGAAATTTGTCAAATCTGATGGTCAACTCTTTTAACTCATCCTCCTCATCATCATTGCTGCTATCATCACTTTCATCATCATTATCATCATCTTCTGAGCTCTGTGATGTAGTAGCTTTGAACATAAGCATTTTTCCTTTGTTTTGCTGCTCCCACAGAAGGTCTAGTCTTCCTTCATGTTCAGCAAGGCTTCCAAACAATGCAGTGACAGATTGATATGATTCTCCTCTTGTTTCTTCAATAGCTATCACTTTTGGTTGCCAATCTTTGGGTAGAGCTCTGAGTATTTTACATACTTGCTCTCTTTGTGTATAGCTCTTTCCCAAAGCTGTCAGATGATTAACAATGTGAGTAAAACGGATTTGAAATTCTTTAATAGGCTTACCATTGTTCATCTTGAAGGCTTTATATTCAGCTGTGAGAGAGTTAAGCCTATTCTCCTTGACTCCCTTGGTTCCTTCATGAGCAATCTCCAGAGCATCCCACATTATCTTTGCTGTGTTGCAATCTGACACTCTGAAGAATTCATCTTGTGAAAGTTCACTGACCAAGGAGTGCTTTTCCATGAAGTTTAGTAGGACTATTTGCTTATTTACACCATCTCATTCTGTTTCTGGCTTCTTTCTATATGTGCTATCATTTTGCATTTTCTTTGGCACAAAGTCACCCTTCTATGTAACAGACCAGATATCTAGGTCAATAGATTGAAGATAAATCTGTATCCTCATCTTCCAGTATCCATAGTGTTCACCATTAAAGCCTGGAAGTCTGTTGACACTGTTCCCTTGTGGTAATATGTTTTCTCCAAAACCAGCCATTTTGCTCCCGGATGATTAGATCCTTTGCTGGGATTTCTAGCTCTAATCCCAATTGTTAGGTTGGCTGGTCACCCAAGATGGGGGGTAAATTGGATGATGCAAGATTTTCGCTCTTTTTAGATCACAACCCAATTTCACTAAGAGTGCAGTAAAACAGGGATAAATAAAGATATTTGTGTGCAGCAACTGAATAGAGAAGATGAAGAACAATACACAACAATTTATACTGGTTCAGCTCAACCACTTGGCCTACATCTGGTCTCCAAGCCACCACTTGAGATTTTTCACTATATCCCACAGGTTTGATCCAGGCACCTGTGAAGCCTCAGTACATTCCCACAAGTTTCAGTAGACACTTGTGAAGCCACTTACAGAATGAAAACTCTCTTAAAGAGTAGATAATACATTGAAAGTTCACTCCGTTGAGGTGGGTTTTTCAAACAATGCGGAGATAGAAAGATTTTACAAATTGTTGCAACATTTTCACATAAACTCTCTTACGATTGTTACCCATAAGTTCAAATGATGTTCTATTTATAGTTTTATAGTATAATTAGACGTTAGACACAAGATCTAGCCGTTAGAGATGTTATCCAACGATTAGTCTGCAAAACTAGCCGTTTACCAATCACATTTAATGTTTCTGACATTCTGAAATTTGAATTTTTGATGGCAACAGACGAATTTTGAAGATACTGAAAGTTAAAGATTTTAACATTGAACTTCAAAGTTTGTCTGTTATAAAACAAAGTTCGAATTTTCATCTTTAGAAAATGTTTCTATGTTAGAACATACGAATTTTCAAATTTAAAGTACTTCTGGTAAGTGTGAACAGTTGTTCCATATTGTTACAGTGCCTTCGAAGTTCAAATTTTGGTGCCCAAAATTCGTCTGTTAGTGAGCAACTCAATATGACACAAGTACTTCCTTTCGAAATTCAAATTTTGGATGTGGAAATTCGTCTATTGGCTATTCCAGAAGTATTTCCGCATTTCTGGAATTTCAAAATTCAAATTTTCAAAGCTAAAATTTGTTTGTTATACTTGAAGTTCGAATTTTAAATATGAAAATTCGTCTGTTGACTTTTCTAGAAGTATTTTCACATTCTGGTGTTTTGAAATTCGAATTTTGAAAGCCAAAATTCATCTGTCAGTGGCAAGCTCAACTTAGCACAAAGGTTCTCTGCGAAATTTGAATTTCGGAGGCCTGAAATTCGTCTATCGGACGTGAAACCTCCGTAACTTCAAATTTTGCACTGTAAACAATTTTGTAAAAGCTATAACTCCCTCATTTTTAACTCCAAATTAAGAAAATGACCTATGGTTGGAAAGCTTTCAATGTCTACTTTCAAATGCAATAAGTTTCACTTAAAAAACAAACGTATTCTGTGAGATATGATCAAAATAATGATAAGAGGTCAAAATTGAAAATTCGTATCTCACTACTCAATTTTAAATGACCATAACTTTTTCATATGACCTTTGTTTTGAGTGAAATAACCTTCTTTGAAAAGCTTATTAAGTATAGTTTCATATGAAATAAGTTTTACATCAAAGTCATATGTATTTTGAGAGATGTATCAAAAACACTAATTAAAGGTCAAACTCTAGATTCTTAAAAATTAGATTTGTTTAATCTAACTCATTTAAGACATATGGTAACAAGATTAAGTAATTTCAAAGATTAATCCCACCTCAAGACATAAGTGAAAACAAAATATACCTAGTGACTAGGTCTTCAAATGTTGAGTTTCACTTCCACTTGATCATTTCCTTCTTGGTATGCTCCCTTCTGATCTTCCATTTTTGGAGCATCCTTTTTTTCTTCTTTCTTGAGTGAGGCATGATATTGATTTCCATTTCTGTATTCAAATGCTCACTCTTCTTACTGGGATCAACCTACATTTAATATATTACACTTACAAACTAAGTAGTTAGTCCAGTTTATATCCAACTTATATTATTCATTGTAAAAGTACAGTGGATATATTTACACATAGCATGATATATATACATTATAACTATAATTAAATACATGCTAATGCACATTTTACTTCTTTAAGGAATATATGTCAGATACATATGATGTATTTATTCCTTATTATTCTATATTTGTCATCATCAAAACTTATATTATACTAAACCTTACAATCAATTGGAAATGATAAGTCTTAACATAACATGTCTAAGTAATTCCATTTACAAGTTAAAAGTGTATTAACATCTGATAACCATTTATTCACAAGTTAAAATCGTGCATTTGCAAGTGCTATTAGATTATTTACAATTTACAAGCTTTCTCTGTAAATTCTAATTGGTACAATATCATTAAAATGTAATAATCGTGCATTTACAAGTAAATATCATATATTTACAAGTGACAATAGGCTATTTGCAAGTGATGCTGGGATCTGGTGTTTATCTCGATGGTTGATCATTGGAATGTAGATTAAATGTAAATATGTGAGGATCAATTATAAATTAATTTGGATCAATTGAAAATAAACAACATGCACATCACGTATACTAGACAATTTTTTTTAATAACATACAAATTATTGTAGACTTTATGATATTTTAAATGTATAATTTCTTAATCTATATGTACAAGTCATTTACATATGATAACCATGTATTTACAAATAAAATACTTGTATTTGCAAGTGACTTTAAGTTATTTGCAAATGATTTTCAGATTTGATGCATATGTCTCAATTTTGATGGTTGACAAATGTATCAATTGTCATACCTAATTGATCATACACTTGTAAATACATAATATTTACTTGTAAATATATGATTATCATATATTAATAATATTGTATCAATTAAGATCTATAAAGAACGCTTATAACTTCTAAATAGCCAAAAAGCACTTACAAATACACGATTTTAACTTGTAAATATATGATTATCATATGTTAATACACTTTAATTTGTAAATGAAATTATTTAGACATATTGTGAACACTGTATTTTGTCCAGGTAATTTTAAAGAAAAAATATATATAAATAATAATAATAAAAATAAAGATAATAATAATAAATGAATAAGGAAAAAAGGAAAGAAAGAAAAGATAAGAAAAAAAGAAGAAACAAAACAAAAATAATAATAATAAAAATAAATAAATAAAAAATATATATACAATCAAAAGCCTTTAATAAAAATAAAAATAAAAGTTTTGGGCTGAGATTCGGCCCAAAACCCGAAATGCTAAAAAAAAAAAAGTTTTGGGTTCATAAGCATGTGCTATGGACTACCAACTCAGAATTTGGAAGCAAGGTCGGCCCAGACTCTAAAAAAAGGGGGGGAATTTTGGGTTAAAAAAATAATAAAATAAAATAAAATTAAAAAAAATATATATATATATATATATATAACGGGGAAGGGGGATAAAATGCTGAACTTTCAACATTTCACCCCCAAATTCCTGAGCCCTCAATTAGGGCTCAGGACCGAAAGCTCAGGGGAGCAAGCCGCGAGAAAATCTGAGAGAGTGCGGGAGCTGTACAGAGGAGCAACCAGAGAGAGGGAGCCGTGGTGGAGCTCGGAGGGGAGAGTAGAGAGGGAGAGAAAGAGAAGGAGGCCACAAGAGCGAGAAAGGAAAGGGAAGAGGGAGCTAGGGCTGGAAGGTGAAGACACCGGAGAATGAAGAGAGAGAGGAGGGGGAGCTGGGAAAGAGGAAGGCTGGACCGAAAAGAGGCCAGAAAAAGCCCTTTAGGGCTCGGTGGATGGAAAATTAGAGGGAGGATGAACCGAGGGATTGAGACTCGGGCAGGGGCTTGGTGGAAGGAAATACAGAGTGAGCCGTGAAAAGAAAGGAGAGTAGGGGAGCTCGAGTGGAGGAGGTTGGCCGTGGAGCTCCAGAGGCAGGGAGAGTTGGCCGCGGGCGAGGAAGACAAAAACCGAGGGAGTCGTGGTGGAGCTCAGAGGAAAAGGCAAAAGGGAGACTGACGAGATTTGGAGCCTAAGTGTTCGTGAGGCAAAGGGAGTCTCTGAGCAGAGGCTCAGGTTCATGAGAGCGTGGAGTTGAGGACACGATGCAGAGGGGCAACCACAATAGCCCTGTACGTGTGTCAGAGCAGAAGAGAGTGCAAGCTACGTCCCGGACCGAGAGTGGGCAGGGGGGGCATGAAATGACAAAGGAATGTCTCCACCACGTTGTAACTAGTACGGTAGCATGGTGGCGAGGATGGGGGTACACAAGGGAGCGAGTAAGACAGAGCAGAGGGAAGAGAAATTGAGGACGTGAGGGAAAAGGGGCAGTAGCCACACGCTCCATTGGTGGATGGTGGGTCTAATTGCTGAGGCCCTATAAAAGGAAGGTAGCCTGAAAGCCGAGGGAGGGGATTTGAGAGAGGAGAGACAGAGAGTGAGCGGAGAATTTCTGGAGAAAAAGCTAAGAGGCTGAGGGAGGTACGCCGAGAATCAGAGAACTGGGAGACTAAGGGGGAGGCTCTGAACAAAGGTGAAGACAAGGGGAAGGAAGGAGGGGAACCGGAGCAACGGCATACAATCAGTGTCTATGATTTAGGGGCTTCAACTAGTAATCTTCATCTTGAATTTTCATTTTAATGTAATATGTTAGAACAAGTTTAGGAATGAAATGGCTGGTCAACTGAAGTATGTACTTGGTATTCTGTTTTGCTGCCTAGGGACTGAAACTGGGTATTAGAATGTAGTTTGCACTGTTGTCTCGCCATGCATGCTACGGATGAATTTAACTCACCTCTCGGGATCTGTTGAGTTTTCTTTAAAGTGTTTGATTTTCTTTGAGAATAATGTCTCTTTTCTCTTCCATGAGCATCAGAATTGGTTTCTTTGTGCTTTATTTCTGAGTTATCCTCTTCCCCTATAAAGAAAGGATATTTGAGTTTTAAGAGAGGTTTCTGAGTTTTGTTACGTGGAAATGATAACATATTTTGGACCTATGGGATACTCCTGAATGGCACTCGATGAAGTGTTTGGGAAGGAGATAGATTAATTGTGATTTGGGTGCTGTTTGGTTTAGAAAGTTAGCTTAAAATCCTCATGCTAAATGCCTGATAGCACTGCTCGTGTCTTTGGTTGCTTTTCCCTTCCCTGGTCTGTGTTCTTGTATGGTTTTTCATTGAAAACTGGATCTGGGTGATTGAAATTAGACTCACATGCTTTAATGGATGTCTGCAATACCCTCTGTTTTGTAATTACTTGGCCTTACATACATTCTCTTGAGTAAAAAGATATACTTAAGGAACATACATGTGATTAGTTGGTTTGAATGTGAACACTCTGGAGGCTCTTTGTGCTTTATGCTGTCAATTTTGACCCCATATCTATTTTAAGGTTCATGCATGACAGTTGGAGACCAAATATTGGTTTGATGGTAATAAGACCAAAGGAAATTAAATATTGGTTCTGGCTTAATAAAATCTGACCATGTCTATTCATTCACTAAAATAATTTGCTAAAGTTAGCCGTTAAATAATTTGCTAAAGTTAGCCATTATTTCCACACCTATTGGGTGTTTGAATCGATTGGATATTTGAATTGATTATTAGAATTCTTTGAGTCAACGATCCGCTTCTTGGAACCTTGGAAATATTAATGGGTTGTTCCATTTAACTTTTCATTTTTAAGCTAATTTCCCTTTTAAGTCTTCATATGTGCATAGAATGTTGGTAGGTATTGCAATGAGTAAGGAATTACCATGGTACTTAAAGCGATCATGTAAGTACAAATCAGCAAATTATGAGTGACCAAATCACCATATATGCTGTTTAGTTTGAAAATTGATTTTGGAAAAATGAAAACATAAGGAGGAGTTTCCCTTTAATCTTTTGTTAAAACAAAAATATAAAATATAAAATAAAATAAAATAAAAATATATATATATATAATACTATTCCAAGTAAAAAAAAAGGGAAAAAAATAATAATAAATAAGGGGATTTCTAATACCTTTGTTTTCTATTTTTCACAACTTTAAAATAGGAAATAGAAATATTTTTCACAAATAAATATTGAACGTGGCAACTTTATCCTTATCCCTTTTGAGTATTTTATAGAATAATAATGAAATGGGGCGTTCTAAATGCATTTTTTTTAAATAAGTACACAAATAAAAAATATAAATAATAAATAATAGCAAATACATAAGAAAATTTAGATGATATATATAAAAGTCATATTCTTAAATTCTTTTTATCATTTTTCTTTTTTTTAAAAAAAAATCAAAAAATAACCTTAATCATATTTGTTTTTATATATAAAAAAAACGATTTCATTTTCCCAATTTCATCTTTTAAACCTTTTGCCTTTTGCCACGAGTGGCATCACTGTGAGAATATAAGCGGAAATCAGCAGATTACGAGTGATCAAATCACTATATACGCTGTTTGATTTTCATTTTCCTTCAGGTATTTTCTACCCCGAGTGGTAACGGCGGGGACTTTAAATATTAATCAGCAATTTGTGAGTGATAAAATCGCCACATATGTTGATTATTTCTCTTTAGTAATGATGGTATGTTAAATTCTTCTTAATATTTTATTTTTATCTTATTTTTATTTTTATTTTTATTCATTTATATTTTTTTTAGAAAGAGAATTTTATCAATTTCCCTTTTTATAAAATAATTCTTGCCAAATTATTTATTTTCCTTCCATGTTTTATTTACTCATTTTTATTATCGTTTCACAACAAAAGAATGATAATAAAATGATTAGAACCAAAGTTATTCATTTCCTTCCAAGTTCTTATCCGTTTCGCTTATCTACTCCGAGTGGTAACACCGTGGGTATTTAAGTATTGATCAGTAACTTGTGAGTGATAAAGTCACCACATATACTGATTATTATTTTTCAAAACATACTTTTCAATTTTTTTAAAATAAATAGGTATTAAAATGATTTTTATAATAAAAATAAAACAAAAAAATCATTTGTATAAAAAAAATTTTCTTTTGAACTTTTTGTGCATTTTTGTCTCGAGTAACACTATCGTGGACACTTAGGTATCAATGGATAAATGTGAGTGATAAAGTCACCACATGAGCCAATTAATTTTATTATATAAAAATAAAATTATTTTCAAATATTTTATTTTCAAATAAAAATGTTCAAATCACACATAATTTTAATCATATTTTCTAAATTGAGGAAAAATATATCTTCTCTTTTAAAAATTGATTAAACCAAAAATAAATAAATGAAAAGAGCAAGTAATGAAAATTAATCTGTCTTTTACAAATTAAAAACACACCAATTAATCCCGAAAATTGTTTTCTTTATGGAAAGACAAATTATTTTCCATAAACTTCTCTTCTTCAAAGAATATATAAAATAAAAAACTCCAACCCAGTGACACGCATTTTTACTTCGAACTACGTCGATTTTGATCCCTATCGCAGGGTACGTAGGCCCCAGACTCTCATTCTGGGTCAAGTCCACCTTTGTAAATAAATAATATTTTCCTCTTGATTTATTTTTCCCAACTTTCCATATTTTCATTTTATTCTTTATTTTAATTTTTACATTTTTCTTATTTTTATATTTATTTTTTCATGTGAATGGTAAAAGGGCAATCAAAATAAATTTGTAAAAAGCCATAAAAATTGCATGATCAACCTAAAGTAACTGTCCTTAGGAACGGGTGTTGTGGAGGTGCCTAACACCTTCCCCACTCACAATTGTACTCCCGAACCCAACTCTGATTCGCAGACCATCCTTGTCCACTTTTTTTGTTTTTATTCTGGTTTTCCAAAATTTCCCTCAAAATTTTGGTGGCGACTCCCTCCGAAACCGGCCTTCCGTTGCCCGGGCCGGTTTCCCTCCCTTTTTCTTTACCTCCGCGACATTCGCGTCGCATCTCTGGGTGTGACACATGTTAAATTAAGAGTTATCATTTCCAATTGATAAAGTAAATTTTCAATTTATGCTAATGAATTTCTAAGTGATTCTAGGAAATTTATAACTACATCATGATCATTAGGACCACATATAAACTCCCTAAGATAATTTGTTAATTTCCCTGATTCACTTGTTAATTTACTAGGATCACTTATAAATGAAGTTATTTAGAGATATTAAATTAAGACTTGTCATTTTCAACTGATGTAGGTAATTACTAATTGATACTAATGGATTTTCAAGCCATATTAGAAAATTTAGAACTACAATATCTTAGTAAAATTTTTTAGAGGAAAAAAAGCCTATCCTTTTCTTCAGGTGAATTTTCAATAATGCTAATAGATTTTCAAGTCATACAAGAGAATTTACAACTATAACATCATAAGGAAGATTGTTCAATGGAAAAAAAAAATGAAAAAACCTCTCATTCCTTTCCCTTCTTTCTCTTCACCATATATCTACATCAATATAATAAAAATTTACAAACAAATAAGAGAGAAGTGAGAATCTGAAAAGGAATTTTCCACACAACATTTTGCTATTCATAGAGTTTCAATCTCAAAATTGAAGAAGAAGAAGATGAAAGAAATCGCTCACCGCTATTGAACCTTCTCCCACCGTTGTCACCTTTCAGTTTCTAAATCTGGTGCTTACTTGTAGAACCCATAAAAGCGTTGAGGATTAGAACACCCAAACTTGTCATCTTTGAAAATTTTTTTATCTTACCATTGGTGATGGCGATGGTGGTCAGAGATGGAGTCAGTGGTAGCTTCATCACTCTTTACCATTGGCCACCCATGGTTTCATCATAAGAAACCCATGGTACCACTACAAATCTCACCATCGCACGTAGATCAACTCACACATGGATTGGCCACCCATGGTTTCAACAACAATTTTGTAGTCTCTCACAAGTATGAAGGCTACGATGGGGGAAGATAAGAAAATAGGGATTGAGCTTAAGGAAAAATGCATAAGGAAGTATAGGGGTACATTGGTATTTTTTTCACCAATATTTTATTTCCAATTTACTATCATGGTAGTTAATTGAAATTACAGTAAATTGAGTTATGTTTTTGGAATTATTCTTATCCCTTAGTATTTAATTGAAATTTTTCCCAAAAAAGTAACATTCATGTCTTTAATTGTTCAAAACTAATGAGAGAAGATAGGTGTAATAAATATTTTTCTATTTTTCAACATCATTTTCTCTCCTCCCTTATCTTTTCCAGTTATCAAATATGACCTAAAGAAACTTTATATGAATCTCAAATTCTAAATAAAGGAATTATAAATTTTAATCCTTTGAAGTTAGAGTATCTTGGGAGTGAGAGCAAGAAGGAGAAAATGTATATATAAAACAAAGAATGAAAGTGTATATTTAAGAAATAAATATTAAAATTTTTAAAACTCTTTTTTTCTCCTTCTATTCATTCTCTGTATGTGTCTTTTTTCTAAATCTCTTTCTCACTAATAAGCATTAAAATTTTAAATTTTAGAAGATTCAAACATGAAATATATTTAAGAAATAAAAAATATGTAACAGATTTCACCAGCTTCAATATTTATTTTGAGAATTTAAATTTACAAGAACATTCGCTACTTTCAAATAAAATTTAAAAATACAATAACAATATTAGTCTTATCCCACTAAAAGAGGTCAGCTACATGGATCATACGATGTCAATGAACTCTAATAAAAATCATCTCTTTAGATAAATTATTTATTAAGAGGTTCCACCTAACAATCTCTTTTAATGTTCTTCTTGGTCTTTCTTTACACCTTTTGACAGAAGTCCAACTCATTTAATCAAATCTTATTATTAGTTCCTCTTGTCCTCTTCTTTATATATGTCCAAACCACCTTATATGATTTTCTACCATTTTTCCTCAACAGATGCTACTCTAACTTTCTCACGTGTACAATCATTTTTTATTTTATCCATTTTTATATGACGGCACACCCATTTCCACATTCTCATATCTGCTACTTTCATCTTATGTTCTTGTTACCCTTTTAAAACCCAACATTCATTGCTATATAACATCGTTAATCTTATGGTAGTTTGATAAAATTTTCCTTTAAGTTTAGTTGGTATCTTGTGGTCACAAATAAGTCTTAAAATTTTTCTCCACTTTAACTGTTCAACTTGTATCCTATGCATAAAATTCCCGTCAATTTTACGATCACTCTGTAAAATCGACCCCAAATATCTGAACTTTGACACTTTTTGAATGATTTGCTCTCTAATTTTTATCCCCAAATTATGTCTAACTGATCTCTTATTAAATTTACAATGCACATATTCCGTCTTACTTCAACTCAAGCATAAATTTTTTTATTTCAAAGTGTATCTCCATAATTCAAGTTTAGAGTTGATATTTTCTCTTGAGTCCTCAATTAATACCATATTATCTACGAAGAGCATAAATCAAACAAGTATGGACTCAAAGATAATTTCTAATGTAAACATATCCTTATAGCAAAATTCTTTATTTTATCTCCAGGAGTTCTTACACGTATTGTTGCCCCCTCATACATATCCGTTATGGTTTAAATATAAACCACATGAACACTAATCTTCTACATTATTTTTCACAATATATATCTTGATACTTTATCATAGGCTTTTTTCAAATGAATCAAATTAATATTTAATTTTGCTCATGGCCTCTTAAGTGAATTGACGTAAACAATTTGATGCAGTTTGATGTCCGGTATTTTGCTTCTCAAATTATATAAACAAAGGAAAAACCTGTGTGTGTGTGTGAGAGAGAGAGAGAGAGTTTCAATGAAAGGCCTTAATGGGGGCCGTTGGTTATATACATATTAAGAAATGGTTTATTTATGAGGCCATTGAGATCTTTAAATTCATTTGGCCATCAACTAATTACCACTGTACTATTTTTTCCCTATTTCAATTAATGAAAGCTACATTTTACTATTAAATATTTCACCAACTTTATTTTCACCAAAAAATAATAAAGTGTTTTAGGGCGTGCCAGCACGTTGCCACTCTTGTTCATGTTGTCATTTGCCCTATAAAACTAATCACATAAATAAGGAATAGAATCTACAACTACCAAATTCATCATCCATTGGAAATATGTAATCCCCGTTCCTTATGGAAGAAAAGAATTTATTCATATCTTCATCATCATTAAACAAAGCAATAATAATAATAATAATAATAATAATAATAATAATAATAATAATAAAAGCAATACATCCAATAAGAAGAAGAAGAAGAAGCAGCCAATGAGACTTGGTGCAAATGATCAAGGATTTAAACCCCACAAGCTTAGTTTAAGCTTGTACAAGTTACTTTTCATGAATAATGAATAATGCTCATTTTTCAAATTCTGGGCAACATACGTAGCCATGTTAGGTACATTTACTATAAAGAAATGCTAACAATAATTATTATTCATGTGAATATTCTGAGTTTAGATTTTTTATTTTTGAAAAATAGGCATTGAATTTATTGAACTCACCCACGCTCTATTTAGAATTATATAATACCCTAAATAACATATCACATATACATGATTAAACTATATACTCCATATGATTCAAAATATAAATCATATTTAATGATTTCTAAGATATTAAATATTTTTTTATTTTGCCTCATATGCAATTAAATATAAAAGAGGTAGTAAATGATATGGGTATCATAATTAATACATTTTAAACTTTCATAGGGGTAATATTGAAAACTAATACATTTTTTAACAAATTTAATAAGTAAAAAGATTTTTGTATCAATATAAAAAAATATTCTTATATAATTAATTATACCAAATTTATATTTTGAATTAGAGAGAATATATATTTTATCGTTCATTATAATATTTTAAAAAACTTATAGAACTTTGACTTGTTATATATTTTATCATATAAAAACATTTTTTCAAATAATTTTTATAAAATTTAAAAAAGGAAGTGCCTTTTGTATTTTTTTTCATAAGTAGTATGATTTGTAGGAAATTTTAATACATAAACTTTTTATAATATATAAAGAAATAATGTAAAAAAATAAAATACATATAAAAATTATATATTTTTTATATTACTTTGTCTCAACCGCAACAAGTCATTTTTACATTACTCTGTCCTAAAAGTAAGAGATGATGGAAAGAGGTAAATGCGTTGGACCGAAAAGTCAGTCAAATAGACACCGATTACTGCTAAAATCGGTTCAATCACAAAAGAAGCGATTAACCGCGCCATTCACGCAACGTGCCGGAAGCTAACCCACCTCTCTCTCTCTCTCTCTTACTCGGCTCACATTTCACACACCATCCTTATTATTACTCAACCCCATTCTCACATTTTGCAGAATCCCACAGTCACAAGTTCAGAGAGCTCGAGAATTTCGCAGCAATGGAGGACAACGAGGAGGTGGGTGAGGAGTACCTCTTCAAGATTGTCCTAATCGGTGACTCTGCCGTGGGCAAGTCCAACTTGCTCTCTCGCTTTGCTCGCAACGAGTTCGATCACAATTCCAAGGCTACAATTGGGGTTGAGTTCCAGACCCAAGTCGTGGAAATCGATGGCAAAGAAGTTAAGGCTCAGATCTGGGACACTGCTGGCCAAGAGCGATTCAGGGCTGTCACTTCTGCTTACTATAGAGGTGCTGTTGGGGCTCTCATTGTGTACGATATCAGTAGGAGGACCACTTTCGATAGCATCAAGAGGTGGCTCGAGGAGCTTTCCAGTATGTTGATGCTAACCTTCTTCTCTTAATTCGAGTATGCTTTTATCTTTATCTGAGAAACACTTAGTCGACATGATAAGATAAAATATGCAGTGTTTGAATTGAATGTAATTGGAAATATCATGTTGTGTTTAATAGGAGTGTTATACACTATACAGTGTGTTGTTTTTGAAGTATTCTTAGATCTGTTTCCTTGTTCTGGATAGTTTTGAGAGGGGAAGCTAGCATGCCCTTTTCCTCTCCTTCTGTTTTCATGACTTTTTGGGTTATGAATCTGGCTCGAGGGACTTACTAGTATGATAACATTAGAAATGAGTAAGAAAATTACACACATATAATAAATGAATTCTTAAGAAAATATCAATATTAAAGCAAACAAATGAATATTAATGATCTTTATCGTGTGTACATTTGTTGTAAAACATCTTTAAGGCCTGCAGCTGTTATCAACTTGAAGTATATATATATTACATTGTTTGATTGAAGAATTTAAAAGATCAAGCTAGTCATTCTCATCAGAAGAAAGCTACCTTCTAAACTGGAAAGAGCTTGTAATCCTAATTAATTAGGATTGTTGAGAATTGTTGTGAACATAAAGTAGCATCTGTCATCATCATGCGCTTGACATTGTGCTAAATGTTGTTTGAGTTCACTAGTATGTTAATGTTATGCTCTGCTCTTAATTTCTGTTTGCTTTTATCTGTTTTCTTGCTTTGGATTGTATTCGAGGGGAAAGCGGGGATGCTCTTTTCCTCTGCTTTTGTTTTCATGGGAATCAAGTGTGAATGTGAACTGAGAGTAAAAAGTCTCTTAAAATTATAATTTGGAAACTTATTCAAACCTTTTGATGGCGGGACTCTGGATGGATAAATGAAGTGCCAGAGATGCTATCATATGGACTATCCATATGCATTACGGAAGATGAACTGGTTTGGTGGCATTTATAACGTTCATTAATGTTACAGATGACTGGAGTTTGAATGAGAATGGATTGTTTTATTGAATTTGGAAGGTGTTTTTTTGTAGGATATGAATCGGATTTTGCTATTCATAGCATTAGTTATGCAGCTAATTGAGATGAACTATCTTCTTGGATGGTGTTTGTTGGACAAGACTTACAATGTAATTTCTTAAGCCCGTTTGGTATGAAATGGAAAATAATTTCGTTTCTTATTCAAAGGAAATGAAATTATGCAAGGTTTATTATGTCGAAGTTATCATTACTCAGGAGTGACTGTTCTTCCTTATTACTTTTTTGACGCAAGGGCATGAGTGCCATTTTTCATTCCATTTCACTTTCTATACCTACAATTCTATATACCAAACTACCCCCACAGTGTTTTCTGTAAGGTTTTTTAATAAAAATTGGAGTGTGATTATATTTCCCGACTTCATCACGCATTATTGACTCTTTAAGGGAAACACTTTCATGTGTTTTAATTTAATTAAAAAACTCAATAATGCTGGGAGAGCTTTGTCTCCCTTATCCATTGGACTTGATTCAAATTAGTCAAGGTCTAATGTGGCTTTTGGATACTAAAGACTTAATCCAAAAAAAAAACTCAAGCAACCAATTAAAGAACTGAATCAGTTTTGATTAGTCTACCTATATCTAAGCAGAATAAGCATACCCAAGAATTTCTTTGCAGTTAAACATTATTTAATATGCTTGTGATAATGACACATCTGTCTGAACACTGCTCAACATTGGTCCTATGGACTTAGAAGGGAATCAAATCTAGCATTATTCCAATGCTTTAACCGTTTATTTTTAATGTATTCTAGAATTGAATGACATGAGATGCATTATGCAGGGGAAAACTTCGTCTTAAGACCTGCATGGTTTGTCTTGCTGCCATATCATTAGTGATGCAACTTGAGATACTACGTAGTGACTTGCTTTTCATATAACTAATTCTTATGTTGAAGATTCTAACTATTGGATGAATGATCCTGCAGTTCATTGTGATACCACTGTATCAAGAATGTTGGTGGGGAATAAGTGTGATCTGGAGAATATCAGAGAGGTGAGTGTAGAGGAGGGCAAAAGCCTTGCAGAAGCAGAAGGCTTGTTCTTCATGGAGACATCTGCACTAGATTCCACCAATGTTCAAACAGCTTTCGAGATTGTTATCCGGGAAATCTACAACAACATCAGCCGAAAAGTCTTAAACTCCGATTCCTATAAAGCTGAACTGTCAGTGAATCGAGTGAGCCTGGTTAACGGGGCAGGATCAAAGCAAGGCCGGCTGAATTTTTCTTGCTGTTCTTGATGAGCTTTGTTCCAGACTTGATTTTGATACATCTATGGGTATTTTGAGTGTAGTCTACCCTTTTTGTTTCCTTGATAGTATGAAATCTCATTTTCTATTTGCTTGCCTCCGTTGTTTTTGTTGTTTTCAGGCCCTTTTGACCTTTGGCCTTGTGTGAATGAGAAGGGGGAAAAAAGAGTTTACTCTTCTATATGGCTACGTTTTAGCCTTATATTAATGACCAAAAGCCTTTTTGTGTTTGGATTTTCTCAATTTTGGATGACAAAGTGATTTATTTTGAATAAATTTTATTTATTCGATCAATTTAGATGGTATGAGTTTTTTTTTAAATTTTTTAATGAAAATGAATCTAAAATGTCTAATTCAACCGAATGATTTACTTATGATGACCTTCATTTTCTCGTTTATAATTGAAAGGACTCGGTCATTTGGGCTTGGCTTATTTTTGCATAGAAAATTAAAATATATATATATATATTCTAAGTGTTTATTATCAAATTTTTTAATTAAAATCATTATATTTATAATTTTTTTACAACTTAATATTATATGATTGAATGGTCTAATATTTATCCGTGAATTTGATAGTAAACACTTTAAAAAACCTACTTTTTTGGTCTGATCTAAATAGAGATTATACTTTAATGCGCTCATATTTCATCATTAGATTTCTTAACTAAAAAATGACAAAAATAATCCAATTCGAATCATACACTTGTTTGTAAAAATAATGAACTTATTGTGCTATTACTTAAAATAAACATAATTAGGTTTTAATTAAAAACATTTATATAAGATATAAATAATTGTACATAGATTTTTTTAAGAGTTTATTTCTTTGGTCCACTCTTTCTTTGGCAATTGCCATATACCAAGCATTAGGGCTAAGGGGAAGAACCAAAGAAGAATGACAAAAGAATGGAAGGATCAGTTTACGTAAAGATTAGAAACCTTGAGGATCCACTCATATTCTCGTCTATTTGATCTACAACAATAGAGATTTCTATTCTCCTTTCATATATATATATATATATATATATAATAATTGAAGTAAACGAGTAAGCATGTGCCATTGGTGTGACTAAAAATATTTTCTTTTTACTCTGATGAAATATCTTAAATACATGTAACTTCTAAGAAAAGAATGAAATTCTAGTAACAACATAGCCTATACAACCTAATTCCCATTGTGCCAGTCTGCAAGCACAATGTCAAGCAAAGAGAGAAAAGGGGTTCCCAGGAAAATTGAATCCTCTACAGTCACAATCATACACTCAGAAGAAAGTGATAAAGAATGTGATTGTGAATGAGGTATGATTCTCTTTCAAATCACTCTTTTATCTTTATCACTCTCTGAATGCACAACATGCAATCACCTTATAAGCGTGGAGGTTTCGGATTGGTCCTTATGGCTTCCTCAAGGCAGACGCCGCCCCCATGACAATGGCCAAGACAATGCCAAGACCAGCCCCGATTGATGCACCCACTGCCGCAGAACCCAACGGATTTGCCTTTGCTCCGGCGTCTCTACTTGCATCCGTTGACATCGCATGTTCTGGAGCCAACTCCATCATTAGTCTATCTCTGGCAAGTTCCTGTAATAAAAGCATTAACAGTGAAATTATAAAAATTTTTCCTCTTCTTATATCAGATGAACAAGTACACCAATTGCCCCATGAGAAATTTGACTCTTGGCTTTCTCAGTTGAAAATCACTCTCATGGTTTACCAACGGGTACACTTTACATGCAATACTCGAAAAATAAGTGTACACCTTACAGAAGCCAAACACAAGCTTTTGGAATCAGTGAAATTTTAAACAATCGAATACCAATAAAAATCTAAACTTGCTTTATGAAGAAACTCGATTTTAAATAATAACCATCAATTCCATTTCTCTGTCAACCTTAAAAACAAGTACATAAAAACAAAAAAATAATCTACTGTGGGTTAGGTCTTCTCAAAAGCTGTCCCTCATCACTACAACACTACTAAAATCAGAGATACAGAGGAAAATCAGAGGCCTAGGAATTGGTTGACGCACAGGTCCGTTTGACCGACAAACCCAGCCTAGCAATAAATCAGTTCGAATGTAAATGAAGCAGTCAGAAACTTATAAAACATGGCCAGCCTTAGCAATGAACTGGTCAAAGAGCAGTTTTTGTTTTTATATTTTGCTTAGATCCAAGTTGTCATTTTGCAATAGATTTTTTTTTTGGGCCAACATTTTGCAATAGAAATTTATTTTAACATATTCTACCTAATCCATTAGCTGTAATATGCAAAATACTTGAAATAATTTCTAAATTTTAAATGTTATAAGATATGTAATAATTTAGTCGGAAAGTACTATATATCTATACCTTTTCACGTATATATAAAAAAGCATTCAAACCTTGATTTGACTACGATTAAACAATTGAACTGCAAACTACTTTATAACAGTTGTTGGTATATGCTATTTTAGTTCAGATGCAGTCGACAAAAAGTAAAACTTCATTGTGATATGTCAAAATAAGAATCATTATCCAAGAACGAAAGAAGAAAGAGATTTGATACCATGATAAAAGATTTTCTCACCTGAAATGAAGCCTCTTCATGATTACGAAGTACACTGTGGATTCGCTGACAAAGAGAGTTGACACCTTCAACAGGAAGAACAATCTCCTTTTTCCTGAAAGGGCCCCTAACAAAGTTAATAGGAGCCAATATAAGCTTTTGAACACCAATTCTTCTACCGAATTTTTCATTGGTCACATTCTGCGACAAGGAAGCCTCAGAAACACTGGCCATAACATATGGACAGGAATTTAAAACTTCAGTTGTGCTTGGAGTTGCTTGGTATGCTTTTAAAACTGCATCAATTGCTGCCTTTTGGTGGTGAGCACTAACAGAGAATTTGTTTGTTATTGCAAGAACCCAAGGAATTCCAAGAGATTTAGCCTCATCCAAAAAAAGGGACAGGACTGGCTTTTGTTCAGACATATTGGAATTACTCCATCGAGGTATGCTATGTGACAGATTATGAACAAAAACAATCAAGTCTGTCTTCCAAAGTAGATCACGGATTCCCAACCATAGTTCCTCCTTGAAGCGAGAACTTTCCTTATTCAACTCCTGCAAAAAGAAGAGAAAACATGCAAATAGTGTCACTACACGCGCACACACCCATCCAAAAATATAAAGAAACCAATGAATAAAAATGAAAGAAAAGTTGATCTACATTCAGACTATCTGTGCAACCCATCTCTCTACTAACAAGGAAATTGTACACATCTAACTCAGGTGCTTAAAATAATGAACAACAGAATATGCAAATCATGCCAGAGATGCACCAGAATCTGTTAGCTTTACAATAATTGTTGCTTTTAGATAAAAGAAAATGTTATTGAAAAGAAAGGAGAGATAATATCTGAGGAGAGACAAGTTTTGTAAAAAAAATTTTTAAAAAAATGTTTTGAAAGTTAAGGCTTATGAATTAAGAGGGAAAGTTGATTAGCGGTTCATTAGTGTATAGGAGTTTTAGAGTTTATTATTGTCTGAGTCTTTGATAGATGTAGAGTAGATAATAGAGAAAGGAGAGGGAAGAGGGAGAGAAGGACAGAGATGAGAAGGGGACGAGAGAGAGAGAAGAAAATTCCACTAATCAATCCATTACTCAAAAACCTACCCAATAATTTCCCCTTACACTCCCTTTTACAGCCATTGGCTAACACTAAAACTACCAAATTGTCCCACTATTTATTATATATCAATATACCCCCTTCCCAAAAGACCCATGACCTCAAGGGTTAGTAAGACAGAAGAGAGATAAATCCACAAACACGCTTCACAAGACCAAGTTGCTGGCTTTGCAGTGTTCTTTCTTCACCTGCCGTTCCTTCAAACACAAAGCTATTGACTTACCCAACCTCCCTTACTACACCACTTTGTCTTCAAAATAAGTAGAATCTTATGAAGGTCCTGAAGCTTCAAATAGCTTTGGGTCTCACTCCCAGGCTATGATGAAGAAAGAAGTCATTGTTGGCGTCCCAATGATGGCCTTCAAGGATGTGAGCAGGACCCTTCTTGGAACCCTGCCAACAACAAGAGGTTCTTGGCCCTTCTTGAAATCATCATTAGCTACCAAAGGGTCTTGTGTCACATTCTTGAGATGTTCATTGATTACACAGGGTTCTTGTATCTTGTAGTGCTCTTCTTGATCCCTTTGTTTTGTTCCAGCTCACAACATTCAGGGGAGGGGAAAAACAGATTTCTATCCTCCTTAGTTTCCAAGCCAAAAAACCAAGAAATACAAAACCAGACCAGAATAGCTACTTCGATCGCTCTAACTGAGAACTGGTGCCAGGTTAGGTTCGGTCATAGATGAAGATCGGGTAAGCTCAAAACAGATACAAACCGGTACAAAACCGGTTTGAACCAGTCTACTTTTTTTTTTAATATTTTTTTAAGATAAAATAACATTATTTTTAGTACTAAGTAGCATTATTTTTTGTATAAATTTTTTTTATATTACAAATATAATATAGAAGTTATAAGGCCTAGAAGAAGACTAAGAAAAACACTAAGAGAAGTTATAAGACGTAACCTCTTGATAAATAATTTATCTGAAGAGATAATATTTGATAGAGTCCATTGACGTCATATAATCTATGTAGCCGACCCCATTTAACCGGCTAATATTGTAGTTGTTATATATGATAATATTATATAAGTATTATTATGATACGTAATTATTAATAATGATAAGTTTACTTAACAAATAATATGAAAATAGAATATCAATTAACTATTTTAAATTCAAAATATAATTATAGATGAATATTAACTTGTTTAGATTTTAATAATAGGTTGTAAAGCTTATTAATAATATTTTTAATTTTCTATATGATATATAAAATTTAAAAAAATTATTAAATTTACTTTTCATCCTAGATTGAATGTTAATTTTATGATCATGAATAAATATCTTTTATATTTTTCATCTATATTATTTAAAATATATCAATTTATTCACAACCAGTCCGATCCCGATCCAACCATTAAACTTTGAATCAGTACCTCAGTCGGTTCAATTGCAAGTGTGTTCTTAATACCTTGCAAAAAACTCCTCATGCATCACTTCCCTGATAAAAATCATTTAAGGTGGTTTGGGCATAAACAAAGAAGAAGGCAAAAGGAGCCAGTGAGAAGAGTTGATCAAATATCTTGGAGCCCTAACAAAAAGCCTAGAGGAAGACCAAAATGGACACTAAGGGAAGTTATAAGGCATGACCTCTTGATAAATGATTTATCTAACGAGATGGTGTTTAATAGAGTCCATTGACGTCGTATGATCTACGTAACCGACCTCACAATAGTGGGATAAGAATAATGTTGTTATTGTTGCCGCATCATTTCCCTTATAGCTACAAACACTTCTCTCAGTCAAGTGCAAAACTCTATGAGAAACTCAAGTATAAATACCTCTACCTTCTCAAACTCCCTTGCTAGGACACTAATTTGCTCTATATCCATTTTTCCTCCCGTGGAACAACCTGCTCAAATACCACTGATAGATGTAGAGTAGATAATAGACAAAGAAAGAGCAGTAACAGGGAGAGAAGGATAGAGAAAAGAGAAGAAGAAGGGGGGGGGAGAGAAGAAAATTCCACTAATCAATTCATTACTCAAAAACCTACCTAATACTTCCCCTTACACTCCCTTTTATTGCCATTAATTAACACACACTAAAACTACCAAAATATCCCACTATTTATTACATATCAGTCAATTACTTCTTACCATTACACAAGAGTTTATCTTGTAAATCTCTCTTTTCAAAGTATATTGAGTAAAAGAAAAACAAAGGGCTACCGTAATATGCAAGGGTGAGCAATCCTTTCTGGTCATCATATTTCTTTCTTTACCTAAAATTTCAACACACAATCAAATCCTTTCCACCATGTCATAACTTCTGTTTCAGTTTGCTTTATATGTGAGTTTTACATCTGAGAGAAGCAAAGGATTGGAAATCCTAAACATCCCTCCTATCAAGATTCCTAAGAAAATGAGAATTTCAAGAAACATTTGAACCTAGATAAAACAAAAATTTGGGATGCAAGAATTTTGCAAAAAGGAAAGAAAATGACTTAGTAAGAGTATAATGCCTCATCTAGTTATCCTCTAAGTCCCACATTGAAAGTATGGATTCTAACGTAAGGCTCATATGAACCTTGGGTTCTCAAACCTCATGGACTAGCTTTCAAGGTATGGCTCTGGAGCTTCATATCAATGATATCATAGCCTTCACCAGCCCTACACCTTTTTTCTCTATCCTTCCCTTCTGTGCAATAGGGAATGCAGGTTGCAGAGCATGGTGAAACATTATGTCCCAATTGCAAGGGATCAAACGTTTGTCCCACAGTGGAAGTATATATTATATGAAACTTGGGCCCTCCATCTCATGAGCTAGCTTGTAAGGTATGAATCTCCTAGATATTCATATCATCTGAAGACTATCTCCCAGTCTCAAAAAGCAAGTGACAAGTTAATTTCTATGGACACATTGCCCCTTTTGCACGAGATCCATGATTCCCTAGGCCCAAAACGTTGCAGCTCACTAACACTCCTTCACATACATCCGCAGCTGCCATGTCTTCTTCGCATGTGGCGACAAGCTCCTGGGAAATTGAAAAGCAAAAGCAGCGAGATAAAGGTCTGTGCTTTAAGTGTGGCGAGAAATTTGCACTTGGGCATCGTTGCAAGACGGGGACGCTGAAGTTGCTGGAGATTACAGAAGAACCTAAAACGAACATCGAACCCAAAGTTGAGATGGAGAGTGAAGACGATCCTAAGATGCATGTTGAGATCTCCTTCCATGCGATTTTAGGTAAGCCTTCTGGGGCGACGATGAAGCTTTGAGGCTTGCTAAATCAGAGGGAGGTGATGATATTAGTTGACAGCAGCTCTACTCATAATTTCGTGGCTGAGGCTCTTGTTTCTGAATTAAATTTATCTACTCAATCAATTTCACCGTTTGGAGTGCAGATTGGGGATGGGTCCTTAATCCGATGTAATAGAATATGCCGACGGCTTCTTCTGCAAGTTCAGGATCTGAAAATTATGGGTGATTTCTTTCCCTTTGCTATCGCAGGAGCTGATATGGTATTGGGTATTCAATGGTTGGCCTCTCTTAATACTGTTTAGGCCAATTGACAGCAGATGTTTATGATTTTTTGGGTTAATGGGAAAAGATATAAGCTTCAGGGAGAGCCACGAAAGTCACAATTGATGGCAGAATTTAAAATTATGACTAAGCAGGAAGGACCCAGAGGAAGTTTGAGTTATAGGCTGACAGATATTGAAGGGCTTCTTCAAGATTATGTTGATGTGTTTGCAGAACCTACAGTTTTGCCTCCCTTACGGACTCATTCTCATACTATTAAGCTTCATCCTAACTCCCAGCCTCCAAACATTCGACTTTACAGATATCCTTATTATCAAAAGGATGAAATTGAGAAGCAAGTAGCTAATTTATTGTCCAAGGGATTTATTCGGCCTAGTTCAAGCCCTTTTGCTAGTCCCGTACTACTAGTGAAGAAGAAAGATGGCTCATGGAGGATATGCATCAATTATCGGGAACTTAATTATATTATTGTTCCTGATAAATATCCTATTCCTAATGTAGATGAGTTATTGGATGAACTCAATGGGGCCCCTTACTTTTCAAAGATTGACCTTTGCTCATGTTATCATCAAATTAGAGTTCAACCTGAAGACATCCATAAGACAGCTTTCTCGACACACTCAGGTCACTACGAGTTTACCGTGGTGCCTTTTGATCTTACTAATGCTCCTTCAACATTTCAAGCGATAATGAATGACCTATTCTAACCTCATTTAAGGCGTTTTGTAGTCGTTTTCTTTGATGATATTCTTGTATATAGCCCTTCCTTGCATTTACATAAATATCACTTGGAATTGGTGCTTAATTTGCTGCGAAGCCATGCTTTCTTTGCTCATGCTAAAAAATGTTCATTTGCCCAACAAGAAGTGAATTTTTTAGGGCACATTATATCCCAATCAGGTGTTGGAGTAGATCATGAAAAGATTGAAGCTGTCAAGCAATGGCCTTCTCCCTTTACTATTAAAGAGCTTCGAGGATTTCTTGAGCTCACCGGTTATTATAGGAGATTTGTGAAGAATTATGGTGTTATTGCCAAGCCCCTCACTAACCTTACAAAGAAAGATGCCTTCTTTTGGAATGATCGAGCTGAAGTTACATTCCAAAAGCTTAAGAATGCCATGACAACCACACCAGTTTTGCAGCTGCCAAATTTCCTTCAACCTTTTACTGTTGAGTGTGATGCTTCTATGGAAGGGATTGGAGCTGTCCTCATGCAACAAGAGCATCCCGTTGCATATTTTAGTAAGGGTCTCTCTTACTCTAATCGCTATAAATCAGCTTATGATCGTGAATTATTGGCTCTTGTGCTCGCTATCCAGAAATGGAAACATTACTTGATGGGTCGACACTTTTATGTGAAAACTGATCATAGTAGTCTTAAACACCTCTTGGATCAACGGCTTACCACCAATACACAGCAGTGACTCATTTTGAAGCTACTCCCCTTTGATTTTACTATCCTATATAAGGCGGGCAAAGACAATGCTACTGCTGATGCTCTCTCAAGGCAGCCACAGCATGCTAAACTTCTCAATTTAATTTTGCCTATTTATGTGGATTTCGCTAGATTGCAGGAAGCTTATTCCAAGGATGAATACACCAAGAGTATTATCTCAAATTTGTAGGAAAATCCTTCTTCACAGCCACATTTTCAATGGTCAGCCAACAAATTATTTTATAAAGGCAAAATGGTGATTCGTTCCACCTCTAATTTGCGTGCTACCCTCTTGGCTGAAGCGCATGAGACTCCTATTGGGGGGCATGGTGGTTATTTGAAGACTTTGAAGAGACTTTTTAATCAATTTTATTGGCCACATATGAAAAGAGAAGTCAAGCTTCATGTCTAGCAATGTTTGACTTGCCAGCACAATAAATATGAAACTCTTGCTCCTGCAGGTCTATTGCAACCTCTACCTATTCCAAAGAGAATATGGGAAGATATCTCCATTGATTTTGTGATTGGGCTACCTAAATCTCAAGGGGCTGATACTATCCTTGTTGTGGTTGACCATTTGAGTAAATACAGCCACTTCTTGCCTCTTGCTCACCCCTATACTGCTAAAATAGTAGCAGGAATTTTCTGCAAAGTAGTTCGACTTCATGGCATGCCCCGTTCTATTGTTTTAGATAGAGACTCAATTTTCTTAAGTTCCTTTTGGCAAGAGTTGTTTCGCCTTAGTCAAACTCGTTTGCGGATGAGTATCTCTTATCATCCTCAAACCGATGGCCAGACAGAAGTTGTTAATCAATGCTTAGAAGCTTACTTGCGTTGTTTTGCTCATGAGCAACCCAAGAAATGGAATTCCTATCTTTGTTGGGCTGAGTATTCTTATAACACTGGTTTTCATGTTTCTACCGCCACCACGCCCTTCAAGGCAGTGTACGGACGAGATCCTCCTCCCCTGCATCCATTTGTGAAGGGTGAGACTGCTAATGCCGAATTGGAAGATCAATTGATAACTAGAGATGCAATGCTGAAACTTTTAAGAGACAATCTCTTGAAAGCTCAAGCGTGGATGAAGGCTCAACAAGACAATAAGAGGAGGGAACTTTCTTTTGATGTTGGAGATTATGTGCTGCTACGCATTCAGCCCTTTAGACAGAAAACTCTCTCCAAGCAACGTTATGAGAAGCTCTCTCTTAGGTTCTTTGGACCCTACAAGGTTCTTAGAAAATTAGGTGCAGTAGCTTATGAGCTAGAACTTCCCATAGATGCAAAAATTCATCCTATTTTCCATGTTTCTTTGCTTCGTCCTGCAGATGGTGTTCTATCACCTCCAACTCCAGCTCCACTTCCTATCTCTGATGATTGGGAATTGTTATTACAGCCTGAACTTGTACTTGATCACCGCTGGTACTCTGAACAGATGCTGGAATTGTTAGCGGCTTGGAAAGACCGCCCACTTGAAGTTGCAACATGGGAAGATTATGACCTTCTTGTTGCTCAGTTTCCACACTTTCACCTTGAGGACAAGGTGACCTTGGAAGGGGGGAGACATGATAAGCCCTTATTGGTTTACTCTAGAAGGAAGAAGCCACGTGTGAATTAGTTGTTGAGTTTCTGATTTTTTCCAGTTTAAAATTATTTGATTTAGTCAATAAAACTGACCTAAGAAACAGGGAGTAGTTGGTACTGGCTAGTCACAGAATTTATTTTCTGTTAGGATAATCCCTGAATATCTGGGCTGTTATTTTTCCTAGTCAAAATCTGTTTAGGAGTCTTGTTATTTTACAGCTTATAAATAAGCCACGAGCAGTATGTAAAGCATTCATTCAGCAATTTATCAATTCATTTAGAATTTGGAGATTCTCCACTTATCTTGGCTATTAGTTTTCTTAAGTGAGATTCTTACTTAAGCAAGGCTAACAGATTTATTTTTCTGCACTTACCTTGCGCTCCAGTACTCTTCTACCAGGGGGGGTTGTGGGTAATATACAGCCCACGTCCAGCCATGACCAAAGGCCATTATGCACTAGTTTCTACTTTTCATTATTCCTTTATATTGTTTAATGGTTAATTACTAGTATAAATACCTACAAGAGGTACAATGTTAGGTAGACTTGTTTTGTGTAATTCCCTTGTACCTAGGAGATTCTCCCAACTATTAAGTGCTTGTTTGGAAAATCCTTGAGGCCAGTAAAAGTACATTTGCAAACATATTTTTGGCTAACTGTGCTTGTCTCATTTTAAAAGGTCTTCCTATAAACTTACTTTGACCTCCAAACATATTTTTAGCTAATGGATTAATGAAGTTACTTTTCAGTTTGCAAACATACTTTTATAGCACAATCATTTTGTTAAACTTACTTTTACAATAAAAAGCATCCAAACATCAATCATGTTATGATGGGTACCCAAATGGGATTGAGAACCCTCCCCAAAAGCCAACGATTGAGATGAGAGAACCAACCCACTTAAATACCTCATTGAGCATCCCATATTACTCAATGTGGGACTTGAGCATCCCATTTTACTTAAATCCCCATCAATTGGCCCCTCTTAAGAGCCGACATCCTTGCGGTTACACACTACGACACTTCACTCGATGACATTTCACTCGACTTTCCCTCAGTCAGAACCCTTTACCAGTCAGAACCCTCCGTAGGTAGCCCTCTCTGTGACCGTTGACACCCAGACTCTGATATCATTGATGGGTACCCAAGTAGGATGAGGAACCCTCCCCCAAAAGCTAGCTATTAAGGTGAGAAAACTAACTCACTTAAATAGCCCATTGAGCATCTCATACTACTCAATGTGGGAATTGAGCATCCCATATTACCCAAGTCCCCATCATATTACAACAAACTTACTTTTATCAAAACTTCATTTTCGTAAACTTCATTTTATTCCAACTTAAATTTGCAAACTGAAAACCAAATGGGCTCTAAGAAGTGATGAGTGAGATCCTTGCTCTTCTCTTCCTAATAGACTTTCCTTCAATAAAAATCCCAGTTTTCATTGCACCACTTACCAACTTACCAGAGCAATGATTTTGGAAACAAAGTCTCAAGAACCAAATCCTCTTTATTATCTAGCTTACAACCAGTGTTTTGAAGATCAGCTGGTCCAATCGATTAGACCGAGAACCAGAACATAATCCATTCCGGAACACAATCAAAACCGGACTATGTATAAACCATTCAAAGATTGGAAAAACCGGATAACCCAATGAAAACCATACGGGTCCGGTTTAGATAAAACAAAAAATTCAGAAAGAAAGCTTTTTACTGTGTTGAAAAGCAAGCCTACAGCCCAATGGAAGCCATGGCACATTACTTGTACAACAACTCTCATGCTCCTTTCCTTTTTATAGCGCACATCCTCCTCCCTTTCTTTGTATGTGATCGGTGTAGGACTTCTTGTAGACTAGTAGGAAACTTGTGCATGAGAACATATTCAATGGTCATTTTTTTATTTTCTCCAATCTTTGCCTAATTTTTTCTTTTATCTTTTGAATCTTTTTTCTTTATGTGAAAACATATTCTCAATACATGATACCTATTATTTATCTATATTTTAATTTTAAACTTAATCCTTTTAATTCAGTTTTAACATGATTCTTAAAAGTGTTTGATAACAAAGGTTTATGTCATTTTCTAACTCAGTTTTTTTTTTCCTTTTTTTCTTCAATCTTTACTCATTTGTTCTGATTATTTCTTGCATCATTTTTTTTATGTGATAATATCATTTTAATCTTTGTATTTTTATCTCAAACTTGATTTTTATAATTTAATTTTTATCTATATTTTTATCTTTCCATGTTGCCTTTTTTTTTAATTAAACCTTCATCTTTTGACTTTAGATGATTAATTTTTTTATCTTTTAAGTATATATTATTTAAAATATATTAATTTAATTACGATCAGTCAAACCCCGTTCAGACCATTGAAGTTTAAACGGGTGTCTTGGCTAGCCTAGTGATCGGTCTGATTTTCTTAACATTGCCTACAACAAGTCTCCCACCCTACCAGGTGGTCCTCCTCAATTTTCCAAAACTAAACCAGAGAAAATTCTAGATAGTCTTCCCTGGCCTCAAAGCTACGCCCACTAGGCAAAGGAAACAGCATTGGTAAATCCTAAATGAAATAAAAAGATCAAGAGAAGAAAGGGGGGAAACCTGCATATCTATTCCAGCAGAGTCACAATAGCGCAAGCCATCTGCAATACCTTCTTGAACATCAACATCTGAAATGAGAACCTCATTGGTGGTAGTATCTACTTTACCTTTGTTCAAGATTGCCTTTAAAAGAGTAGTTTTACCAGAACCCTGCACCCAAGTAATGCAAGTCAAGAGATGTATAGTGAAATGAAATACATTGGTAGATCCTAGAAAAGGATTTAATTATACCTCCAGGCCAACTAATCGTACCCTACGAGTTCTAACATGAACGTCTTTAGAGACAGTAGAAAAATCACTGGTGCAGAATATTAAAAAATTATCCAAACTCTCAGGACGGATTGATTTCTCCTTCTCTAAAGGCCCTGAATTATGTTCTCCAACAAGACTAGCAGTCTCTGAATTTAGAGAAGGAAAAACAGGCATCAATGAGTCTAACACTGTCAGATGCTTTGGAGGCCTTCGTAGTGGAGCACCAACTAACACTCTCATCTTCTGTAAGTCAGATTGGTTTCCATGATCCGAAGAATATTTTGGAGCAGAGGGAAACGATTCAACTGTAGTCGAACACCTATTTAAGAAAATAAATACTCATCACATACCTCTAGGTCCATACAACTTATTTTCTATCAAGTAATGAGAAATAGCAACTCAATAAGAGGAAGCATTCAATGCCTCAATTACTCAGTTCCAGACCATTTATATGAAAAATGCATATACAGAATATCTGACAAAAATACTTCAAATTTGTATCATCCAATGCTACTAACCAAGCAATCTGGATTAACACTATATTTTGTACACCACACATACACGAAAAGACTAACATTATACACAAGCACATTAAGAAAGGAAGCTAATGTTTAACAGATGAAATTGTTGGCGAGAGTTGGGCTTGAAATACTAGGGCTTTTAGCTTTGCTTACTCCAATTAGATTATTTGTGCTTGTTATTTTATTATTTTTTCTGGTCTTTTAGACCACATTACTAGGGTTTTGCGGTGATTCTCTTCTCTCATTTTCGGGATGAAGGAGCACCAGGTTGCAGCCGCCACCTTTATTCTTTGTATTGTAATACTCATTTTTTGATTAATGAATGATAAAACCTATTCTGGAAAATCCTCACGGTATGAGAGCCTAACAACTGTAAGATTCGGGAACCCCATTTAAAAGGAAAAAACAAAAATTGATGGACCTTAGGCCCCTAAGATTCAAGAGCACAAGACCATGTTAAAAAAAAAAAATGAAGGTGGTCACCTGAGGCCTTTGAGACTCAGAACACAAGTCCAAGCAAATTAAAAAATAAATAAATAAATAAATAAACTTAAAAAAAAGTAAGCAGGGGAATATTGGAGAGCAGAAGTCCCACATCTAAAAGTAATACGAAAGATGAAGGATATATATGCTTGTGGCAATCCTAACCAAAAAGCTTATGCTATTTTGGTGATATGGACAAGCCCCAATGCAAAGCCCACACAAAAGTTAATAGAAATAAATTGGCAAACTACTCGCTAGTCAGTCTTCTTGATTACTTCATGGACCACCCTAGTAAAGCATCCACAATCTGGAGTCCATTACATAATAATGTGCCATTAGGTGACAGATGTTTGACTAACTGTTTTTCCTCTATTCTTATAGCACAAGCAATGACAGCTGCACAATAATCACTGCTTCTATGAACACAAATTGATCATCTCATGCCTCAAATTCTCATAAAAATTGCAACGGCCAAGACATCAAAATTTCAATTCCAAAAGGACACTTTTTATCGGTACTAAGAGATAGTTATCATACTTATCTAGTTTTTCTAGCAGATCTGTTGTTTCTTGTGAACTATGAGACCTAATTGTTTCTAGTTATTTACCCTTCACTATCAAAATTAATTTAGTGCAACCACTATGTCAAGTCCTTACTCCACCTACTTCCTCCATCCCCCACAAACAACAAAATTTCTGAGTAGGAAAACATACCAAAACAATTATGTCAACAAATGAAATTGTTTATATGCAGTTTATTACAGGGAAATGACTGTACCAGTTACCATTCACTTGAGCATGGACAAGCGTACATAGGTGCAACCCAAAACCAGTAATGTCAACTTTCAGAGGTTCTCCAGCTTTTGAACCTGGCACACCATTCCATCCCAGAGGAACAATTGAAGTTGCAGCACGAATAACTGGAGACTCCACTATATGGCCAAGTTCAACAGTCCCAGCAATTGCAAGGCCAAGCCATTGCTGTAGATGAGGGAACTGCTGCCATTGCTCAATCCCTAAGAAAGATGATTCATTATCACTCATGCACAAGTCATAGATTCTGCAACAAAAAGGAGGAACAAAGCAGAAAGAACATTGATTACCAATTTCGAAACTTACAAATTAATGCTGCAGAAAAACCTTATCAGAAGCTACAAAGAAAAAATGCCTAGAAATTCAAGTTTAAAGCATGTCTTAGTGATGGACCCGGGGCTAACGATTTAATATAGGAGGGTCCATATCTGTCATAATAAGTGGTGAGGCGCTCACAAAGGCACCTAAGGCTGCATTACCATTACATGGGACAAGAGGTGAAGGGGGGAAAGAGAAAGGAAGGGAGTTGATTAGAAAGAAGGATATATATAGGGTGGGTGTAGGACCAGTGAGGCAAGGAATTAGTGAGTAATGTGTTTGGAGAGCTTAGCACTCTCAAATTGCTAGGAGTGGTGTGTGTTTTCTGCTATTTTCTTCGTAGTTTTCTGGTTATACTTATACTCTGCCAAATTACTGATAATTCAAATAATATTTGGAATTCAATTCCATCACCTAGTAAATCTATCCCACAGCTAAAAATCAATTACTATGAGGTTGGAAATAGCCAGCTTTTAGGAAATTGTAAGGGGATGGTTTATGGTCATGTAAGTTGAAAGCACGTAGGATATATTTTGATAACCACTATAACAAACTGACTAAAACACAACAGGCTCAAACTTATTCTACCAAGTATCAGACCAACCAAATGTTTCAGAAGCCTAAGTCCAACTATCTTTGACACAGATGGGCTGATAGACTATCAATCAGGTCTACTGTTTGCCAATCTGCTTCAAGTTACTCAGATGCCATCGCCACCATTGGAAGGGATGCAAGGAATGTAAAACCACAAGAAAAGATTTGTCAAAAGACAAAAAAAAACAGCACTCAACAGGTTTTTTTCTCAGATAAAACAGCATAGCTCCACTAATTACAACCCCTGTCTTCCAACTTGGTCTGCCACATAGCCTAAAGTGGTTTAAAAATTTAAAAAAAAAATACTGGAGATGCTCTGTAGGGTAACAGTGGAGGTGAGACATCAGACGTAAAAACTTTTTTTACTACGCCTATGCCTATATGCTCCTCTGAAGTCAAAGATTAGATATTTAATTCATCAAAATAAAAAGTTTTGTTGAGATTCAGAAAACAGACTTGGAAGATGAAAGGACAACAGCCCTTTGACTGTGCACGTGCTGGAATTTCTGGCTTTAATTAAGTTCTACAGGGGGACATGCTAGGCTTTTCAATGGATAAGAAGATAATATGACAATATAACAAGTGTAATAAAAATATTCAGAACAAATGATTCAAGGGATATTATATAAGCATAAACAGTTATGTAAATTATCAGTATGGCAAAATAGTGATTATGAACATGATAGCTAGCAGAAGAAACAAACATAAATTTAAGATATAACAGAGATAAAAATTATGCACACATGCCTTAGACTCAAGTTTTCATAACTTAACTTTCAACCATGAAAGTGCATATGTATAACCATTTATAAATCTAGTTTTCTAAATTTTCTAGATTCTAAACAGAACACTGACCAATCCTCACTGACTACTACTCTCAAATAAGAAACCTTCCAATTAGGTAATTTTATTAACAAAAAGACACCATGAACTTTGATAACTCAGGAAATATAAATTCCAGGCATAAAGTTTTGTCAAATTAAAATCATGCCCCACACATAAAAGCCAGAGTTTCCAAAATCTAGAAACACTTCAAAGACAATTACAGATGTCCTATGCTCCTTCCTTCCCACACATCAAGATGAATTCCGCCCAATATCTTTTTATCTAGTGGAAAGAGTTCATTCTCCAAAACGCTTTGGTTTGGTTAGTTAAAGGATGAATGCATTAACCAAACCTCTTTAACAAATTTAATTTTATCAGACTTTTAATGTAGCCGGGAAAATTATTTTTATCACAGATAGCACATTCCACCAACTGTATAATATCGGCTAATTTTTATTCATCCATATGTGGAAGCATTTTAGAAGAAAACATAAGAATTTGAGATGCAGGGAAACAAATTGAGCTGTAAATGATTCTTATAACAAATAACTACAGAGGCACAGAAAATTTTTAACAATTTTGGGATGGCAAATAAGTATAATTTTTATATAGCCTAAATTTCTAAGATTTACAATAACTACCTTTGAAAACGAGACCGATACGACTTCATTGAATGCGATTGAAATCTTTCCTTCAACTCCGCAATAACAGATCCAACCTGAAAATGTCTTTGAAGAAAGCAAACAAAATGAGAGAACTTAATCCCTCATTCAAGAATACAACAAAGTTGGAAACCTTAAACAATTTTACAAGCTTCAGGACCAATAGACAGGACAAGCAAAAGATGGATAAGCAAGGAAGCTTATACCGATGTTAACTTTGAGTACTCTGCACCTGATAGTGCCTCTACTGAGGAATTTCCCAATAAATAGAGCTGTTCAGGTTCAGATGGATTCATTATTCCATTAAAAAAGGAACAATAGCATAGTTAGCACATAACAATAAACTAAAGATTGTAAATTTATTACGAAATAACAGGATAGATTGTACATATTATAAACTGAAGATTATACCTGTCCAAATGGCACATATGAAGGTAAATATGGCACTCTGTGCCATGTCCTTTTATCTCCAGTATTAGTATTGTTCTTTGTGTCTGTTTTCCCATTTATTGTAACCTCCATTGCATGTTTATCAGTGTTAGGAAGCGGCTTAAGTGATATGCTATCAGAACCTTCTTGTATTTCAAGAGACTGTGGTTCAACCACTTCCTCCTCAATTAAAGTAGAGGCAAGAGAATCAGGCACTGAAGTTGTTTCAATAGAATTAGCTTGTCGTTCTCGTTGTTTACTGAGTTGTCTCCTCAATCCTTCCAAAGGAACTAGCCTAGAGAGTCTCCAGAATGAACTCTGTACAGGACCCATCCCCAAAACCAACTGCTCTCCCTCATTCTCTTTATCCTTTTCTACCCCTTGCTTATGTTTTAATGACAAGCTATGAGTTCCGTTTTCAGGGGGCACCAACTGAGGTTGAGCATTATAATGATGAAAATAAGCTGGAGACAAAATACGAGGAACCAGATCCTCTGGGATGCAGTAACTCTTGAAATAATGTTGCCAGCCTTTTCTATTAACATAACTAGGAAGTGAGGAAATAAGGGGGGTATCAATATATTTATAAATGGTCCATGTTTAATTAAAGGAGAGGAACTTAAACAGTAAAGAAAAGATAGGGGTCAAGGACAAGAAAAGCATACTCCTTCAGAGCAGCATTTCCAACAGGAGGCTGAGAAAATGTTATACATTTGATAGAGACCTTCTCGTCCTCCTTTGGAGGAGATGTAGCAGCAACCACCCTCAGAATGGCAAGGGTCGCTAATACAGCTACCTATGCAGAAATGAGGAATATATGAAAACTTCTTAACTATGCATAGAGCGTCGTTTTTAAATCAAGGTGGGTGAATGAAACATACCGCTCCACCAAGTGAATGGCCACATAAAACAAGTTTGCGTTTCTTCTTCTGAGCAAGCCTATACAATTCCAAAGCAGGTATTCCTTTAGCACGAGCCATAAAACCCTGAGAAGTAATATCAAAGGCAATTATTAGACCCAAGAGACATGTTCACATATTCATACCAAGTATCCAGAATGTAAGCCTTGTATAACATTGAAAATTCTGCAACCAAATCACATAATAACTTACTTCCTCAATTGAAATACCATGCATCTAACGGGATGGCAATTAAAACAATAACAAAGAAAGAAATCCATGATGATTGAACTACAAATATAAATTTACCAACTAATGCAAAAAAAGGTCAGTAAACAAATTGAAAACATTCACAATGGAAAGCAAACTTATTTACCCGATGAGCAGCAGGTAGAGATTTACTCTTCAACTGTTTAGACCTTGATTCTAGGGGCCACATATTTTCCACTTTCTCATTTTGGTTTCCACCCGGATCAAGTTCAGTTGCTGCATGTCCTTCAGGTTCCTCAGCAGCATCCTCATGAAAGATTGCACCTTGAAGTATATTTACATCAGCAATAACATCCCTTTCAAGAAAGAAAAAAATAAATAAAAATAATATTCTTCAAGTCGTAATGCCTTATAAGGATAACACAAAGGATCATCTAAAAAGGTACCCACTTGTACTGCTTTGTTCCTATAAAGGAAGCAAACAAGGTGTCTCCAGCCTCTGCTAACAAATACCTGTTACAACGTAATCAATCAAATGAGAATATATAAAATTCAAGTTTCAGACTTAAATAATCTTCAGTAGTTAAGCAACAAAAAGCACCGACAAAACATGTGAGCACACACACTACTTAGTAGGAATACTAGCCAACTAAATCCCCAACAAAATGAATGCTATTCCATAAACATTTTTCTTAAAAATTGTGAGATCTAAAGGACTTCACATCTTAGAATGTACAGGAAACTAGTAAAATAATCAGAAATTAAAGAATACTCTAAAATGATAAGAATAAAAAGTCTTCATATATCAACATTTAATGGCACATGCACAATTAATAAAGCACAGCAGAGAATTCAGTAACAATAAAAAAGATTTGACAAGATTAACTAATATGAAGAACGGCAAACCTATGAGGAACATGATCTGATGAAGGTTGCACCCGCTCCAAAGAAACAACTTGCCCACCAAAATCAGCCTTAAATTTATTTACAGCTCGAATCAACTCAGTAGCAGGTCTCTGTGATATAAGGAAGGGTAAACGTCACATAGAAATGCCAGTAATTCACAGATCATTGTTAACTAGTAAATATTCAGGCAATGTACAAATAAGACTCATTAAGGTTCCCAAGCAGTCATAAGTGTTTGCAAGAAGAGAATATCTGATTCCAGCAATTCCTAGATCATAGCTAAGTAATAAATATTCTTGACTCTTTGTTTGAAGAGATTGGAACCAATGGAATAAAAATGAAATGTTAATGCTTTTTAACGAGTTTAAAATTTTAAAAAGGGAACGGAATTGTTGGGTAATTCTTTGCATCCCTTACCCCACAAATCACCAATATTTGCCCTCCCAAATTTTGGGGTAAAGAAGGAAAACCCAAATTTTTATTTACTGTTTGGAATTTTTGCCGTCTGTTCTTTTTACAATTAGTACTTAATCTTCAGCAAACTCATAGCTATGGTATCTTCAAGGTTTAAGGTTTAGCCCTGAAACTTGTTTGTGTCAAAATTTTCTTTGCTTTTCAACCAAGAAGAGAAAGTGTAAGAATTTGAATTATATGTTGGTCAACTTCAAACTAAATGAAGGTTATTTTTGTTCTGGATGAGACCTGATGCTTTATAGGCAATATATATTTTAAGTAGGAGTTACAGATGGATCTATTTTTAGCATTTGAATTGATATTGAAAAGAAAATATCATGATGCAAATTAGACTATATTGCAATTTTGCATCTATAGTAATTACAATTCCATTCACTTTCATTTCCAGTCCCAAATTGAGACAATGAAAATTCCTTCACTGTCCCTATTAAACTTCCAAACAGTGGAAAGGTAAGACTATTCTGTTCCTTCCCTTTTCTTTCCATTCCATTCCATTCAGTAATGCTAATAAAAATATAGCTTAAAGTTATAGTTACATGAAAGTAAGACTCTACAGCAACGGTAACTTAAAAGAATGTCTCTTGATTGTAGTCATAGCTATACTCAATAAGGACAAACACAAGGCATTATCTAACCCTAGGAGAGGCAATTTTTCCTGTCATAAGGTTTAACATATTATGTTCATGAATTAGTAAAAGCATACAGGCTTCCTACATTTTACTCCATTAATGGTACTGCTCGTTATTGTTCTGAAAATATATACTAGAAGCCCAAGAGGAGGAAAAAAGATACTGTTCTTAGCTCTTGTACAGTTTTATAATCATTTAAAAAATTAAAAAAAAAAAAAAGATTTACACAATTTTACTGTGTATAATTTACAAAATGGCAGAATAATTATCATCAGAGCCACATTATATACGATCACACCTAACAATGAATTGCACTTGCTGAAGCCCTATAAAACTTGCAGCCTTCCAGATGGTGTGTGATGAGAGAAAATAAGGAACAAGGGAAGAAAAATGACTTCTCCTTTGATTCAGTGTCATAAATTCAAAATTATAACCCCACTACTATTCCTCTGTCCTTTTGGACTCAAAAGTTTCGATAGCTTTTGATCAATGCAACATTAGGATAATAGATTATATAGAAAAGGATAATGATTGATTTCCATCCTTAAATTGGAGCAGATTCATGGCCAATTTCAACATGCTGATATGTTCCTTTGATTTTGAGGAAAAATGCATAATTTTCAACTTTGAAGATGATGACTGAACAATGTCTTCAGCATTAAGTTGAGTAAATGACCACCTAAGAAGCATGGCCATGGGCATGCCACAAAATCACAAACAAAGGACAAAAGATAAATATACCATCAAGGGAAAAATTAAAATACAAAGGCATAACATGAAATAGAAAAAAAATTGAAAAGATCATAGAAATAATGTATTTATATGTAAAATTACATAAACATCAAGTAGTATCTTAAAAAATACCATTGCTAAGAGTAAGCATTTAACAAATGTCAAATGGTAGAATTGATATATTCAGTTGCTGAGAGTAATATACAGAATTGTTGAAGTTTCAACTCAAGTGCTACTTATTATTAAAAAAAATGAATTTATTGAGAGAAAGAGTAGTACAGAGAATGAGGATAATAAATGTTTCTAAACAAACAGAAGAAGGAGGGTTTGGGGGGGTGGGGGGGGGGGGAGAAGAAAAGAACATATATTAGCTCAAAGGAGCTCTCCAATCCCAGTATAAATCCATTAAAGAAATCATCTAAAAATGCTCAACCTAAAACACACAAAGAAGCCATAAAAACTAATAATTCACAAAAAAGACCTATAAGTTTGAAACAAATCACTTATATCAATTATATTCTATCAAGTGTTGTCATCTCCAAACAAGTGTCCTCATGTTGGGGGGAACCTTAGCCATCCCAAAGACTTAAACAAAGAAACGTTCAGTACATTTGGATCACCAATCAGAAATTGAAATAAGTTACAGGTATTAAAACCAGAAGAATACAAAGGCCATATCATTCTATCTTGCAAAAGAAAAATACAGAGAGGACCACAGATGTCCAATAAAAGCAAAAAATCATATAACATTCAATTTGGCTCCTAAAAACAGAAATTCCAATATCAGAATCCACTAAAGTAAAAAAAGTCAAATAAAGGGGCTTGGTGCAAAGTTGACGAAAATTAATATATGGATATTCTGAAATATGCTTAAGGCAACATACCGGACTTTTTGAAATATATCACATGATATTTGGTTATTTATGCACCCAAGACTTCAAATTATTTTTAAACTTAACACTCCCAATTTATTATGCTGCTTCCCACTCTAGCATAGTAATAAAATTCACGAATTTGCAAAGCAAGACAACAATATATGACTGTCAAACTATGAAGCTCTGCCACTTCAGCAAAGGAGCCATGTCTTTGTCCAACAAGTTTTGTATAATATTCGGTACCAAACACTTTGCACTTGGGACACTTAAAAGGAAAAAGTAAGTAATATTGCAGGAATGAGAAAAGATAGACATTAAAGTATCAAATGCATTTCCATATCATAATCCCATTGCTAGCCTCAAACTCATCTCTGGGGCTCAGATATGATTCCTAAAACACTTTACAATTTGATATATACTCATCATTAAGAATAAGTAACCTTTCCCATTCAGCTTCCTTACAATTGCCGGCGTATAATATACAAACACGCAACCTGAAATTTCCTTTTTTACCACTTCTTTGTAATTAAAGAACAAAATTGTACACTCAAGTGACGCATATGACATCGAATTCCTTTAAATAAATATATATATATAACCCATAATTCTCTCAGCGGTGAAGTACCAGTTGAACCAGCAAATACCTTGTAAACGCACTCGGAGAGGACCATGCAACAGAGAATCTCCTGCAAGTCGGAGACGGACTCGGCCATGATAGAACGGCAGAGATCCTGAAGCTGCTTCCTCCTTCGCTCGTACTCCTCTTGAAGCCTCTTCTTCTGCTCCCTCTCGTTGCCCCAGGGCCACTTCATCCGCCATTGCAGTGGGCCCCAAGAGACCTTCAACAGCTTGGCTCGCTGGTCTCTGATCCACGGTTCCACTCGGCTCTGGATGAACTCCATGGGATGTATCGTCAATCTCGAGACGTGACAGGATTAAACTGATGATGAGTTCAGAATGGAAAGGAGATTGCTTTGATTAATCTGTCTTGTAATGCAACCAGAGAAACGGCATCATCCATACGCGGAGGAATATCCAGCCTTGTCCGCATCAGTGTCTCACTTCCTCACGCTAGTTTTCCTGGCACTTGGCTGGCTTTTTCTTATGAGTTTTTTTCTTAATAAAAATTTGTCAATTTTAATTTTAATTTAATATTAAGTGGTTCAAAGTGTGTGTGTGTGTATATATACATATATATATATTCCATGGACCAGCTGATTAATTTGACACTAATTTATAATTCACCGAAAAAATTTTGCTAATATATATAAAGAAATTTGTATTCTTTTCATTTCTTTGGTTTTCAATTTTTTTGTTTATTTTAAGGAGAGATGTATAATATATATATATATATACATAAATTATAAACTATAATTAAGTCAAGTGATTGGATATCGCTTAAACAAAATCTGAACTTCTTTTTTCCTTATTTTGGCCAACAAAAGTTCAAATGTTTGTAAATGGGAAAAAAAAAACAATAAGAAAGCTTATTCACATTTGAAGCTCAAAGCACTTGAGATTTAAATAGGCCATAGTATTCAATACTAAATTATTTTAAAAACTTTCATAAAATTATTTTAAAAACTATATACTCTAGCATTCAAGTATATTGCCATAGTCAGCATTAAAAGGAGTTGGATTGAATGATAGGGTATTTAATGTCCATGAAACAAAGTTTCAAATTCAAAATTAAAAATTTTGGCCAAAAAAAATTCAAAATTAAAAGATAAAAAAAATAGCATATTAGTAAAGCTTTCCACCATTTGAGACTTGATACAACTCAAATTCAATTTAAGTTTAATCAATAGGTTGAATACGTAACAATTTGTTATAAAATAAGATATTACCATATTTAACTTATTAAGTCATGAATAAATCTCACGCATTGTGTATTTATCTTTATTTTGAAATTAAGTAAAAATGAAAAAAAAAATTGATGAGGTTGTTCAAAAACTTAACGACTGAAGTGTTGCCCATTACATTCAACATATTCAAATAAAAAACATTATCTTTGCTTCAAAATAGTTAAGTGGGAAATGATATTAATAATAGGAATTAAGTTGACTTTAGAGCAGGGTTTAGAATCAAATCTTCAAAGAGAATTTAGAAGAATTTGGCTTTCCAATTAAACAACTGAAATCTGAATCCTATTAGGAGAATTTAATAAGAAGTACGGTCAAAACAAAATTAGTCTTGCTTTGGTTGCCCAAGAAGCAAGGAGCACATGCCATCCTTCCCCTCATGGGACCAAGTCTCACATTAATATACATCTTTTACATTCACAAAAGTACATGTATATGATATATGTAGAAAGTCAGAGAGAAAAAATTATGGGTATAATAATAAGATGTATACCTCATATTTGTATCATTATCTATCTAAAGATATTATTGCATAAATAAATGTATGAAACTTAATTTAGTGTCACACAACATTCTTGGAGATATTATTGCAAAGAAACTAAGGGCCTATTAGATAGTATTTTCTATTTTATTATTCTCAAAATAGTTTTGTAAAACTATAACAGTTTGGTAAGAATAAGCTTTGAAAATAAAAAAATAAAAAAATCTATTTGAATAATTATTTTTAAAATCATAACTAGTAAATGTTAGATGGGTTATTTAAAATTTATAACTTTACTATTAATGAAGTGGGTATTTTTCATCTTTTTTTGTGTTTTTTAGAATAAAGACTATAAAACACCTTAAAAATATTTTAAATTTTCTATTCTTTTATTTTTCTGTTTTCCAGAATATTTTATAAAAAAATAAATTTATCAAACTTTTTTTTTATTTTTCTATTTTTAAAAATAAAAAAATTATTTTAAAAATAGTTGTCAAACATGCCCTTATTTTCGTATGCCCAAACAATCAGTACAGATTTACAGTAACAAATATAACCAAAATAACTAGAAGTAAAAAAATATTATTAAAAGATAACACTACAAAATTTGTGGATGAAAAAAAAAATTATGTTTAAAGAATTTTCCCCCAATTGGGGTTAGGCTATATTTGAATTTGGATTAACTTAATTGATAATACCAAATGTCAAGTTTTTTTTTTTTTTTAAAAAGATACATTCAAACTAGGCAACAAAATCATTTGCGCCTGAAGTTCCTCCCAACGGGAGAATTCACCACAAAAATCTACTTAGTTCATAAATTAATCTCTTTCTAGTGGCTACAACTCGAAGTTCCTTTATTATTTTTTTATACAATAAATTAGTACGGATCTCATAGAATTTGAAAAATGAACCGCATTATTCGCTATTCATAAATAATATGATTTGTTAGAATTTTTAGATTATATATAAATATATAAACTAGGGATGGCCAAAATACGCGCATATAGACTAGGAGCTTATACAAGTTCAGTTAGTTTCCACTCAATTTGAAATTTAATCCAATTTTGATCAAAGTTGGACATCTATGCTTAGAACTCAGATGGGTCCAAATTAGAGATTAAGGACTGTTTTACGGTGTTTTCTATTTTCTTGTTCTCAAAACTATTTTTTAGAATAAGTTTAAAAAATAAGAAAATAAAAAAATCTATTTGAATAGTTATTCTTAAAATCATAAATAGTGAGTGATAGATAAATTATTCAAAATTTATAATTTTACCATTAATGAGATGAGTGTTTTTCACATTTTCTTTTGTCTTCCAAAACAAAAATTACAAAACACCTTAAAGATGTTCTGAGTTTTCTGTTTTTTTATTTTTTTGTTTTCAAAAATAGAAAAATCGTTTTTAAAAACTGAACCAAATAAGCCCTAATATTATGTCATATTGTCCAACTAGTCCAATTTTTTATCCAGTCTACTTTTTTCCTTCTGTTAGAAATTATACAATGATTTTTTTAAGGAAAAAATTGATTTTCATATAAGACGTTATAAAATTATTATAATTTACAAATTTAAAAAATTATTTAAATTTTTAGTAAAAAAATTAATAAGAAGAGAACCGATTCCAATTAGGTCAGCATAACTTACCAATGCCAATCCAGCTCAATCATACAATCCAACTTTTAAGTTTAAAAATTTGATCCCTCAAATTCCATTTAATTAGATTCAATTTGAATATATTCAACTAAATTTATGAGCCTATCAACCTAATAAACACCACTAATTTGGTTAGTTGGATTTTTTTTTTTAGCCATTAATGGTTTGTTGGGCTAACAATCACATCCTATTAAAATATACCTTTAGTATTTTACCAATAGCAATTGAGTTTCTAAATAAGGCCTCAAAGCTTATGACTTATTAATTAGATAAGTTTTATCTACATTATACGGGATATAATAAATAAGCTATATTATTTATTAATTTTGAATAGTGTGATTACACAAAATCTGTGGAATGAGATGCATGACTTATAAATTGTAGAAATGATTATTAATCTTATATTTTGTTTAAATTTGGACCTAAGCTAAAGTGTGCAAAATTCATTGGACTTGGGCCGTTGCAAGGAACGTTAAGTGTTTTTTGCGCAAAAAGAGTCTGATGCTAAACAATCCATACAATAAAAAAAATCTCTTTAGGTGAGTGTAATCAAAGGAATTGATGGGCAAAAATAAGTTGTGGTTGGTTAGAAAAAAAAAAAAAGGTGTGGCTGTGGGGGTTGTTTACAATAACCGAAGCTGACTAATGAAAAGCTTTTGTGAAAAATAAATAAATAATTAATTAATTTTAATTTGTGGGTCTAAAACAAAAGTAAGATGCAGATTCAGACTTGCATTAATTTGATGGCTTTATAGGAGCAGACAATACTGCAATTGTAGTTATGATGTTTATCTCGTTCTATTGAAAGAATGAGGACTCAGATTATCAGCATATAAAAAGAAGTCAAATTAAGCAAAGCATTTATTATCTTTCTAAAAGTACCACTTTATATCTTCTTAGCTGCGTACCATTTCCTTTCTCTTTGCTTTTTTAGGGGGGAAAAAAGAAAGTTATTCCTCTAACCAATCCCTTATTTTCGTGATGGAGATTGCTTTTTCCTTGTTTGAAATGTGATGATTTATGATATAAAGTCGTGTAAAAGAAAGTAATGAATTTAGATTGATTGTGATATGAGCAACTTTATTGCACACAGTACAGTTGGAGCTGGCTCCCTTAGGTGCTCGTCTAACGTAGAATTAATAAAGAACACTTATGCGTGGCCAAAAAATAAAAAATAAGATACTCCCCTCGTTTTGCCATATAGTGCACTTTTTTGAGAAATTAATATTTCATAATATAGTACACTTTATGGATTACGTAGTATAATTTTTTTTCTCTTTTCAAGATTACCCCTAATTAATAAACCCAAATATTTGTTTATTATTAAAATATTTCATTCTCAAAGTATTTAATGAGAGTAATTTGAGAAAAGATGAGAAATTTTGATAGTTATTAATTATTGTCTTGGTCTGTGTACGACAGTTAAAAGTGCACTATAAACTAGAACGAAGGGAGTAAAAAAGAACACTTTATGCTTCTTCTAGGCTGCAATGAATTGTGTGTTGTGTAGAGTTGTGTGCGTAGGGAATATTGTAGAGGCAGCTCCTCTTTGCCTGTATAGAGGTGTCAATTTTACAGTTCCTAGCTTCTCCAATTTTGCGACAATTTTAGGAAACCCATATACAGTTGATTCCTTATCTAGCCGTCTATCCCAATATGCACCTCTTTCTCCACTAACTTGATAACTTCCCACTTTCCCATCTTAATGGATTTTATTTTAGTGGGAACACCTACTATATTGTACTCCCTCCGCTTTTTTTATATAATGTCTTTTTAGTGGGTTTCTTTCGTCTTAAATACTCCCTCCCATACCATTTTTTGTTTGTAAAGTGTCTTTTTTTTTAGTATTAAAAAAGAAAGTTGAAATTAGTTAAGGATAAATGATTTATCTTACATTTTTTATTTTTTTTAAAAATTATATTTTCTTAATTAATTTCTCTCTCTCTCTCAATTCCTTCAAAAGGTCACATCATGACTCTCAATAGTGTTAATAATGATGTGTAATTTTGGTAAAAAGAAATTAATGCAATATTAATTCTCTTTTTTCTTTATAAATAGGATCATAAAAAAATTTCTCTTATAAATTGAACTGAAAAAGTATAAGGTATTATGTAATATCATAATCTACTTTTTTACACTTAATTATTTAATTTTTATCTCATAAATTGTTATAATCAATAGGATTTTGATTAATATATTGTTATTTGGTTAAGATCCTTAAAATCATTTTGTCATAGATTTTATGGATAATTTAATAATATTTATATTATATTAATTACTAAGATAAAATTACAATACAATGCTCTTTCTTTTTATAAATTTAATAATATAACTAATTCTTCCTATGGTAGTTAAAAATGCGTGATGATGTAAAAAGTAAAAACACAAGCGTCTTTGGGTCCAAAAATCCTTAACTGGGCCCTATAACTCTTTTGGACGTGACTCACTAAATTATGGGTCAAACAGGTTTTTTTAGAAGAAAAAAATACTTTTATACCAAAAAAAATGTACGACTACATAATTGTAGGAAATCAATAATGGATTTGACTCTGGTCAATTATAATTATAAATGAATTAAAATTTGAAATTTACATATTTTATAAAATATCCCAACTCTAATCGTAATATAGTGTTAGCGTGACAAACAAAATCTATGGACCGCAAGCAAATAGAAAAAAGGGATAAACAAACAGAGAAAAGGGATATTATGTTGGGAAAATTCTAGGTAAGTTGCATAGAGATGAGATATTTCTAAAAAGGATTTTTGAATTTGCAAAATCTCTAATTGGTTCAAAGATACTAATTTTAAAAAAATAAGGAAAAGACACTTGTGCACATGTGTGAATCAATTAGAAATTGTGTTGATCAATTGAAAATGGATTATGTCAATTGTTTGGGACAATGTTGTCATTGACTCACAGAGATTGTCTACTGAACCACACAATTTGTAACTAATCCCTATCAGGAATTTAACAAATTCCACAATCTTTTCTGAAAACACTTTGTTCCGTAGCTAATTGGAATTTTCCATATCATGTTTGTGCCTTTGTGGTCCACAAGATCTTCACATACACACACAACAACAGTGAGATATTAAACAATATGTCTAATTTGTTTTTATTAATAATATAAAAATTACAGGTGAGATATTAGGGCCCATTTGATCTATATAATCATCATTGCATCACTATGACCTAGCACACAATTGACCCATTCATTGCTAGATTACATTTTTTTTAGCCGAAAGGTTGTGCATTGTGAAGGGGAAAGCTTTCTAATATGACTTAATGATTATTAAACTACTAGATTACATTTAATAATTCTGTCTGTGTGACTTTACAATTATAAATTATAGAATTGTATCAATAAATTTTTTTATTACAATAATTACAAAAAGATAGGACTCATCATATTATTTTAATTTGCGTAGGAATTAATTTTTTTACCTACTGTAGGGATTAAATTATAGTGTAACTTTGTCATTCATTTTGTTTCTATTTGTTCCAAAAGTTTCTATCAAAAAAAATCTTATGATTTAATATATATACATATTGGAACAAATAAATAAAAAGTAATTTTTTAACATAAAAAATAAAAAATCTTTGGACTTTTACTTTATAATAGGTCATAACACTAAAGAACCATTACTTTCTTCGTTTCTTAGTTCATTTTACTTTTAAGTTCTAATATGATCTTCTTTTTTAGTGTCGTTAGTAATTCATATGTATGTATATGATCATCAACATATTTAGATTCTCTAATGCGCATTTGTTATATATGTTCTATTGCAATCACAAAAAGTTAAATAAAATGTTAAAAAAAAAAAAGAAGAAGCACCCATTGGTTTGGGTTTAAACAGCTAAGATTGAGCACATTAGAAGACAGTAGGGTATCGAGGGCTGTACAATTTAATATTAAGTGTTAAGAATTTTCGCACTATAGGAGTAATCTAGATCGTGTTTTTAAAGTGGCAACATTTAATATGCAAATAAGAGTATGAATTTCTAAGTTAAAATGAAAATAAGAAAAATTTCCAAAATTCTCATTTATTTCAAATTAAAGCTAATTATATAAATATTATTTAAATCACATAAAATTAGTCAAAATTCAATAATAAGAATACTTAAATAATAAAAATTCATTATTATGAGTGCATTAGAGGTTTTAGACTCTTGACATCTCATATTAGTGAAATATCAGACTAATTAATGGTTGGGAGGAAATCATCTACACAAATTTAAAAGTTTGGAAAAACCTTAATTTTGTCATGTTCTAGATAAATTATATACACATATAACTCAAATTGCAGAAAAATTTTTGCAAAATTTAACCTATTTAAAAATAAATTTTTTTCTTTTAATTGAGTAATGAGTGGGAAGGACCATTCACAAGAGTAGAGGAGTGATGTACACTCAAAGCAAGGGGTTGAAGGGCATGTATGTATATCTGTAGACATGTTGCATACCATGGGGAATCTCTTGTTCAAATTCAAAAACACATAAAGGAAATCAATCAACAAACAAAATCAAATGTAATTAATTTAAAGAACGAAAAAGTCTTAAAGGGACCCCATACTTTTTAAGGCCACTCCATGTAAATAATACATATATATTCATAAATTTTATTAACACAAAATCTATTCTATTCACGTACTTACTATGTAGAGATGAACAAGTTGAATTGTTCCCATCTTGTAAATAATATGATTTGCTTTAACCTACGTATTTCATTAAATCAGTGGACTCTGGGCATTGTATAAAATTTAATGAGCAAACCAGTGAATATGTCTATCACAAAATGATTTTTCACGCTCATCAATATCAATAAATCATCAATATATATAATAAAATTTATAACAAGATCAAATTTACAGCAAATTGTATTATTTATAAGACATAACTAGTATTATTTGTTCTTTAAATTTTGTGCAATATATGAAAAAAAATGTGCCTAGTTTGTGATCATTCCCTCAACAAATTGAAATTCATTACACCTTCATACATCTTATTTAGATCTTTTACAATGATATATTGACAGAGCATGTGTGATATAACAAATTAAATTATAACTTTATATAATTAAAATTATTCTTTTTATACCTAATTATATGTAAATTCTCATTTATTTCTTATTGTTAAATTTGCTAGCTTCCCAAAAGGGAGGGTGAATTGGAAATATTAAAAATTTTCTGCAATAATGTAAAAGAGCAGTGAAAGCAAGAATGACAAAAAAATAAAGTACAAAATACAACCAAGTAAGAGTCAAGATAAGGGAAGAAAAGACACAAATATTTATCCTGGTTTGGTCTTTATCTCTTGACCTACGTCCAGTTCTCAAGTAACTACTTGAAATTTTTCACTATATTGTAAGAATTTATTGGGCTTCATACAATACCACAGTACAACTCTATGATCTGTTCTAAGAGCTTGCAGTTTCACTCTTTGCACTCTATTTTAGTGCTTCTCAAATCCCTTGTGAAATCTTCTCACAAGAATATTTATCTTCCAGATGAAGATGAGATTGTTTACAGCAAATAAACTCTCTGATTTAGAGTAAATATGACAGTTGAAGTATAAGATAGAAAGTGTGTGAGAGTAGAAGGCTTTGACTAAAAACATTTTGTAGAGTTTCAATATATACAATGTAAAATCATTACCCACACTTTTAAATGAAGTTCTATTTATAGATTTATGTTTTAACTATTCATTAGAGACAAGATTTAATCGTTAGAGACATTACCGAACAGTTACTCTGTAAAACTATCCGTTCACCAACCGCATTTAATGCGTCTGACATCTAAAGTTCAAATTTTGGGGAGTCAACAGACGAATTTCGCAGAGACCGTAAGTTAAAGACTTTAACGTTAAACTTCGAAGTTCATTTGTTCTAAAGCAAAATTAGAATTTTCATTTTTGACAAATATTTCTATGTTGGAACATACGAATTTTCAAGTTTAAAGTTCTTCTGGTAAATGTAAACAATTGTTCCATATTGCTACAGTGCCTTCAAAGTTCAAATTTTGGTGCCCAAAGTTTGTCTGTCAGTGAGCAATTCAATATGGTACAAAAGTTCTTCTTTTCAAAATTCAAATATTCAAATACCGAAGTTTGTCTGTCAAAGAGATCTCTTATCAGACTTAATTCAAAGTTCGAATTTCTGAAAACTGAAGTTTGTCTCTCAGAAAAGCATTTGAACAGACTTATAAATTAGGGGAAATGACATTTGAAGACCAAAAGTTACATTTAATGCCAATTATGGATCCAAACATTTCAAAATTGCAGAAACAGATCAGGGTCCGAAACTGAACATAATTTGTCAATCCAAATGACCTAAACACCCTCAGTCAAGTGTCCATCAACGCTGAGACCCAACTCCCGCATTCTCGTCCCTGAATCGGTAATATTCTGCCCTGAGCTTCTTCAGACAGAGGAAGGAAATCTCCGAGGGAAACGAGTACCACGACAGTCGGAAAATGCCACCGTGTCAATCCAATTGAGGGATTCTCTGAATATAGGTTGTCCTTTCTGTCTTACTTTTGTTTCTTCAATATACAGGTCGGACAATGTCGTTGGAGTGGAGCCTTCAGAAATTTATATCAACGTTAGCTGCATCTGCCCCGACTGCATCCCAGAATCGGAAGACAAGATGTCTTCATGGCTCATGTCTAGATTCCAGGTTAAGGACCAATAACTTTCAAATTTATGAGGCTGAGGCAGTTTCGTGAGCACGTACTGGAGAAGGAGCTATCTCATTTGAACAATGTTTCCAACTTCATGGTGGTTGTTGTGTTAATTGGAACATGCAAGTTGTAGATTCTGTCCTCTGTCTAGTGTAAAGTCCATGTCTCTAAATTGTGTTCAGAGATCTGGCTTCTGCTTGCTGTTTTATTGAACTATGCTTTTCTTGTAATAATAATATTATACAACTTGATATTTCATGTAATTGCATCCCCTGTTTTGTGGATGCGGGAGGATGAAATTATGTTAAACAAGTGCAGGAATGAATGAGTTGCTAGATGATAATTGAAGAGCAGAGATCTTTTCTTATACTACATCAATTATGTATTGGCATAGCAGAAAATATATGAGTGAATTCTGAATTCTTAGAAAAAAAAATTTATACGGTTGATTAGAAAAATCCCATTTGACACTTAACAGCCCCCCTTTTACACTGAAAAAATTGTGCAGTAAATTAATCAAATCTGAAATTTCACACTAGAAATTGCGTGCATCAAATTGTAATCAGATCCATAATTTTATACTTGGAACCTAGCATTTTTCTTGTGGTCAGGCCCAGTTTTTGTCACTCGAAACCATGAATTTACTACTGACATCCAGTGTTTTGAAACTGACCTCCCCCAATTTCACACTGAAGGAATTGTGGTCACAATTTTTCCTATGTTTAGGCCCAGGTTTTGACACTCGGAACCATGAATTTACTACTCACGTCCAGAGATTTGACACTGAACTCCCCCAATTTTACACTGATAAAATTGTGGTCACTAAACATTTCCTGTGTTTAGGCACAGGTTTTAACATTCGGAACCATGAATTTACTACTCACATCCAAAGATTTGACACTGACCTCCCCCAATTTCATACTGGCGTGATATATTTATATATATATATATATAATGTGATATATATATATACACACAAAAGGACCCTTCTACCCATATATGTAATGATATAACACCTTGTGGTTGTGATATAAATGAAAATTAAGTGTATGTAAAAGTTATACTTCCCTGTGCTTTATTGATTGCATGAATTTAATGAACATAATTTGAGCAAAGTGAAATTAGGGCAGTTAAGTGTGAAAATTTTGACCATCATTAGTAAATTTAAGATGTCAAGTGTCAAATACTGGATCTAAGGATATGAAAAATTTTATGAACAATTTTCGTTAGTGTGAAATTAGGGAACTTCAGTGTAAAATTTTGGAACACAAGTAATAAATTCAGCAATGTGAGTAGTAAATCCATGGTTTTGAGTATCAAAAAATAGACCTCTCCACAGGAAAAATTTAGTAAACACAACTTCATCAATGTGAAATTAGGGGTTCAATGTTAAATATTCCAACAAACGCAGTAAATATAGGGTTCAAAGTGTCAAAAACTGTATTTGATCACAAGTTGATAAACACAATTTTAGCAGTGTGAAATTATGGGAGTTTAGAGCCAAATCTCTAAATACCACTAGTAAATACGAGGTTCCGTGTGTCAAACAATAGACCTGACCACAGGAAAAATTCTGACCACAATTTCATCAGTGTGAAATTGGGGGAGGTCAGTGTCAAATCTTTGGATGTGAGTAGTAAATTCATGGTTCTGAGTGTTAAAACCTGTGCCTAAACACAGGAAATGTTTAGTGACCACAATTTTATCAGTGTAAAATTGGGGGAGTTCAGTGTCAAATCTCTGGACGTGAGTAGTAAATTCATGATTCTGAGTGTCAAAACCTGGGCATAAACATAGGAAAAATTGTGACCACAATTCCTTCAGTGTGAAATTGGGGGAGGTCAGTTTCAAAACACTGGATGTCAGTAGTAAATTCATGGTTTCGAGTGACAAAAACTGGGCCTGACCACAAGAAAAATGCTAGGTTCCAAGTATAAAATTATGGATCTGATTACAATTTGATGCACGTAATTTCTAGTGTGAAATTCCGGATTTGATTAATTTACTGCACAATTTTTTCAGTGTAAAAGGGGGGGCTGTTAAGTGTCAAATGAGATTTTTCTAATCAACCGTATAAAATTTTTTTTCTAAGAATTCAGAATTCACTCATATATTTTCTGCTATGCCAATACATAATTGATGTAGTATAAGAAAAGATCTCTGCTCTTCAATTATCATCTAGCAACTCATTCATTCCTGCACTTGTTTAACATAATTTCATCCTCCCGCATCCACAAAACAGGGGATGCAATTACATGAAATATCAAGTTGTATAATATTATTATTACAAGAAAAGCATAGTTCAATAAAACAACAAGCAGAAGCCAGATCTCTGAACACAATTTAGAGACATGGACTTTACACTAGACAGAGGACAGAATCTACAACTTGCATGTTCCAATTAACACAACAACCACCATGAAGTTGGAAACATTGTTCAAATGAGATAGCTCCTTCTCCAGTACGTGCTCACGAAACTGCCTCAGCCTCATAAATTTGAAAGTTATTGGTCCTTAACCTGGAATCTAGACATGAGCCATGAAGACATCTTGTCTTCCGATTCTGGGATGCAGTCGGGGCAGATGCAGCTAACGTTGATATAAATTTCTGAAGGCTCCACTCCAACGACATTGTCCGACCTGTATATTGAAGAAACAAAAGTAAGACAGAAAGGACAACCTATATTCAGAGAATCCCTCAATTGGATTGACACGGTGGCATTTTCCGACTGTCGTGGTACTCGTTTCCCTCGGAGATTTCCTTCCTCTGTCTGAAGAAGCTCAGGGCAGAATATTACCGAGTCAGGGACGAGAATGCGGGAGTTGGGTCTCAGCGTTGATGGACACTTGACTGAGGGTGTTTAGGTCATTTGGATTGACAAATTATGTTCAGTTTCGGACCCTGATCTGTTTCTGCAATTTTGAAATGTTTGGATCCATAATTGGCATTAAATGTAACTTTTGGTCTTCAAATGTCATTTCCCCTATAAATTATCTTTCCAAAGTTCAAATTTTTTAGAATCAAAGTTCGTCTGTCAGAGAATTGACTTGAAACTCTTTTCAAACTCTACTTTCAGATGACGTTTGACATATCTTCAGACGAATTTTTCATTTTTCACATATTGTGTTTTACCCAAAATTCAAATTTTCAAAGACTGAAGTTTGTCGGTCAGAGGAACCTTTTTTCAGACTAACATGTTTTAAAATCGAAGTTCGAATTTCAGTTATCAAAATTCGAATTTTCAAAGTAACATATCAAGTTTAACACTTCAAAATTTGTCTGTTAGAAAGGATTTTTCAAATACTTCATGTGTTACCATGAAAACACATTTTTAAAACATTTATGTGCAAGATCAAAGTCTTTTACTCATGTGAATAAGATGAGAAATCCTACATCTAATTTTATACTCATTTTCACTTGAGATCTTTTGTACACTTTTGATATATTCTTTCCAAGCTCCAATTGATTTGAAATCATTAAAACACTTGATTCAACATTTTTTCCCTTTTGGTTTGAAATCATCAAAACACTTGAGAATTTCTTCACTTGAGATCTTTTGTACACATTTGATATATTCTTTCCAAGCTCCAGTTGATTTGGAATTATTAAAACACTTGATTCAACATTTTTTCCCTTTTGATTTGAAATTATCAAAACACTTGATTTAACAGGTACAACTTCAAGACATTTCCAAAGTAGTTAGACAAATTGCTTTAGGAAAGTTTACTGGGGCATTTTCAGTCCACAATAATGGACCTTTTAACTTAATAAAGTGAGTGACATTACTGCAAAGTCGCATTAGGGTTAAGTGATACTTCAACATCATGATGTCTTTATAATTTATATAGTGGAGGTCACTATCATTCCAATTTTTAATTAAATTAGCTTTACTAATTCTAATTTGAACCCTGAGATTAAGGGCAAACCTCTCTCTCTCTATCTGTATATATATAGATATAATATTATATATATATATATATATGGTGCAAGCTTAGCATCAATAATTTACTTAACTTTTACGAAAGTCAATAGTCACTGTTGATGAGGCAACCTTCTAGAACTAAGCTTGGTTTTATTTGCATCATTATATCTCTTGGTATGTATAAAATGAGACTTTGAGAAAATAATATTTTCCCTTGAATAATTGCTCCGCCACAAACGTCAGTTTTATGGGTGAGGTTAAGATGAGACTCGTCTAGTGGTCTTGGAAGCGAGTTAATATAGGTTTTGTAAATAATATATTAATTAGATCACGGTTCACATAGTGAATAGTAATTTGTTGAAAACGATCTGAGTCACACAAATTTTGCTTTATTTTTAAAAAGAATTATATATTAATTGGATCATGGTCTACATAATTGATAACGCAAAAATTTTTTTATAAATGACTTATTTGGAGAAATAGATTTTTTTTAACTTAATGGTATCTTGTGATTCATGTAGCTGTGAAAAAATTAATCTCCTCCCCTGAATTTTTTTTTTTTAAAAAAGGAGTACTATCCTTTGCAGCAGAAAAAGGAAAAAAAGATACAATTTGTTAAAATATTTATATATTTATTAATTATCACAAAATATTTAGTGTCTATTTTATTAATAGAAAATAATCACGTTTATTTAAAAATAAAATTAAAACGTAACATTTTCAACTCAAAATGAATGACATTGAGAGAAAATTTAAGAAAATATATTTTTAAATAACAAATACAATATTATTTTCAAAATATATTTAGAAAATTATAATTCAAGCCTCTCTGAATAAAATTATAATATATAGGATTTATTTAGAGTATGGAATAGGCAAGCTTGATGAATCAAGTTTTTTATTTGGTCCAGGTTCATCTATATATAAGCGTTCTTGAAGTAATAATTATTCGCTTAGGAAATAAGTAATTGCTTTCAAAGTGGGTATCTCCCACTTGGCTTCATATTTTTGGAATCTTTCTGTGCAGCTGATAAGCATGACATACGCTTTGAAACAAACTGTGAGAGGCTTATTTGTGGTCTCCTTTGTTTGCTCACCAGGATAGGGAGTCACTAGGAATAAAAATGGAACACTAAATAATATACTGAGAATGGTTATGGCAATTTTCTGTAATACTTCAATTATATAATTCTAAAACTTAAAATTATTCATTCATAGGGTGAAGGAGAAGAAAGTGGCAAAACTCTATATGAAAAGACTCTTCTTCTTTTCTCCTAGTAAATGTCTTCTTTTATTTTTATCTAATTATGTCTTGTACGAAAACAGCGTCTGTAGCCACCTAGATCGGAGTTAGGTGATAAGCGTGAGATGAGGGCAATCAGAGTGACCCATCCTGTTTATGACTTATAATGCTCGTCTGTATTAGTTTTTTATAAAATATTTTTAAGAATAATCACAACTTATAAAAATGAAATTGAGATAAAAATAAAAAAATTTACTATAAATTTATTTAGATAAAAAAAAATTAAAAATCATAATTTAATTTGTAAAAATACAAAATAAACAGTCACTAAGTGATATAATTTTTGTGACCAACGGCTATTTATCTACATTTTATTACTCTCTAAATCCAAAATGTAGACTTAAGGGTGAATTTAAGAGGAATGAAGTTCAACAATGGAACAATGTAAAGAGAATGAAGAAGAAGAAGAATCTGTACATATGTATTAAATAAGAATCACTGTTCAATCCAAGCACGGCACAAAGCACAAACTACGTGACAAATAGAAGCAGGTATATAGCATCTCAATACCACAAAATTAGAAGCTGACAGACATGAGAACGCCGACCGCGTGCCCAGACTGGGTTTGATCATGCACCAAGTGGCTGTTGCTGGCTTTGTCCATTGTTGTATGCATCAAAGGGCTTTGTGGACTTGCTAGACTTTCTCCTCAACACAATAATCCAAGTGATCACTTCCAAGATCAAGGCAATTCCTCCCAGTGCAGCAATCACTATGATGTAGGTTGTCTTCCATTTCTGGTCAGGTCTCAAGATGTCGAATCCTCGGAATATGTTGATGATTCCCAGGATGATTATGGTGTATCCAATGCTGTGGTGGTAGATGTTCCAGTAATATCTGTACTTGTGATCCTTCTTTGGTCGGATGAACAATGCAAAAATCTGGGAATCCAAACAGGAAGATTTCATCAGACAGACAGACAGACAATTCAACTGTTACATTACATCCTTTGGTATTACTATGTTCTATCTAAGTTTCTTCAACAACTCAGAAACTGACTAAACACTTAAAAAATTGTTCTGTTCCAAGAGACAAACACACTGGTTCAACCTCATTCTTCTTTCATATCAGTTAAATAAATAGACCTAGATGCAATTCCTTTGCAACACCATTCATATTTAGTATTAATGACTAATTTAAATTCCAACTAGGTTGAACTCCTAACAGGGGTACAGCTCTTCCAACATGATATATTCTATTCAAATTGAAAATATCATATTGAGTCTCTTTCAGTTCATCCAAATCCACCCACTGTTGGTCAGTTCCTTGCACGTTTATTATCAAATTTTTAGTTAAAAAACTATTCACTTGTCCTATTTTAAGCAACAAACTTGATATCAAAGATATAAAGAACTGCAAGGTTTTACCTGCAATGTGGCAAGACAAAAGGCAGCGATGCCGATGTTGCGATGGCCGGAATATTCGATCCCCTTTGATTCACTTCCGAGCTTAAGACCAGTGGCCCAGCCAGCTACTCCGATGGCATAAGCCGATACCTGGCAGAAAGCATGAAGATAGAACCATGCTGGATCTGCAGAAGGGAAAGTTCTCAGATACCTTGCTATGATCACTCCAAAGGGAAACAGAATGCCCCAGCTCACGGCATTTAGTACTCCATGAATCTGCAGGTATTTCAGAAGAAAAACACCAATCAACATTTTAAGAGAAAGATCATTGATTCAAAATAACTAGACGCAAACCTCAAAACATAAGGATTGAAACAAAGTCAAAGGTTCTTTTAGAATTCTAATCAGCAGTATGACTGAAATTTGAACAATTTTCCTTTGATCTTCAGAAGCAGTTCAAAAGAACAACACTATCTTCCAGCAGAGAACAGCCGTTTCTTTCTTCTTTTGTGTTCAGAGATCCAAAATGGAATCCCAGTGAATTAGATAGATTGAAAGTAACATATATAAATAAATCGAATTAGAAAACTAGAAAGTCAATTTCATTAACATATAAAAAACAAAAGGTTAAAAACTGAAACTCACATTCTTCTTCTTTGTGGTTGAGTCTACACCACCACTAGTGAAACTCTGGCCTCCATTCAAACTCAAAGTACCTTTTGAATTCCTATTCGCCGCTGTCAGGTCATGCTGATCCGGCACACCCCCAGTGACGGAGGGCCCCACCTGCCACACCTGATTCAAAGTCTCCGTCTTCTCCGGCACCTTAATCTTCGCGAAGATCCTCATGAGCCCACCGGATTCCTCTGCCCTTGTGTCCCAAACCTCAAACGACAGCTTCCCAGGTTCTATGGAAGTGTAGGACTTGAGGTCGTATGTCTTGACGGTCATGGCGCCGTTGTTCTTGAAGGCGATCAGAGCTTGGGCTCCCACCATGCCGGTGCTTGTGGGGTTGATCGCCCATGAGACCCACCCACCGGAACGTGCCGGAGTGGCGACGAAGGCTACGGAGAGAGAAGAGTTGGAGGAATTGAAGGTCCAATGAAGGTATGAAGTGAGCACAGGGAGATCTATACAGTTGGAGTAGAGCTCGTTGCCGGAGAATTTCTGGGAGGCGCAGGTTAGTGAAACGGCGGGTGAGAAGAGCATCATCATCGTCGTTGAGCACAATGAGAGGATGAGGAAGAAGGAAGGGGAGGACGATGGTTGAGACGCCATTGTTGAGGGGTGTGTGAAACTGCGTTTGGATTGGTGGTTTCTAGAGAGACAGAGAGAGAGATCGGTTTCTAGACAGAGAAGCTCTCCAGAACGTGTGAGGGTGTGAGGGAGAGAGAAGAAGAGACAACTTTTAAAAAGTGGAAGGAACAACGCAGAGTTTAAGGAGGAATACGGACTAGGGGAATGATTGGGTGTGGCGGGTTGCAGAAAAGATGGAGTTTTGTTGGGAATGGGAAGACGACACGTGCAGAAGTTGATGTGACGTGGAAATTTGGACTAAATTGTTAGAGGATTAAAATAATGGAACAATTATTTCAAAAATTATGCTATGAGTTATGACTATTTTTAAACATTAAATGCATTATCAAAATTTAAAAAAAATTTTACCAGAAAAGGTTTTTTTGTTAAAAGTTCAAAAAATACTATCATATTTTATAACAAAATTACCATTTTAGTAATAACTCTGTAGTAAGGCCATAAAAAATTTCAAAAAAAAAACTTTGTATTAAATTTGTAAAATTTAATAGTAATAAATTTCATGAATAATTTTCTTAAATTCTCTTAATGAATAAATTTGAATTTTTAAAATAATTATGAATTTAAAGATTCTTTAACTTAAATCTTTTAAAAATTTGATCTTTAAATATAATTTTTTAAATAAATGTCCATAAATATTAAATTTAAAAAAAATACTGTCATATTTTAACAAAGTCAACATTTTAATGACTTTGTATTAACTTTTTTAAAATTTAACAGTAACTTTCTTAAATTCTCTCACCGAATAACTTTGACCTTTTGTAATAATTATAATCATATTTTAAAGATTCTTTAATTTAAATGTTTTAAAGTGGCCAAAAAAAAAACTTAAATGCTTTAAAATCGAGAACTTTGAGTATTAATTTTTCTTAAACAACTTTCTTAAAATAATTTTTTTCTTCCAACCTCACTTAAATATGATCTATTTTATATAAGTTATTAAAAATTGGGTTAGTCATTGAATTGGTTAAAGTACTAGTTCAAAGTTCAATAATTTAACCGTAGTTAAATTGTAATTAAATAAATAATAACTAAATTAATAAATTTTTTAATTTTATATGTTATATATTATTAAAAATATTATTAATAATTTTAATAACATAATATTAAAATCTAAATAGGTAATATTAATTTATAATCATATTTTTATTTAGAATAATCAAATGGTATTTTATTTTAATTTTATTTGTCAAGTAAATTTATTATTAATAATAATATTTATATAATATTATAATATAGAATTACAAAGAAAAAAATTTATATAAAAATAATATTATTTTATTTTAAAAGTAAAAAATAAAAAAAATGCTAACTGATTCACGATCGGTTTTCACCAATTCATGCCCGGTTCGATTGGCTTTTTACTAGTTCTTATCGAATCTACTATTTTTCTGGATCGGACCCGGCACCAGTTCTCGACTCAATTAAGCGGTTTGATCTGATTTATAATACATGGATTATACGATTATGTCTAAGTTAAAAGGAGAAATTTTGTTCTTAAAAACTACTTCCAAATTTTAAAATAAATTATTGCAATTTTATGTACCTTTGTTATTTGTAATAACTTCTGTAAAATTAAATACTAACTTTCTTAAACTCTCTTTATTTCAATCTTTGAAAATACTTATAAATTTTAATTTAATTTAAAATAACCTAGTTGTCACAAAATAAAACATGTGATGTTTATTAAATTATTAAAAAAATTTCATTTAGTTTATTTTTTTTAACTCGAAGACACTACTATTTTTACCCAAAAATATAAGTATTATGTATTACAAAAAAATTATTTTATTTTATTTATTAATTTTATTTCATGATACATATTTACATACCCAATGATGCATTTTTCTTTTTCTAACAATACTTGAACGTGCGAAAAAGGGGAAAGGCAGTAGTCACAAGCGATGCGTGTGAAGGGCCAAAAATTGGAAGTGTGTGACTCCTCATTGAAATTGCAACCAAAACAAGTCAAATTTTACGAACTTTTAAATAATTCTAAAAATGATTGGAAATTTTGAATTGAAATTCTAACGCAAGTGTTCCATAAGATCTACTAGGTAGAAAAGTAATTTTCTTACTAACAGAATATTGGATTTATGTGTATATTTTTAAAACATATTCCCTCAATCCCAAAACTTTTTGTTATTTTAGAATTTCTATTTTGTCCCAAAATTATTATTATTTTAGAAATCTAATACATAATTAATATTTTTTTCAATTATACTCCTACTTAATCAGTCCTAATTTTCTTCTCTCTCATTTGCAAGAGGGGAGTAATTAAATGTTTTATCTGTCCCATATTATAAGATATTTTACAAATTTTTTCTTATCCCATAATATATTCACACATTTTATAAAATTTAGTGAAGTATTTATGAATTTTTTCCAATCATAGCCTTCATAAGTTTATTCTACAACTAACCAAACTCTTTTTTCAAAAGAAAAATCAATCATATTAGTTAAACGCATTTTCAGAAAGATAGTAATTTTTTTAATAAAATTAAGACTATCAACTAATTTTAACTACATTTCTTAATTTGTGTATTTTTTTTAAAATATCTTATAATGTAGGAATGAGGGAATAGAAGAGTACTTAAGTTGGGGTATTTTAATCCTCATGTAACATTTTTTTACATCATTAAAACTTTTCTTATCCTGTGTGCATAATTTTAAATTGAAAATGATTTAGGATGGAAGTAGTAACAAATATCTTTGTAGATTATAGGAATAAGTAAAGAGAAGATATGTATGTGCATAGAAAATTGAAAGAGTTTTACAAAGCATGGGGAATATGAGAAAGATCAAAAGAAAAATTAAACTATATTTAAGTCAATATTTTATAATTATATTATTATTCTTATCAACGTGGAGCCAAAGAAGCATAATGATGACAAACATGGCCGATAGTGGAGAATTTAAAATTCTTAGTAATGCTCTTTAAGCAGTTGGAGCTGGTGAAACGTTCATCCATAAAATTTTTAAATTCATAAACATGAACAACTACTACACCAACTTTGTCCATATGATAGTTGTCACAACATCGGTTTGAACCAAGAATCAGTATCAAGTTTAGTATCAAGTTTAGTCCAGTTATATAGAATAATTTATAGATTTTGGACTCGGTGCGAATTGGTAGAATCGGTGTGAACCGGTTCTAAACTAGTTTGAACTAATCCCAATTTTATTTTTTAATTTTTAAGACAAAATAATATTATTGTTAGTACAATTTTTTTATTTTAATATCATATAAGCATTATTATGATATATAATTATTAAAAATTATAAATTTAATTAATAAATAGTATAATAATAAATTATTAATTGACTATTTTAAACTTAAAATATAATTATGAATAAATATAAACTTATTTAAATTTAAATATTAAGTTATGAAACTTATTAATAATTTGTTTGTAATGGATAATAGATTGATAATTCAATATTATTTAGTTTAAAATTTTAATTAAATCATAAAATTTATTTAAACTTGTATTATTTGTTTAAAATATATTATTTTAATCATTACCAATCCAACTCCGATTAGATAACAGTTGAATTATTGAATCTTAAACATGTACACTACCCAATTCAATGTCCGAACCAATTCTAACAATATTGGTCCATATCCATCATTCATTAGTTATAATAATAACACATTTAATTACTTTTACAAGGGAATTATTAAACACAACTTTACTTAATTATAATTACGTATTTATACAATTGATGCATGAACATATTAATTATTATAACTGCTTAGAAACACCATGATGAAATGAAAGGGCCTATATGTATCTCCTAACCGTGTGTGTGTGACATTTCAAACATTCTATATCATTTCATTCAACTTTACACTCACAATAATGGCCAACTTAGCATAATGATTCTTATTATTTTGATAAACCAAATTAATTAAAGGATTGATTTTAGAAAGGGATCAAATTGAACGTTCATCATGAGATAATTCACGAGCCTCCATATGCCCAACCTATTGAATAATGAGGGTTTTGACTTCAATCCCTTTCACAAGTTTCGATAAAGTTTTCATGTTAGGTTAAGCTTTTTGTTTAGCGGATCATGAACGTCCAGCTGGTGTTTGGTTTTGAGTTTTGACGTGACAAATGCATGGTCTGGTATTAACACTTTAACGTATACTTATCCGCTTTCATTTATAAAAAATAAAAAATAAAAAAAGAGTTAAAAATAATTAAAAAATAATTAATTTATCTCATATTTTTTATTTTTTTTAAATTATCCCTATTTAATTAATTTTTCTCCTTCAATTCTATCTAAAAATACATTTCATAATTCTCAATAATGTTAATAAATGAGGATAATATTAATAAAAAGAAATCAATTCAATATTAACTATTTTTTTTTTATAAATATGACAATTAAAATAAAAAAAATTTTCTCTTATAAATAAATAGAACCGAAGAAAGTATACTTCTTTATTATTATTATTATTATTATTATTTAAAGTTATTTCACACAAATTAATAAATTATTAATTATATTACAATTTACTAAGGGTTTGATTAAAATACTTATCATTTAATAACTTATATATAATTAAATGACTCACATTGAATTAAAAGATAGTTGGATAAAAAATTAATAATGTATTAAAATTCTAAATCGATAATATATTTATAACAAAAATCAAAACAATAAAACTACGAAAAAAAATGGAACAGACGGCCGGTAGCCACGCCCATGCTTTGGTTTCAGGTCTCGTAAAAACGAAAACAACAAAATTCGTATGTACATGATTAATTAAGTCAACCGACTCGGATGTTATATCGATGTGATCCTCTCTCCCATTCGAAACAATTACCATTTTAAACTTATCTACGTAAATTAAAAAAATTAATAAATAATTTAGAAATTAACAAAGTTTGATTATTTTTTACTAGTATATTTTTATTAATTATGTAATACTCTTTAATATTTTTCTCTTTCTTTATAATTATTAAAGGGTAAATTTGTCCAACTATAATTAATACTAATTGTAAAATAACAATTGTCTTAAAATAAGAAAAATTACTCAAAGTGAAAATTATTTCGAAACGGAGGGAGTATTTGACTTGATTTTTAAAACATATTGATTTTCATTAATTACATCACAAATATTTGAATTCTAGGCGGAGTGCTTACAATTCATCTTACTCCTTTCCTTTTAACATTTGAGTTAGCTTTAGGTAGCAACTATTCAATTTTAAAACTGGTCTTGTTTATAATCAAATCACCAAGCAAATATGACTTATTTAAACCATTTAATCATAAATAGTGCAACTTATTTTTATGTGTAAATGCATGGGTCACTCTAATTTATTATATAGAGATAGATTATTTTCTAAGTACAACCATTTTTGGGCTAGAGAACAAGAACATGAATCACAAGCAAAATACAACCAACTAAAAGCCCACTATGGAACCAGACCCAACACTTTGCTTAACTAATTACCTTTCCCTTCTTTCCTTTGGGCTTTTCTTTTACTTTAATCCGCCCTACAACTTACGAACATGTCTATCAATTACCAGGCCACTATGTACATTCCTTAATCCTCTATAGTTATAAGTTATAATGTGAGGTAACAAATATATATATATATATATCCTGAGAAATAATAATTTTATGTTTAAAAGTACTCTCCTAGACTTTCCCACCTCCACCAATTTAACATGTCTTCCCATTCATAATGGCTTTAAAAGTCTTTGTTTTCATTCAATGTGTGATCTTGATATGATATACACGCCGAATCTTATTTAGTTTTTAAACTATTCTAATAACTTTATCTTGAAAACTCTACTTATATTTCTTTATAATTGATCCTAAACCTAGACAAAGGAGGAGGTCTAAGTTAAACTTTTGATAGTCAATATTAAATTTTGTTGAATTTTTATGATATGAATTAAAAACACTTAATAAAGTAATAAAATGAGATCTCATGATATATCTGGAAAGTTACTGCTATATTTAGTAGAAAGAAAATTAGTTTCAAGAAAGGGAAAAAGAGAAAAAAATTCATTTTAATATGTTTGATAGCTAATTATAACTCTTTCAATGAAAATTTCAATTTTTTTATAGCTAATAATATATCTTCTATTAGAAACTAAACATATCAACATAGATTTTCTCTTTCTTTTTTCTTTTCTTAAAACTGACTCCCTTTCTGTCAAATATAGTAAGTTTTTTATGGTGTACAATAATATCGTATAATTTATATAATTGACTTATCTTAGTAATAAGGCTTGTTATTGTATGCTTCATCTTGAAACACAAGAATAGAAATCTCTCTTTTCATATCTTGCAACACAATCCTACCACCATGCCCTTGCCATACTCTTCCATAGCTACTTCCTTACACAGTAGTTTCCATAGTCAGTACTCAAACTTAGTCACCAAATAACCCTATATACTTATAGATAAGAATCAGCAAAACCAAACTCTTTTGACCTAGTGCCATGCTTAAAGCAAAGCCTTTATTATATCTGATTCAGTCTTGTAGATTGAGCACAAAAGGGATAGATAAATGAAAATGTACTTGCACAAGTATTCTCAACTCCAAAATGACATGGTTTTGTATCAAAGTTGGACTTTTATTAGTACATGAGAGAGCTCAAGAATGTCTCTTGAAAATAATATTTTAATTACAAATTTAAAATTAAAGTAACAGATTTTATCATTAAAAGATTAAATTGAAAAAATGTTTTTTCAAACAATAAATTGATAACATTTATCTTTAGATGGATAAACTAAATAAGTAATTTTAGGAAATTAAATAATTTTATACTTTATTATTTCTGTTGCTAAACATCGTTCTTTTTGTTAAAGGAATGAATTGGTGACATAAACATGGAGTTAGTTAACCCAAATTGATATGACGATCCAATTTAAAGTAGAAGCCCAAAACATTTTTATTAAAAAAATAGCGAAAATGAACCACCGCACAACAATTACGATGGGTCATTTAACACCGGATCATTTCACCAAAAAAAAAAAGGATCATCATTCTCACATATAATAGTGTTTTAAAACCCTAGTTCGGGGGCAATCATGGGATCATCCTCTCCTTCCTAGGTTCAGACCACCGAGCAGCATTCCAAGCAGGTTTTGAGCTAACTTCTCAATCCTTTCCTTTTTGATGGTTTCCCCTGCATCTTTTATCGTTAACACTTCTATCTATTTCTATCTATCTTGGGTTTCAAAACATATCACAAGTGGAGTATGTGCAACCTGGAAAACGAAACTAGAGATTTAGACAAGTTTAGTCATGATGGAGTTGATTTGTTGTTCTATTTTCTACATGGGAGAAATACTGACGGGTTCAATCATATATAAAATTCTCGGCGTAAAATCCAGTAAGGGATGTTAAAATGCAACTTTTTTGCCGTTTTGGTTGGTTTGCTGCTATTTTATTTATTTTTCACTGCAATGTTAAGCTAGATTAGAGGTCAATGTGATTTGGGTGTAATGGAGGTCAGGTTAATGTAAATTGTTGTATTTAATTGTTAGATTCTATCTTCTGGCAAAGAAAAAAAATTGCTACATTTTATCTTTGTTCCAGCTTTTCAGTTGTTTTTTTTTTCTTTTTGTTGTGATTTCTAGTATATCAAATTTTCAGTTGATTATAAGTCGAATTTTATGTCCTGTTCATGCAGCGATGTATAGATGTCTACATTAACATAACTGCTTGTAGTTTATATTTTATTTTCTTTTCCTATTTATGTCAATGTTGAATATATTTGGAATTTTGTGTTGTTTAGATTTGTTTGAGGCAAAATGGTAGTTCCTTTGCTAAGCAAGAAAATTGTAAAGAAGCGTGTCAAAAAATTCAAGAGGCCTCAGAGTGACAGGAAAATTTCGGTTAAGGTACTTGTTTCTACATGAGTTCCTTGTGAGTTAGTTTGTTGTTTTTTTCCAAGTAACTAAAATCCTTTTCTTTAATTTTGTACTTCATGTGGTGTAACATGTTTGTTTTGCATGGCCAATCATACTTTTATGGATTTCATTTTGAAATTTGATTTCATGAACCAACGAAAAGTTAAATTATGGTTTTAGTTATGATGTACTTCCTCTGGCTGACTGCTTGCTATTACTGTGTCAAAGTTTATAAAGAAAACAACCTAATTAATGTACTACTGGAAAATGGCAATTGAAACCAGTCATCACTGAATTAAAGTTGTTTCCTGCAGTGATATAAATACGAAGTTCTTTCATAGGAAAGATTACATCAAGTGTGGATTGAAGTCCTTACTATAGAAGAGAAATGAAACTAGAGATTGAAATAAGCTTTATCTTCCTGATATCAATAGTTATCCCTTGCCCCAATTATGACAGTTGATTATGGTATTATATGATGCCCTTATTTACATTTTCTTTCCTGTAGCCTTAATAGAAGGCAATATCTTACTGTATATTCTATTGTACTTCTGTTATAAACAGGCAAAAAAGATTGTTAAGACCATGTCATGTGGAAGCCATACGCATATGAGAATCATTGTTTCTATTATGAATCATTGCAATACTATGTACTTTGCCTGCTAGGGAAGTTGAACCAAGTCAGTCAAAGGCATTTCAGCCAGCTGGAGACAACTGTTATTGAATTGAATACAATTTGTTGTGGAATTTCTTTTCCCTTCAGATATTTTTCTTTTCATTTTGATAACATCCTGGCAGAAAGCTGAAGTATGTCTGATGGCGATTCATGTGCTTGATGCTTGTTCATTTCTGTATTTTGCTCTCATTATGTTTAGACCCCGTTGCGTCTATTATGACTTCCTTTCCATCTTCCTTGGTTTCTTGGGTTGATAATAAATAGCTTATATTATGTTTATTGTGGCATGCAGCCCAACTGGCGAAGGCCAAAGGGTATTGATTCCCGCGTAAGGAGAAAGTTCAAAGGATGCACCTTGATGCCAAATATTGGTTACTGTTCAGATAAGAAGACCCGTCACTATCTCCCTAATGGGTTCAAGAAATTTGTTGTGCACAATGTCAAGGAGCTGGAACTTCTGATGATGCACAACAGGTAACTGCCTTTAATGTGCATTGTGAATTGATGCCCATTTTTCTTCATTGGCATTTTTCAGTATTTATTGACATGATGAAATTTCAGGACTTACTGTGCTGAGATAGCGCACAATGTATCAACCCGGAAACGAAAGGAGATTGTTGAGTGGGCAGCACAGTTGGATGTTGTTGTTACCAACAGAATGGCCAGGTTGCGTAGTCAAGAGGACGAGTGATTGCTGGTGCTAATTGAGTTTATTCATTTTGTTGTCATCTTTTATGTGCTTGACAATTTTGGAAGCTGGTAGTAAATCTTTTCCAGAACGATTGTGTCATGGATTACTTGTTTGGCGCTAGAGATGTTTTACTAGTTTGTTGGTTTGATCCATGTTAATCACTAATGATCTCCTCACTTGGATGGAACAATGAATATATCATGCATGGAATCCATAAGGCATTAGAATATAGTTGCACTGTCCTTCTTAGAAGATTGAGCTGATTTATGACCTATAACTTGGAGGTATAGTCGCCTCTCAAACTTCACCTTGCAATTGACTGTGTAACTTTTAAGGTTCGTTCCAATATAGACATGGACGAAATTTTAACCAAGTCTTGGACTTCATTCGAAGTGGTCTTTTTCTGTGGTTCAACGGGACTAAAATGTCATGACAGGCATAACACACACATACGCACAAGCAAACACACACGAGCCGCACAGTCAAATATTCCCAGCACAAATTGATTGTTGCTATTGAGATTCTGGACCTTCAAATCGAACCCATAAGGGAGCTCAATGGTAGGTAGAGGTTTTTTTTTTTCCCAGCCAGAGGTAGGTATATGCTTGAAGGAATGAGAAAGGAGAGGAAAGTGTATTGAGCCAAAGAGTACTCCAATAATATATGAAACATATGGTAGAAGATAGAGAACCACTGCAACATTGCCCTTCATCTATGACAATAATTTGTCGCAGATGATGAGTGGTAAAAGAGCCAAGAAGATAGAGAACCACTGCAATAGTGCCCCTCATTATTTTCTTTTTATTACTTATAAACCTAACTTAACCCTGTTAGTCACTCGTGAAAGTTGAACTTGGATGAAAATAGGTTTTTTTTTTTTTTAAATAAAGGACATTGACCAATTTTGGACGAAATGATTCTAATTTGAACAAACAAAGCATGTGATCATATTTAAGAGCATGGGGAAAGACAAACCAAGATAATGGAAACAGCACTACAGTGTTACCAAAAGTTTAAAAGCACACAATTTAGAAAGCAATAGAAACATGAAAATATAGCTGATGAAACGCCACAGATGTAAACTAGCAGAATGACTATAGATCAAATTCAAATGACCTTTCTTTATTTTTTGATTTGTTAAATTATGTTGCACCCCCTAATAAGAAAGGAATTTTTAATTAAATTTAGTTCTCGTGTGACATTCATAATTCCCATTCTTTCCTTTGGTGACTCCACTGAACAAGCAAGTCCTATCTTGAACAGAGAAAACAGACATTTCTCTACTTTGGGATAGATCATTGTCATGTTCTCCTGAGCTTGTGATTCTTCAGCTATCTGTTTTGATCCCTTAGGAAGAATAATTGGGTTCACAATTTGTAAAAACTTATCGGGAAAGACAATTTTGACATAGTTGTGGAGATTGTGACCATCTTTGAACATGTCTTCTGTAGGTCTTTTTCCGGTTACCATTTCCAGAACAAGAATTCCAAAACTATACAAATCGCCTTGTATTGATGGCTCTGAACCCATTCCATATTCTGAGATAGTGCAAATTAGTTAATGCTCATAATCACTCTTAACATCAACAAAGAGAATAAAAAGAATGAAAGAGGATTTGAAAAGTTTAACTTGATTAAAAAAACAATAATAAACATTACCTGGAGGAGCATAGCCAATAGTTCCTTTTATTCCAATTGTACTGCTTTGATTACCAAAAATGCCTTTGGAAGTTGGGAGTAGGCTTGCTAGCCCAAAATCACTCACATGAGCAACCATGTCTCCATCAAGAAGAATATTGCTAGGTTTTAGATCACAATGAATGATCGGTGGCTCACTTTCATGATGAAGATATTGCAATGCAGAAGCAACATCAATAATGATATTCAGTATTAGGACAAGGTCAAATATTTTTGGATGATTTGCTTCTTCTGGATGTAACCATTTTTCTAAGCTTCCATTTACCAAGTACTCAAAAACAAGAGCTTTAAAATCTTGGCCTTTGTAATCTATAGTTGAGCAACATGTTAAAATCTTTACCAGATTTCGATGTCTCAAACTTCTAAGTGCATTACATTCTGCCATGAAACTCTTGTGAGCTCCCTTGGTTTGAAGGTTGAAGACCTTTACTGCAACATCTTGAGACTCAAGAGTTACCCTATAAACCGATCCAAAACTCCCATATCCTATCAATTTGTTGACTGAGAATCCATTAGTGGCATTGTGTAATGCTTGGTATGACACTTTGGAAAACAACTCAGATGTTGGTGAATTTGAAGAAAATGTGCTCTTTCTTTTCCTCATATGATAAATAATAAAAATAGATGACAACAGAAGAAAGATAGCAACCACAAAACATATCACAATCAACAACATGAATCTGTGGTTTTTTCTATTTTCTGTAACTTTGCATGGTGGTAACTCTAACTCCGATATGCCTCCACAAAGCTTACTATTCCCAATTACTGATATTGCACTTGAATTCGCAAAGACACCTTTGTTTGGAACCTCACCCTCTAGTATGTTAAAAGAAACATTCAAGTATTCTAAAACAAGAATATCTTGTAAGCCTTTTGGGATTGAACCAGACAAGTTATTTTGTGATAAGTCTAAATGACGAAGACCTTTTAATGAGGCTAACGATAAAGGTACGATTTCTTGGAAAGAATTCCTTTGTAAATAGAGGTACTCCAAGCTTAAGCAGTCTCCTATAGTTTCTGGAATGCGCCCAGACAAATGATTTCGAGAGACATCCAACTTACCAATACCATTTAACTTGCCAACTAAGGCAGGAAGATCACCACTTAATGAGTTATGTGACAAGTTCAATAGGATAGATAAAGATGAAAGACCAATTACCTCTTCTGGTATAGATCCAATCAGATTGTTTTGTGACAGGTCCAGATACTGTAAACTGTGGCAATTCCCAAGATTAGGAGGAATATGTCCTTCTAGCATATTTTTAGACAAATCCAACTTGAATAGTTGGCTGAGGTTGCCTAGAGAAGGTGGTATTTCTCCTGATAATCTGTTATATCCCATGTATAATCCTTGCATCTTTTGAAACTTTCCAAAGGTGTTTGGGATGACCCCTGTAAAATCATTATCGCCTATATGCAAGACAATCAAGTTAAGGAGATTTTCTAAAGCTGTAGGAACTTTTCCAGATATCTGATTGCGATCTAGATATAGTTGAGTGAGTTGGTTGGATAAATTCCCAATGTTGTCTGGTAAATGACCTCCAAAATTATTGTAACGTACATTCAAAAGATCCAACTTACTACAATTTACCAAGGATGTCAAGAACTCCCAATCCTTAGTTAAATTACTGCCTAGGTAATTGCCACTTAGCATTAACCTAGAAAGGTATGTGAGCTTTCCTAGACTTGGAACTTGTCCCACAAATTGATTGTAAGACATTCCAAGAATCTGAAGCTTAGATGCATTTGCAATGGAGGTTGGGATATTACCTGAGATTTGATTTGCATCAATCTCAAACTCTCGGATATTAGGCAGTGTGAGGAACATGTTGGCAGGAAGAGAGCCACTAAATTGGTTAAAGGAAGCAGCAAATAATGTGAGAGATGACAAATTGTAAAGAGAAAATGGAAGTGGACCAGAAAATCCATTGGCACCAACAGCAAGTCTTGTCAAATTCTTCAAATGGCCTATTTCTTCTGTTATATTGCCCTCCAAGTTATTGTAGTTCAAATTAATGTCATTGAGGGAAGAAAGATTCCATAATGAGTCTGGGATTTGCCCAGTTAAATTGTTCCCCCAAAGATATAATCCTTCAAGCTCATATAAAGAACCAATCTCCATTGATATTCTTCCAGTAAGCTGATTCCCACCAAAATCTAGGATCCTCAGTTTAGAGTAGTTTGTCATATTGATAGGAATCTGCCCAGAAAGTGTATTGTTGCTGAGAGAGATTATCTGCAATCTGAATAAACGACCTAACTCTTGTGGAATTTCTCCATGAAAGAAATTGTTTTCGAGTGAAAGGATTTTCAGGAAGGAGAGGTTGCCAATAAAAGGTGATAGAAAACCATGCAAGTAATATCCATTTAAGATAAACTGTGTAACTCTTTGGTGTCTTTGACCACAATAGACTCCATTCCAGTAGCAGAAGTGAGTAGAGCTATTCCAAGAGACCAAAATATCATATGGATCATCAGAAATGGATTCCTTGAACTTGAGCAAGGCCATATGATCAGTTTCATTTCCTAAAAAAGCAGCAGTAACGGCTATATTTGGTTGAAAGCATGTCAGTTTCAAGGTGAAGAGAAGAATCAGATGAAGGCTTATAGACAAAAATGGAGGTAACATTATGGCAGAAAGCTTCATCTGGTTGAGAATTGCGCCGCCGCTCTGGGGAGTGTGGATTTTGTAATATGATGAGAACTCAAAAGATCATACATACATATATATATATATATATATCTGTTCTCTTATATTAGTGATATGTTTATATGGATTCAAAGTCCTACGAACCCCTCATTGTCCAAGTCAATAAAAACTTATATTACAATAGTTTCATTTTCATTCAACTTAAAAATTATTATGTTGCCTTATTCATTTGCTTTTGAAAATTAGTTGATAATAAAGATTGAACTGCTGATTAGATAGCTTTTGGAAGGGACATTATATTATGTAGTATATATTGTATGATTCTTGTTTTGGTAATATGCCTTGTCTGATACTTTGTTGAATAGGGTAGGTATGTATAGCAAACCAAGTTGATTTAATATAATATAGCTTTGACTAACTTTGAATCCATACAAACATATCACACAGAATGTTGCCTCCACTTGATGATTTAAAACAAAGGCAAAAAGACAAATTGAGAGCAAAAGATATTTGTATTTCCAAGATTGTGCCGTATATAGTGTATAAAGAAAATGAACACACACATATTTATATCAAATTAAAAAAAAAAAGAACTTCCGTTAATGAAGTATTTATCAAAGAAGCATGAAAAGCTTAATTAATTAACCAGCTTAATGGAAAACTCTTAAGAGCTTGTTTGAGAGGCCAAATGGCCATTTGTCCATGAATGATAGCTTGTACATTCTCCAAACAAGTCAAGACGATAAAGCCATCATTTTCTTTATTCATGATATTTAATGCAATACAAAACTTGGTCATTCATTTCTTTCTTTTTGGTTTCCATTCTTTGCCGTCCACAGTACCAGTTGTGATTTGTTCATATGTATTCAAAGCTATATGTATATTCAGCTGACTTGTTACATTTACCTGTTCAACAAAGGTATCATATTATACCTCATTATAGGGTGTCCATTAAAATTCTATTATCGAGATATCATTGATTGGGTAATTTGAAAATGCCTCTATAAACACTTCTTTAGATCGTGAGACGCATTTACCCTAACAAGCATTCAAGACCTAGCTCATAAACTTTTCCATCACAAAAAAAATTACTCTCTCCGATTTAAAATATAAATTCTCCTTTAGAACATTTTTTTAAATCAAAATATAAATTTTTTTTAGGTAAAATCAAAAGTATTAATAATTTTTTTCCTAATTTACTCTTACCATTAATTAGCTCATGAGAGAGAAAATTATTTTGGAAATTGTATATATTAAGGGTAATGTTGGAAAACAATATAAGTTTTTGATAAATTTAAATAATTTAACTTTTTTTCTTGGTTTGTGTGCATTTTGTCAAAAAAGATTTATATTTTGAACTGAGAGGGTATATTAAACCGTAGGAAGTGTCAGTTGCAACTTAGTACCACAATTGGTGATAGTTTTTTTTTATTTTTAAAGGTACACTAAAGTTTAAGTGAGTCAATTCTCGTGCTTACAAGAATTATGACAGGTTTCAAATTTAAATAGTGGTTATAGAGATTTTTACGTATTATTTACCTTAATAAGGTTGTTACATTCACAGCATAATTTGAACTTGTGCTATGAGGTATGGGCAAATACTTACCACCTGTACCAATATTTGCTGGAGGCTTAAATATTCTTCAAATTGCATGGCAACTAATCAACTATACTATTTATGTAACAATCAAGTTAACCATGGTTGGAAACACATCTGATAAACGTGTCTTAAATAAACCACGTAAATTCCGGCTAGGACAACATTATCTTAATTGTAATTAATTTAAATGTTAGGGCCCTTTTTTTTGCTATTAAACTGAAGTCTCTCCGTGGGAAGATTGACTAAGTTGACAAAGGAGAGATTTAAGCATTTCTGAGGATAAAATGAGATTTTGATTTAGTTTATTTGGTCTTGTGGAGATGAAAATAATTGAAGTAAAATAAATAACTAAATGCGCATGCGCGCACACAACACACAAATAATTAAGCTTATATATATTTAAGGTATTTTTTTAATCAAATTAGAAGAAATGAATTTTAAATTTAGAACTAAGTTAAAATTCTTTATAACAAGAATAAGTAAGAGGGTAAGTGATGCATATAAAAAAAAGAAAGTCTTAATTTAAATGAAGACCAGTACCTTAAACATACAAGCTTAACTACCTTAATTTTTATCCCCCCACACACAAACACACAGCTGGGCATTACGGCCAATGTAATCACGCATAATTTTTGGCCAAAATAAAAATGTAATGGTGCATCATGTGATTAGGAATAGAAGATTAAAAGAAAAGTCAAATCAGCGAAGTAAAACTAAAATAAAGGGACAAGCAAACTCACAACAAACATGGATCATGAAGAAATACATCGCTTTGATTATAACAAGGAGAGCATAAATTACTGTCAAGCAATTCATTTACTCACACAACTTTTGTCACTTTAAACAATGACTACCTTAAGAGAACAGAAGTTTAATGGCATACATAAGAATTATATTAGAAACACCTAAGATAAATATTGGTAGAATGGCAATGTAGAGCTGACCATGCTCTATTTTATGATCTATTGAACTCTCTTGCACCCGCTAGAAAGAAAGGAATTTCTTATCAAATTTAGTTCTCTGGTGGCACTCACTGCATTCATTCTATCATTTGGTGACTCCATTGAGCAAGCAAGTCCAATTTTGAATAGGGAAAATAAACATTTCTCTACATTGGGATGGATCGGTTTCATGTTCTCCCCTTGATCTTCTGATTCTTCCACTACTTGGTTTGATTCCTTGAGAAGAATGATTGGATTCACAATTTGAAAAAGCTTATCAGGAAATGCAATTTTGACATAATTGTGAAGATTGTGTCCATCTTTGAACATATCTTCCGTGGGTCTTCTTCCGGTAAGCATTTCTAAAATAAGAATTCCAAAACTATACATGTCACCTAGTATTGACACCTTAGAACCCATTCCATATTCTGAAATGTTGCAAGTTAATGCCCATCAATACAGCATGAATTGGAAAGGAATTAAAAAGACAGAAAGAATATTTGAAATCTTTAAATTTATTGGCAAAGAAATACTAGACCATACCTGGAGGAGCATAACCAATAGTACCCTTTAGTCCAATTGTGCTGCTTTGATTATCAGAGTTGCTTTTAATAATTGGAAGTAATCTAGCTAGCCCAAAATCACTCACATGAGCAACCATATCTCCATCAAGAAGGACATTGCTTGGTTTTACATCACAATGAACAACAACTTGCATGCACTCATAATGAAGATAATGTAATGCAGAAGCAACATCAACGATGATATTTAGTATTTGATCTAGGACAAGAGCTTTTGGATGATTTGCTTCTTCTGTATTGGGATGTAACCACTTTTCTAAGCTTCCATTCTCCAAGTACTCAAAAACTAGAGCTTTGAATTCATGCCCTTCATAATCTATAGCAGAGCAACATGTTAAAATTTTTACCAGATTTCGATGCCTCAAACTTTTAAGTGTGTTACATTCTGCCATGAAACTCTTGCCAGCTCCCTTGGTTTGATGGTTGAAGACCTTTATTGCAACATCTTGAGATCCAAGTCTTCCCCTGTACACCAATCCAAAACTTCCAGATCCTATCAAGTTACTGATTGAGAATCCATCAGTAGCATCGTACAAACTTTGGTATGACACTTTGGAAAGTAGGCCAGATGCTGGTGAACCAGAAGAAAATACCCTATTACTACTCTTGAAATAATAAATAGCAAAAGCAGATGACAATAGAATAAGAAAGCCAACCACACAACATATCACAATCACCAACTTGAATCTATGCTTTTTTCCTTTTTCTGTAACTTTGCATGATGGTAGCTTTAGCTTTGATATTCCTCCACAAAGCTTGCTATTCCCAGTGATTGATATTGCACTTACATTGTCAAAGACACCATTAGTTGGCACCTCACCCTCCAACATGTTAAAAGACACATTCAAGTATTCTAAAACCAGAAGATCTTGTAGGCCTTTTGGGATTGACCCAGACAAGTTGTTTAGCGATAAGTCTAGATATCGAAGACCTTTTAGTGAAGCTAAAGATGAAGGAATGATTCCCTGAAAGGAATTTTGTTGCAAATAGAGATACTCCAAACTTAAGCAATCTCCTATGGCTTCTGGAATGTGCCCAGATAGATGATTTTGAGAGACATCCAACTTGTCAATACTCCTTAGTTTGCCAACCTCAACAGGAAGACTTCCATTCAATGAGTTATGTGACAAGTTTAGTAAGATTGATAAGGATGAGAGACCAATGACTTCTACTGGTATAGCTCCAATAAGATTGTTCTTTGACAAGTCCAAGTATTGTAAACTTTGACAATTTCCAATACTGGGGGGAATATTTCCTTCTAACATATTATGTGACAAATCCAACTTGAACAATTGAGAGAGGTTGCTTATAAATGTGGGCATTTCTCCTGATAATATGTTATTGCTGAGATATAACTCCTGCATCTTTTGAAACTTCTCAAAGTTGTTTGGGATGACCCCAGTAAGGTAATTATGATCTATATGAAGGACAATCAAGTTAATAAGATTTCCTAACACTGTAGGTATTTTTCCAGATATCTTATTCTCGCCTAGATGTATTTGAGTGAGTTGGATGGATAAATTTCCAATGGTTGCAGGTAAAGGACCTCCAAAATTATTGGTAGTTACATCCAAATGATCCAACTTACTGCAATTTATCAAAGATGTCAGAAAGTCCCAGTCCTTAGTTGAATTACTGCCTAGATTATTGCCACCTATTGCTAGCCAGAAAAGGTCCGGCAGCTTTCCAAGACTTGGAACTTGTCCTACGAATTGATTTTCACTCATTATGAGACTTTGAAGCGTAGATGCATTTGTAATGGAAGGTGGGATAATACCTGAGATTTGATTTCCTTCAATCTGAAACACTTGGAGATTAGGAAGGGTGAGGAACATGTTGAAGGGAAGAGATCCATTCAATTGATTGTATGGAGTTGACAATATAGTGAGAGATGACAAATTGTAAAGGGAAGATGGAAGCATACCAGAAAGTCTATTGACTGCTACACCCAATTTCACCAACTTTTTCAAACGTTCGATTTCTTCCGGTATATTTCCCTTCAGGTTATTGTAGGACATTGAAATAACACTAAGAGAAGAAAGATTCCACAATGAGCCTGGGATATGTCCTGTTAAATTGTTTACCAAAAGATATAATCCTTCAAGCTTATAGAGAGCACCAATCTCCTTTGGTATTTTTCCAGTAAGCTGATTCCCACCAAAATCTAAGATCTTGAGTTCAGAGCAGCTTGTCACATTGACTGGAATTTCCGTAGACAATGAATTATTGCTGAGTGAGAGTATCTGCAATCGGAATAAACGACCTAACGCATGTGGAATTCCTCCATAGAAGTTGTTGTTTTCGAGTGAAATGAATCTTAGAAAAGAGAGATTACCAATGTAAGGTGACAAGAAACCATGCAACTGAAATTTATTTAAGACCAACCCTGTAACTCTTTGGTGTTTGTGCCCACAGGTGACTCCGTGCCAATTGCAGAAGTGAGTGGAGTTGTTCCAAGAGGCCAAAGCTTCATATGGATCATCAGATATTGATTCCTTGAACCTGAGCAAGGCCATATGATCAGTTTCATTTCCTAAGGAAGCAGCAGCAGCAACTCCATGAGGTTGAAAGCAAGTTAAGTTCAAAGTGAAGAGAAGAATCAGATGAAGAAGACGTATGGACAGAAATGGAGCTAACATTAATATAGCAAAAGGCTTCATTTGGTTGAGGAGTGGGTTTTGCAATCAGGTGAGAACTCAAAAGAACCATACGTGTTGTCTCTTATTGGATTTAAACACCTAGTGGAGGCAATATAATAATATAGTGTGTGATATGTTTGGATGGATTTAAAGTTCTATCCCTTGCAGTCCAAGTCAATAATATTCATAGCAAACAAGTCAATTTAATCTGATGTAGCTTCGATTGACTCTGAAACATATCACAGAATGTTGCCTCCACTAGCTATTAATCACCACCTTAATTTTTAAACAAAGGTAAAAATGACAGCTTAATTATCTAGGATTACCTCACTCTCCAACGGAGATTATGGAACCAACTATGTGCTCTTGACGGCAAGAAAGCGAAAGCAAAAGCAAGAGGAATATATATATATATATATATATGAATGTACTTCCAAGTGTTGTACGTATGAAGAAAATGAACATGTATATAATATTAGTCAAGTTTGAAAAACTAACAAGAATATCAATTAATGAAGTATTTATGGAAGAAGCATGAAAAGTTTAATTAATTAACCAACTTATGTTCAAATGTTGAGTTTGGTTATGCTAATGGAAGACTCTGAAGAGCTTGATTGAGAGGCCAAGCCGTCATTTATCTATGAAGGATAGCTTGCACATTCTCCAAACAAGTCATAACATGCCATCACATTTTTTTTTTCCTTTTGTGAAGACTAGGAATATCCCTGCCAATGGTAAAGAATAATCTCAAATTCTTTATTCATAATATTAAATACAATACAATGCTTGGCGATTCATTTCAAAAATTCTTACGCTTTCGCTCTATTGGAAGTACCAATTCATACATTTTGTGATACGTTTCATATGTTTTCAAAGCTACAGTCTGTTAAATTGACTTGCTATATGTAACTATTCAACAAAGGCATCGTATTATCGGACTTTTTAAAAAATGTGAAACAAAAAAATATATACACGAGATTTTTAAAAGCACAAATTATTTCTTTCTTCCAGTTCCTTTTATAAAACTCATTTTGGTTTCAACATAACTAGTATAGATCCATAATAGCAGCAGACAGACACTGTGGGGCTGTTGTGTTTCGTTTCAAAGAATAGAGGATATTTTCTTAGTTTTAAAATTAATCAATCTACCAATGTCTCATTTAGACTTTCCATCATTCAATTAAAAAATGTTTGAGATAAGAAGTACTTTCTCTGTTTTATTTTCTTTATTACTCAAGATTTTAACACATAAATTAAGAAATGTAATTAATATATTAGAATTTTTGTCAAATTCTCAAGTATGCCCTTAAAAATAGATAAAAAAGTATCATTAATGGTATATTTGTATAATTTTTAAATTGATAAATAAAGGCATAATTGGAAAATCAATAATTAATGTTATCCTGAGATTTTAAAATAATAAATAATACTTTTTTTAAAGTGACAGTAAAAAAAAGGAGAGAATAACTTTATGTGAAAAATATTATGAAATGAAAAAGTTGACTATAGCTCAATAACATGTGCGAATACAATTAAAAGAGTAATTAATGACATGAGATCCTTATGCTAAAGTACAATTAATGGTTAATAATTTTACAAAACTGAGTGACCTCAAAACTCAGAAAGCTAGAAGAACCTAACGTAGCTTCGCCAAGGTGAGGCTACAACAGAAAAATAATTGGACAACTGGAGTATCTTTAGCTCAACTATTCTGAAATAAACAGATCATCCAAAAATAAATAAATAAAAAGCTAATGCGTCATAATTTTCCATCTTCAACTTTGCAGTCTATCTCATAAACATGAGAAATAAAATCAATCAGCAGCAAGATCACCTGGATCAGGACCACAGAAATCCATTAGAATTCAACTTGGTGTAAACCCCATGCACTTTTGCATGAAATCTAAAGAATATAAAATACTGTTCATGAATTATTGTTCATGAATTATGAATAATGCGACTTGCTAGATTTTATATTTTATATTGATGATGTATATCAGATGATTTTAGACAGCTAGAATACATATATTATGTGGCTTGCTCAGGTTATGCACCTTCTGGCAAGGGAAAAAGATTAGAACTTCGTCCTTGCCTCATCCAAAAAGGTGAAAGCCAACGTTCCTATCTTTGAGAGTCACAACACCGAGGAAATTCACAATTGCAAGCACCTTCTCTGACCTGGTTCACAAGTTTCAAACATACAATCAATCAATATATATAACTAATTAAAATGAATATATACTGCAAAATTACTATGCAAGATACTTTCTCTTTTGAAATAAGTGTTTTTTTTTTCTTGTTTTCTTCTTTTAAGAAAAATCAATCCCAAAGAAAAAATTCAATCCCCCCTGCATTAGCAGGGGAGTATTCAGTAAAAGTATATAGGCACCAACATCACATAGCTCTAACGGTTCCAACACTCTTTATGATACCAACTAGTGACAACATGCGCGCGCAGAGTTCAGGAAGATTAGAGTCTGTCAACTGATCATATTAACCAAAATAAAAGAGAGAAAAATAGACGAGGAAAGGACATGGAAAAAGGCATAACTTAAAAGAAAGGAATAAATGACAACTAACAGTGGAAGTAACTGAAAATAACGTCCTTAGGTGATTAAGAAGACAGGATCCATAGCCCTATCAGTGGTTAAGCATTTTAGACGAAAAAAGAAGAAAAGAAAAGTTCTCTATTTTTCCTAGCGTTGAACAATTGGATAGATTTCTTAAAAAGTACCAAGAGGACTATCAAGATGCTCTAAGGAAGATAAGAAACCAAAACAATGAGTTCCACAAACCTGGCGAAAAGTAAAAGATACCCTTCTTGAAGCCCTTCTGATCCCTCTCCCATTCACCATGTCTATCTGTGAGAGAAGAAAACATCATCGAACTGTTTAGAAGCAAAATTATTTGATCAAGGCAAACCTACACGTACTTTAAGAAAGGAGAAGTGGAGTGTTCCCAATCATTTTCTCCGGCGAAGAAGGGAATTTATTGCATGAAAAACAAATACAACAAGGGTCACAATACAAAATCAATGAGGCTCCTATATAAGGGAGACAGAAAAGTACAAACAAGGCAGCAGATTATCTCATGTGGAGGAGAGTTTTAGAGGCTTCGCTAGCAGCTTTAATTTGGTCAGCTATGAAGTGGATTGCAATCTTCAAGTTTTATGCAAATAAATGAAGAAAGTTGTCTGATAATTAATTCAAGGAAATGTCATTAAACCTTGTGGTGAGGAATGTAGTGGTGCCATGCATAACGTGCTTCTCCAGACAACAGTAGCATAGACCGAGGGGGAAGATAGATAGCCTTCCTTATAAAATTTAAATCATCTTCTGGACTATCCGCTTTTGTGATAGTACTTGAGGCAGCTTTAGGAAGCCAATCACCATTTGCATATTTCCTGAATTCCATTATACATGGCCCAGCTAATGAAAGGCTAAAAATCAAATCTTCAAATGCAGAATGTGTGTCTATATGAGGAGACAAGCCCACACCAGGAGGGTACTCATTCACCTGTAACATAGTATTGACACTCAACATCAAACATCAGTAGACAATATTTATAATCTAAAGGCACCAAATAGCAAAACAGCACTTAAATACATAAGCTAACCCCTTTTTTTTCTCATGATTGAAAAACTAAAACAACAGACTGGCAGTATCAGCTTAAAATAAATATCAAAATATCATTAAGTATAGTAGTAACTTTGCATACCGTAAGTTGGTCCAAAACTAAATTTTCAGTACTCCACAAAGTTTGGTATGATGAAATTCTTTCAAGTATTGGAGAAACAAATGGGGGAAGTTCACCCAAGCGGTGCTTTGTATTAACATTCCTTGTCTGCACAGCCAAGTAAATGTGGAAAGTAAGGCCCATCTTAATCTTTATTATTCTCACATTACTCAGAAACTTATTCGTCCTGAGCAGCACATATAACCTTTTAAGAAGGAAGAACATCATCAATCCATAACTTAATGAATTATTTGACTTGGACGAAATCAGATCCACATAAGTTAGGGGCAATAAAAATAACTTAATGAAAAACATAATGCCATAGAAAATAAATACATTAAAAAAAGGCTGATCACACTGACATCATGTCATGATTGATGATGAGAATTAGTCCCACATAAAGAGAAGAAAGATATCAGTTTTATATTTGATAAAGGACTGAAAGAACAAGTTTAAATCTTTGATATTTCAAGGGATATTGTACAGGTTTTAATGAGTAATGCAGGTAAAGAAACTTCTGTGTCTACAATTGTTATTGAACTGAAAACCAAGTTTGCAAATGTCAGGACCCTTTGTTCATAAAGCTGAATCCTCCGGATCAGAAGTGTGGCTAAGCTAACAAAGGAGAGATTTAAGCTTCATTGAGGATAAAATGAGATATTGGTGATGTTTATTTGGGCTTTGCGGAGGCGAAAAGAACTGAAGCAAAATACATATAGATATCATCTGAGCATTACAACTAATCTAATGATGCACCTTTTTTGGCCAAAAATGTAATAGTCAAGCATCATGATTACATTTTCCTATCACGTTGTAACTTACATCATAACAAAACTCATAACCATAGTGTTGAACCCTTCTTTTTGAAAGACTTTTCCAGGGTCTGGAGTCAAACTCCTGAAGTAATTCCTGGGAAAATGGAAAAGGTCCATACTTGCCAAGTGAAAATCAAATTAGAAACAGAAAGATTAAAAGAAAAAAGCAAACAAGCAAAGTAAAACTAAAATAAAGCTATAGAAGGCAAAAACTGCTAACCTTCTCTTCTTTCGTGTTAATGAAGTCATGCACAAGGTAAAGGCCAGGAATGCTAAGATCTGAAGCTGTGATAGATACAGGAACCAAATTACTCACCTGACTCTAAACAGACATGCAAACTTATCAACAAACATGGATCATGAAGGTATTCATTGCTTTGATCAACAAATATAAAAAGATTCTTTTTTGCTTTTTTTTTTTTTTACTTACACAACCTTTTAAACTTAAACATTAAATTTATGGATGAGTGAATTTTTTCAAATAACCAAAAATGCTCATGGAGACAGAACATGGAATTAAAAATGATGTGATGTCTCTCATATACACATTAATGAACCTATGTAACTGAATATTAATTTTAGTCAAGCATACAGTCAATGGGCCTGATTAGTAGAAGTGGGAAAGATGGGAATGGAATGGAATCCAAGGAAATGCTTTTTAAAATAAGCCCTTAGGGACATCTTTAATTAAGATGCAATAAGGGAAACCAGAAAAATAAAGAATAGAATTAAATGGAAAATAAGAAATAAAAAACGTAAGAAACTTGCCTTGCAAGGACACAACATCTTATCATATAAAAATTATTTCTTGAAACTAACTGTCTGAGAGAGAGTGCACATGCACACACAATTATAAGAGAAAGTCCTTTACTGTTACTAACTTGTTCACATCTCTCATGCTACTAGGGATTATTTTGCCGATCAAAATAGGTGATATTCAAGGGGCTCATAAAAATCAAATAGGTATGAAAGTTTGTGTTTGATTGTCTTTGCCACAGAAAACTGGGAAAAAATTGACCTTCAATCACTTCGTACTAACAAGGCTCACAAAATCATGCATTTAGAAATAGTGACTACTGGAAATACTACTTTAAAATAATAGTAATAACTAATAATAACACCATCAAATGGTTTAGAAATGTGCTAGTAAGGATGCCCCAAGCTTTTATGACATAATCAATATATTTAATTCAAATTTCTCAAGACCTTGATGTTGTCCAACATAGCTGGTAGCCCAGAGAAACACCAATCAATATCCAATTCTGCATGAATGGGAACATAGGCTCTGTGCTCTAGTGTAGTTGAAGAATCCAAGGGCAATTGATCATGGTAATAAGATATGAAAAATGTAATTGTAGGACCCAAATTGAGTTAGAATAATTCTGGCTTCAAGAAGCAGTTATGACTAATATTTACAACTGAAAAAAGGGATGTCAGATACAAGCATACAACTCTCTGAGTGTATGGGAACAGCAAAGCTTTCTCCATTGGAAGGATCTAATTATATTTACATCCTTACAAGTTGTATTGCAACAGAAATTTGAAAAATCTAGCTTCCTGTTTTATAGCATTGATGATTCTGTTTATTAGAATTTCTTACACAAGAGCTTGGGAGAATGCGTGGGTAATAATCTCCTGACCATTTTATTCCTCAACACTGAAGGCAGAGAATAAGCATGCATTCTTCAAGGAAAACCTCAACATTTTTCCCTAAATCACTTATTTTACTGAAGTTTTCCAGGTCTTTATCTTCATATTAGAAAATAAGTAAAAGAATTTACATGAAATATGACGTCATTAATCAATTTAAATAGGGAAGTCACGATGATTAAAATCACATTGCTTGAGAAGATCCCGTACCTGTGAAGTTGGCTGAAGCATTGAATAACGAATATGTAAAGATCGGCCAGCAAGTTTGGAACAGGGAACCCCATCTAATGCCTTTAGGGCAGCTTGGGCACAACTTTCATCAGAAAAAGATACAATTACACGGGTACCGCTCTCATCTGCTGCATAAACTCCCTTTACCTCCCCAAATTCACAGAACACAGATGCAATAGCATCATGAGAAAGTCCCACAGCTGGACCACAGTTTGCTACATAGAGGTTGGAACTCAATTCACCATCATTTTTAGGACGCACAAACCTTGCCATGACCACTAATGTCCTCTCATTCCTCAACTACAAAGATGGACAATTGAAGCCTCAGTGGAGTCAAATGTACAATTAGGTTGCAATAAATTGCTATAATCAAACAACTATAAATTGCTATGCTCAAACACCCATCAAATGCACAGTTTTCAATTATCAGAAATGACTCTAGCAAGACAGAAAAAACAGAACCTTACTATGGCACAAATAAAACCAATACCACCATGGGTCCACATTATTGGCCTCAAAATTCAAGCATTTGAAGCTAAGATCCTTCCATCCAACTTGTAGACATTTCTAAGGAAAATTTCCCTTCAATTTTTTTATAGTTAAGGAACAGAAAAGCCAACCTGAATGGTTATTTGCTCTGAGTTTCTGTGTACAAAGAGGAGCTTTTCTTTTTTATCGTAAGTATGATGATGAACTCAATTGTCAGGTTTTGAAGCAGAATTATCAATGATGGACTGTCACAATGAGCCCAATTGGCCATCAAGTCCAACTTTCAAAAGGAAAAAGGAAAATGTAATGCATGTTTTGTATTAGAACTATCAAAACAGGCTAGTCCATACTGGCCTGTCACTGGATAGTGGGTTTCATGGCTCAATCCCCAAGTAAAGTTTTCTTCTTAGCCTTCAACTATGTAAAACTAAGAAATTTAAAGGAAAGATAATCAATACAAAAGCGATTCATACCAAACCCCTTGAGTAAACTATGAAAACTTCATTTGCTTCACTAAAGCTTCTTAGCATCAAAATGAATTAAACAAACTCAAAAATTTGATCCATATGGACTTGACACAACAGGGACCTATTTTGCTTGTCACAACAGACCCTATTGATACTCTCCTCTTATAAGCTCTTGTAAAAAGAGGGGAAAAGAAAGGGGTCCCTCCAAAACTGAAGTTTAATAACCTCAAATCAAATAAATATTTTCTTTTTCAGCTATGGTTAAATCGGCTCAAATTCCCACTTATAGCGGTTCTACATATTGGGCTTCTCTTGAACAACGTAGGAAGCTGCCAGCATTAAAAAATAGAAAGCCATATTCTCTCTTCCTTTTTTCCGCCTTTAATTTTTATACTAGCCGTATTCTCTCCTCTCAAGAAATATAATCAATACATTTGCCATCATCTAACTGCAACTCAGTTCTTTCATTGTTAAGTTTCATAAACGCCCCTATCACATGTGCTTTGATTTATTATCTCAAAAATTTACCCACTTCGAAAAGGTGGGCACATGCCAATAAATAGATTTAACAGTAATAAGCACGTCAAAATGAGGACTTCAATCCTAGGACATATCAGTCACTGAATCCACGTAAATCGAAGCTGGCAATTGTACAGACACGCAAGTTTCATTCACCTAAGCATTTACACTTGTCTTTTAATTGAGAAACAAATTCAGGACACTAAGCAGCTGATATGCAAATCTCATACACCAAAATATCGCTATCAACCGATTCCTATTTCTTATTTCATACAACGAGACTCAACAGGGGGGAGTGAGAGATACTAACTGTGGTGATGATTCGGCGAGAGACCAACTCCCAAATCGCGAATCAGCAAACGCGGTGGCGCAGCAGGTGCCGGTGACTCGTGTTGCGGCGCATTGGTGTTGGTGACCGTGGGCTAGTCGTTAGCTGGGGCTGAGCGAGCCCAAGGAAGTTGGGGCGGGAATAGAAGAGTGACGAAGGTATGAGACGCAGAAGGAGCAAGGGCAAACATATTAACGACTTATTTGCACAAATTTGGTGGACTACTCCCTCGGCTCCACGGCTCCATCTTATGCGGTAATTATAAATAAGGGCATCTTTAATTGTGTTATCGAATTTAACATTTCAATGTTGTCAAAAAAATTTATAAAATTATTTTTTAAAACAAGTTTTGATAATAAAAAATAAAAAAAATTATTTAAATAATTATTATCAAAATTATAATTAATAAATATTAAATATGTTATTCAAAATTTATAATTTTATCATTAATAAGGTGAATATTTTTGATCTTTTATTGTGTTTTTTAGAATAAAAAATAAAAAATACTTTAAAAATATTTTGAATTTTTTTATTTCTCTACTTTCCAGAATATTTTGTAAAAAATAGATTTTTTAAATAAGTCTTTTTATTTTTTTGTTTTTAAAAATAAAAAAAATATTATGAAAATATGAATCAAATAGACTCTAAATTTTGTTTTTGTCTCGTAATATAAGGAAGTATGATCTTATTTGTTACTTTTATTACTTATTAATACAATATATATTATTATAAATTGTGTTAGAATTATAAAAGAATACGTATTTAAATTAGGTAAAGTAGAAATATTTGAATTTTTTTAAAAAATTTAATGATATTATTTTTATATTTTAATATGCGTAAAAATCAAAATATTTTCTAATATGCGATGAAGGGAGTAATTATATAAAGATAAATTGAAGGAAAAAATATAGAATAATCTTCTATATATATAATTTAAAATGAAATAATAATATAAAAATAAATAAAGATTGGTGGAAGTCCAAAACCAAGTCAAGACACCAGCTTTCACAAAGAAGTTGCAGGTCATTCAAGAGGCTTTAGCTAATAATCAGAGTCAACAATGGTCAAAGTGACTAGGAATAATTTTATCTGTAATTTTCCATATTCTTCTCGAAGATAATTTTGCCGTGACTATTTGGTTTTCAATTTTGTAAATAATAAGTCATAATAATTACAATTTATAAAAATAAAACTTAAATAAAAATAGTAAAGTTTGCTACAAACTTATTTAAATAAAAAAAATATTTACAAATTACAATTTAGTTCATCAAATGATAAAGCAAATGGCTTGTTATTGATCATTTTTAACTCTTTCTTTTATATATATATATATATATAAACAAACAATATACATGTCTATATGCATATATAAAGAATAAATACAAAAAGCTCAAGCAATAAAGGAAAAGAATCTAAATTTATCAATGATGCTTTTAATCTCAGACAAAATAGGCAAAAATATTACAAAAGAAATAAATAGAAAAACTATAGGAGTCTCCAACAAAAGATTGATAAAAGATTCAGACAAGAGTATTGCATTGAACTTTTAAAAGACTTTTGCATCTATGAATCCCACGATTAAAATTGAGAAACCACTGCTAGTGGAATAAGTGATTTACAGAAATGGAAAGATTGTACCTAATCTTTCAACCTAATTTTTTTTCCACAACAAAGAGGTGGAATTACCAAAAGGATGAACAAAACTTGCTGACAAGTCGTTTGAAATAGCTTGCAACCTATTTGGAGATTGCAAATGGCTACAATCACTAGAAGATGAGATGGTAGAATCACAAACAAGCCCTAATAATCCAATTAGCAGCATGCATGACATTGGAATGACTCAATTTCTTTCTCCTATGGATGGCTTCATTCTTTTCCTTCCAAATATAATATAAAATAAGAACGACCCCGGCAACATCAGAATCATCTTTAATTAAACACGGATAAAATTTTGAATCATTGAAGTTAAACAAGGTGTCAATATCAGCTTTACTATAATTGAATTAAGAGCCAAACCACATTCCTCTTGCAAAATTACACTTTATCAAAAGATGTTCCCTTGATTCCACATCAGTGCCAACAGAAAAACAATGTTGATCATTGATGTTTAAATGATGATTAATCAAAGTGGATTTCAAAGGCAAAGTCTCAATCAAAATTTTCCAAGAAAAAAAGTAGAACTCTTTCAGGCATAGTTGTTAGAACTGGACCGGTTTGATCTGTTGAATTGGGAATTGGTATGGTCTGGTCCAATTAAGGAGGAGGAGGATCGGAACTATTCAGAACTGGTGAGAACTGGTCAAAAACCAGTAGAACTGATTATGAATTGGTTTTGAAATGGTCATGAACCGTTCCTGAACTGGTTTGAATCAGTTCTATATTATTTTTTTGACAATGTTTTAAAATATTTTTTCAGTTTTTAAGATAAAATAACATCATTTTTAATACAAAATATTTTTTTATATATTATAATATTATATAAGTATTATTATGATATATAATTATTAAAAATTATATATTTACTTAATAAATAATATAATAATAGATTATTAATTTATTATTTTGAACTCAAAATGTGATTACGGATGAATATTAACTTATTTAGATTTAAATATAGAGTTATGAAATATATTAATAAATAATTTATTTGTGGTAAATAATAGGTTAATAATTTAATATTATTTAGTTTGGAAATTTAATTACGTTATAAAATTTATTTAAACTCATATTATTTATTTTAAATATATTATTTTAATAACTATCGGTCGGATCTTGGTTAAATTACGGTTGAATTATTGAATTTTGAACTAATATTTTATCCAATTCAATACCCAGTCCGGTTCTGGTAAGATTGCTTTATGGTAGATTAAGTTTCCATGAAGAATTTCAATTCATTAACATGGCACCAGCACAAAATAAATCTTTTGACAAAAATTGTAATTCTTTGAAACAAAATAAGTACCATAGTGACAAAAATTCTATATGAGTTTATCTTGGTGATTATTGAGTAGAGAAGAAGGAAAACTGGGAATTATAGAACTTAGCTTAAGAATAAAACAAATATTGACTATTATTAACTCTTATACATACTAGTTATTCAAAATAATTACATATTCTAGCCTAGTCTGTGACTATGGTTTTTTTAAAAACTGATATGTAATTATTATTCAATTACATCTTTTCACATCTTTCTAATTATATTATCTAACTCTTGTAATTTATGCACTCATATAACTACCAACATATATATATATATTATTTTCTTTTTTCATATTGACATTTTTTTTATTTGATATTTTTTTTTCTCTAGTGAGCATCCAATGGGCTATATTAATTTAAATTCAAGTCCTGACAGTATTATGAGTGTGGGTGCTCCTACCACTCCTTCCACTTGATTTAATAGTTGGGTGGGTTTTTTTTTTCTTATATTTAATTTACTAGTGAGCTTGAACTTTGCATCCGTCACTGACGATGTCGCATTCATGGTAAGCGCCGTCATGAATCATGATATGTGGAGCGAATGCTTCTGAATCAATGGTCAATGATAACCCAAGCTTTGTGCTGCGTCAACCCCACTCTCCTAGACTACGCAGTGTGGATAAGCCGAAAACCAGCTTAACCTCCAAGTTGCAACTAACAATCATTAAAATAATAGACAAAGATCAAAGCTTGTGTGCCTGGTCTTGCGCATATTTTCGTCTTCATTTCAAATTCAAAATCGAATACCTTCCCAGACAACACATGGCGAAGCATACTTCTTCACTTTCTCCCGTGAAATAATTCTCTTGATGAAGCCTACGATGGAGGCTCGGAGACTCGCCATTTTGTGCTCCCATCTTCGCCCCATCGGGCTGAGTCCCGATCATCGTTCGGTCCCCGGCTTGCGGGTATCGGGTTCGGCTTCCTCTTCCTCTTCCTCTTCTTCTTCTTCTTGTTCTCCCCATCGGGAAGCTCGATTGCGTGATACGCAGAAAGAGAAGTTACAGGATGATTGCATTTTCTGTAAGATTATCCGTGGTGAATCACCCGCTTTCAAGGTATGATTTGCTTTCTGGATTTTTGGTCCTTCCTTTTAGTCGTTCTTGCTCTCTTTGTTTTGGTAAATACGAGTCAATACGTGATTAAATTATGTTTGGTAGCTGAGAAAATTGTGGAAATATGATAATTTCGATATCTTGGGGACAACCTAGTATTGTAGTTGCTCTGATTTAGCATGAAATTTTACCCGAATTGAAAAAATGTGAAACTGGTAAGAAAAAAAGGCTTATAGAAATCTTCTTGGTCTTTCGGCACTATTAGGCATTGAATACATGCTGAAAATTTTTCATTTACATATTGTGCAAGTCATGTTTAATGAGTTTACCAGTTTAGTAGGTCTTGTGTGGGTTGTGGTTATGCCCTGCCAACGGTTTTGGGACGTTGCATGCTGTTTTAAGTGCCAGTGAACCAAGTAACCAACTCCTTAAAATGACAGGAAGTAATCTCAATCTCACTCAAGCATAGGCAAACATACATTGATATGGCAAACCTGAATGCAGGTTCGTATGGTTGCTTAAATATAAAAAAGGGGTAAGTATTATGTCTTTGTGAAAGTGATAAACCTGGCTAAAAAATCAGAGACTGTAATGTTTGTGTAAACGCAGTTGGTGTAATTAATTAATGTCTTACTCTCCAATGACTAAGATTTAATAATTACTCTTAAAAAGTGTTAAGGCTATTGGCTTGGAAGCTGATGGATTTTTTGTTGCCTGCATCTTATAAAAATTTTGGAGATTAAATTTACAAGTTTCCAAGTGTACTACAAAATATTTGAGTTGTTATGATTCATGTAAAATTTTTACTTTTTAGAGCATCGCAAATTTGTTGTCATTGTTGAGATGTAGAAATTGAAATTGTTGGTTATACTCTGTAAAACTCTTCCATACTCAATATAAACTTTGCTGTCTTTACTGAGAGTTTTGGACATGCAAACAAATTTTCTCCTTCTCTGATTATCATTTCCTAATATTTATTCAAATTGACAGCTGTATGAAGATGACTTTTGCATATGTATATTGGACACGAGTCCCCTGAGTCATGGGTAAGGTATCATATATCTTAGTAGCAAGTACAGATGGAAATATTGTGAATCATAGTCTTGTACTCTTGTTTGGCTTTATGTCAGAACTTTATGCACAAGAACATTTGGAGATGCAAGCAGAAACACAGATGCACATAGTTGCTGTTCCATATATTGTGACACTGAATATCATTAGTAATCTTAGAAGTTGATAATGGTACCTCTATTTTTTCTTTTTCTGTTCTTCCTCTGCCTGACTGCATCCAACTGCACTCACAGATTGGAAAAATATTTCTTATTTGCAGAAGTTCAGTGAAAGCACAAAGGAAAGAAAAGTGATGCAAAATTTTGTGGTCGAGAACAATTTAAATAAAAAATGTACATATTTTCAGTTGCCTTGGTCAAATATCAGGAATTTGGGCAACTGCCAAGAATTTGAAGGGTGTTTTAGATACATATAGATTAATCTTCAGCCCTTTGTCATGTTATAAAAAATATCCTTCAAAATAGTGTTGTTAAGAGTAAAATATAAAACATAGTTGAGACCATTAAGCTGTATGACCTTAGAATGAATATCTTGAAGATAAGGGGGTTTTGGTGGGTGCATCATAAAATAAGCGAAGATAAAGTACAATGGGAGATATGACAGCAGTCAGAGATGTTCTCAACTGAGCATGGGATGACAGACATCTCATCAACATTTGACCATCCATACTGGAGAAAATTATAGCTTTCTTATGGAGACGCTATGTAGATCAGTCTGATTCAGTAACTCATAGGAATGACCACGAAAGTTTGAGGTATGGGGGACAACTTTAGGTCATACAGAGAGTAATAATCTGACGGAAATAATTGTGTGCATTTGTGTGTGAGAGTGAGGGAGCCGAAAAGCTCAGGCCTTGTTGAAATGTCATCTTTTTATTTCTCAATTCAGCTGTGAAACGATCTGTTTAAATCATGAATTCTGTTTCATATATATATATATATAATCAATTGTATATGATCTAAACAAGTAATCATAATTTAGGGTTATTTTAAATTGAGATATGAAGACGTCTAAAATATGATGCTGAAATGTGATATGATAATCAATGTACAATTATGCCAACAAGTTCAAATTTTTAAAACTTTCTGATTTTTTCACTATTGTACATGACATTGTTTGAGCATCAACTTCTCATTTCCATTCGTTTTTCTGTTTGTTTCAGGCACTCTCTCATAATCCCCAAATCTCATTTTCCTTCATTAGATGCTACTCCTCCATCAGTAAGTAATTTCAATAGGTCTAATCAGGCTGAATTTCTAATATATTTGTTGACTGTTTTTATCATTATGTTGTATGTGCTTTTAAGGTGATAATAAATCCTTTCTTAGTGATAGATGATGACAGCTTATCAAAATAATAAGAAAATTTAACTATCTTGATTTCTTGACACTTCAAGGCCAAATGATATTGCATGTGTTAATAGGAGAAGTTTTAAAATTGAAAATCTAATATCACTATTTTTCATTCCATAAATTGTGGGACATAGAAAGGACCAAAGAAAGGACAACGGACAGTAGAAGGCTAGGTAAACCTTACATGAGAAGATGGTATGTAATTGATTTGAGTAGAAGACTAGGTAAACCTTACATGCTTCCTACGTGGGCTATTGAATTTCTTGCTTTTTGTGAAGTTAATGTACAATTTTTCTTTAATGTACAATTTTTCAGATAGTTCACTAATTCTGGTGTGTGCATAAACTGATGATGCAAATTAGTACATCCATATAAACATAAACTACATTATGCTTGACAAGATCACATAAAATAATGTTCCTACTCACTACTTTAGTAAGAAAATTACAAATCTCAAATCTAAAGACAACTTGGAGATGTGTCAATTAAAAAAAGCAAGGAATATAAAATTCCAAAGCCCATCTTTTCTTGCTGGAAAGAGGGATTACACCTTGAGAACTTCAAAGGGACAGAATTTGACTCTTTGAATCCTTCAGAAGCTTGTTGGTTGGTAGCAGATTTTGGGTTCTCCATCAATCTGCTTTTCAGCAGAATTTCCTCAAAGCTTCTCTTTCTAGCTGGTTTTCTCCCAATAATTCTTTCTACAGGCTGTTCTCTCAAGGATCTTCTCAAAATGTTTTCCCTCTAACCTCTTTCGAGTGTTGAGCCTCTATTTTTAGAGGAATCATCGTCAGTTGATTTGGTGTCTGTATTCAGCTGAAACCCTTATCTTTAATCTTGGGAAAGACTCAATTATGGTGTGTGCGTAAAATTAATTCCTCAACCTCTATTTCTTCAAGTTTGAAGAGTCCACTTAGTCAGATCCTGGGTAAAGTGCTATAAAAGGATCTCTAAATTGATGCAGCATTGTGTCTCTTTAATTTAAACGTTTTGTGCATTAAAAATAAAAATTCCATTTTACCAAATTGACTTATGGTGCAGGTTGTAGCTGCAATGTGTTCAAAAGTGCCATTCATTGGCAATGCCATAACAAAAGCTACCGGCTGTGGTGCGTGATTAAAATTCTTTCCTTCTGTCATAGTTTTATTTTCTTTACTCTTTTTACCATCTCGAAATACCTTCATTTCAGTTGAACCTAATAATTTCACAGGTTGAGTTTTTCATAGGCCATGCCCAAATACAATATTATCCATTTTTTCTTAGGATTTTGAAATATTACAAATTGATATTAGGACTATGAAATAATTACCAACGTTGACTAGCTGTCCCGCAAGAAAACAAAATTTATGAGGCTCATTGTGTGATCAGATAATATGTTTTCACATTTTCCTGAAACTTGCATAAAAAAAAATCAGGTCAGAAATTATTTGTGCAAAGATTAAGTTGCTGGCTTGTTAGTCTATGAAGCTGGTAGAGAGTGATACATACATTTTGATGAATCTTGTTGCTATCTGAACAAAGCACACTCGTTGTTCCTTATTCATGTCATGCACTGTAATTAGCATATCTCACCATTTATGAAAAATCTATACGCACCCAATTCTGCACTCCGCCACCTTGCATATTTTTATTTTTCAAATGTCTCTACTGATCATCTACTTTCTTGATACGTATGTTTAACAATATCATTCCACTTCAAATTTCATGGATGTTTGAAATTCTGCAGATTCATTCAACTTGTTGGTCAACAATGGGAAAGCCGCCGGGCAAGTTATATTTCATGTGAGATATTTTATCTTCTATTCGATTAACTGTAGCACCCTATGGAATAAAAAACTTTCTTTCAGAAGCAGACATCAAAATTTGTATGCAAATTCGGTTTTATATTTTTCCAGTTTTGGAAAATGATCAACATGGCTAATTCTGTTACTGAACATGTGAATTTCAGACTCATATCCATATAATTCCTCGCAAGGCATATGATTGCTTGTGGACGTCAGAGGTAATAATTCTCAGATTGAAATCTTTTGAAGTAAGAAAGAGCTAAAAAAGGTTGTGAATAAAAAGAGAGAGGAAGTGAACCTCATATACTTCTACTCGTTATGTCATTAACTCTAAGTTTGGAGGCACTTAACATGATTCAAATTATTCCATTTTATGTTTGTTTTTGTATATAATCATGTAGTGGGATTATAAATCATGGGTAAATCTTACTACTTCCAGAGTTTGAAGAGGCGTCCCCTGAAAAAAGATGAGGAAGCTTCTCAGCTAGTTGCTCGGGTTCAAGAACAGTTATTGCCATCCGACATATGTGACGATAGCAAAAGTCAAGATTTTTGTCCAAGTAAAGATTAGTTGTATCATTGAGCTGTTGCAACTTGAAACTTATCATTTGTCTGCATATTTGATTATTTGTACAGTTCATCATATCTGATATATAAAAATAGTTTTGAAGAAGGGAATCTTTAAGCATGTTACCATTATGCTTGGATTGAAATTTTTGCTTTCCTCTAGAGACAATATGATGGTCAATCCATTTAGCAAACTTTTTAAGGATTAGTGTTTTTTTTCACACTTTAATTTTCTAATTCATTTGAAGTTATCGGGAAAAAACATATTTTATTAATTTAATTATAAAATTAATATATTACTTTCGAATATATCAAAATAAACTATTAGCCATCTTGTATCAAAATGGAAATGCTACGTCTCTGACTCTGAATGATTTTCGAAGGTAGACTTAAACTTTTTGGAACTACAAAAGAAAAACATTTTATAGGACTAACTAACACTTAGTTAAGCCGAAGATTGTTATTATAGTAACAATCAAGAGCCTTCTTACTCTTAATTTTAAATGAATTCAACATGTTCATTGTAAAATAGCTATGTGTTTTGCTACATTTTAGAACTGATATAGTAGTTTTGTATTCAATTTTTTTAATGAAAAAAAAAAGATAAGCCTGTTGTTCCTCCGAACTTCAGTTCGTTGAGTAAATTGTTGTTTCTCCAAGTTATAATTTATAAACTTGCAAATAAAATTTAGGAAATACGGATTAGATTAGTTGTTCTAATTTAAATCAAGTACATCTCAATCGTTAATAGAAATCACATCAGTCTCTTTGATCGGCTTAACTTACAAATATTAAATATAAATTGAATCAAGTGTTGTTTGACCTTAAATTAGTTTGCATCAGTGACTAAAGTGTCTTCGTTTAACTCCAGTGTGGTTTGTTTCATTTCCACTTCAACATGTGGCGTTTTACTTAAATTTAATTATAGTAATTATATGAAAATCAAATTAATAATCAATGTAGATGAAAATATGTATCCTGATATCTTAAACAATTATATAATCTTCTTAAAATTATTGGTGTAATATGTCCATTCAATCCAAACAATAACTTTGGAACACTACATCAGCGTAAAGGATACAAATAGCATAGATATTAACAATCAAATTGTTAATTGTTGCAACATTCATGTGATTATTTTTGCTAAATTTGAGTGTCATGCTATAGAATTTCAATTATGATTGAACAAACTTAGGGATACTATTAAACCTCATGGAAATCATTAATGTTTCACACATAAAACAGTTGATTTAACTTAGTTTTATTAGTGCCAAAGACCTAATGATACCAAATACTCTCTAGTGAAAGGAGGTTGTGAGATAAAATCCCATTAATGGCGTAATACCATCTTGAGTGTGTAAATGTATGTATTGTAATTGTGTTGAGTAAAAAAAAAACTTGGTTTTATTAGTAACTCTCACACACTATCAGCTTTGATGGCCAAATAATAATAATAATAATAAAAGAAAAAGACACAGGAACAGCTCAAATACTATTCTAATTTTTACTGAATCAAGAGCAAAGAAATAGAGGGCCGTTTGGTTCATTTCTTAGGTGCCCATGGAGTGGAAATTCAGATTCTATTCCCACACTTGGACTGTTTGGTTGGACATAGGAATAAGAATCTAGACTCCCATGAGAATGAAAATGACTAAAAATTTGGGAGTTAACTTTCCTACATTGGACTCTGACTTTATTTATTCCTACCACTAGAAATAGAGGTCAAATGATAGAAATGACTTTAATTATGAAATATCATTTTTAAAATACCCTTCACAGATTATGTACCCCATTTTCTCTTGAAAATTTTTCATTAATTCATTTAAGTTATTTAGTGTAATTTTTCTATATGATTTTTTTCTCTAAAAATATTTAATTTAAAAAATTTAAAATAAAAAATAATAAGAATTGAAATATACTGTAAGTTTTCCTTTTATTTTTTATATTACAATTTATACTTAAATATTTTTTATTTAATAAAAATAAAAATATGTAAAAGCTTAAAATATGAAATTATTGTCTGAACAAAAAAAAAGATGTCACCCATTTATAACTAAAAAATAAATAAAAAAAAAGTTACGTTACAAACACAATATTGAAGCAATTGATATTGGGCTAAATTTTTACTTAGGTGCAATTATAACTTTTTGCACATTATTTATATCTCATTCCATTATTTTCTTATGTCCAACCAAATAAATTCAAGTTGTTACCTATATTTTTCTTATGGTGAACCAAACAAAATTTTGACTTACAAGATTCCATTTCATTCCAATCCATTCCCAATAATTCTACTCCAATCCACTCCCAATAATTCTACGATCCAAACGGGCCCAGAGTTTACAACAAAAGCAACACTGCAGACAAAAGTAGAAGTTTAATGCTGAAGTTCCTATGCATGTCTAAAGCAGAAATTGCGATTAAGATATTTTATCTTCCGAGGGGAATACTAACAAGGACATTCAAAACCCTGAACCTGGCGGTCAGGAAATAATGACCACATATCTATCAATATTACTGCTGCTGTTCATATATCTGCATATAAGCCTCTGAGAGGGCAACCATTTGAGGAAGAGTTTCTGCAACGTGCAAATCCTGCATCTCATACCTAAATAATTCTGGGGGTTAGTCCAAGTCTTTATTATACAACCATTTAGATCAACTTCATTCTGTCAAGAACTAGCACTTACCATAGTTCTTCGGATTTGCGCTGAACAAATACTCTGTAGAATCCTTCACCAGGTTTGCCATCATGAACAACATTGGCTATTAAATCATATTTAGATCGCAATTTCTCATTTTCCTTTGGGGTCGGCAAGGGAATGTAATCCTTTAACTCCAGGTTCTTCACAGGAAAGTTGACTGAAACCAATAATGAGTGTAGTTAGGGTGAACTCAGAAATAAGCTTGCTGTATTCAAATGAAAATTATTAAAGCCTACCCTTAATTTTAATATAAATTCTCACCTAATGTAGGATTCTTTTCCACAAAAAAGTTATTCTTTGTAAATCGACGCATGTGTAGAATCACATATGGTGGCAGTCTGGTTACATGATACCGCATTCTAGTGATATGAGGCCGGACTACCTCTGTGACAGTCTCCCCATCAAACTTCTTTAATATGTTGAAGAGTGGAACCTGGAAACAAGGCCTAATTAGCGAAAAGGAGAGGGGGCAGGTTATCAACAAAAAAAAAAAGGCGCCCGCGGCCCTTTGGAGAGAGAGAGGGGGGGGGGTGGTTGTGTGGTGAGAAAAAGAAACTTGAATACAAAAGCTAAACTCAAACCAGTCCTAAAGTTCGGCATATCTAGAAAATGCATATTAGATATGTTAAAATAACAAATTTTTTCCCATAGCATTTTCCAGGAAGCAATTCAATTTAATGATTAAATTGCGGTAGCTGCAACCAACTAAAATCTAGAGCCACATGACATTGATAGATAAAGGAATATTATGGCTATTCAGCTACATGCTAAACCAATAAATCATACATGAAGAGAATTTAAGAGTGCATTTTCTCCAAAAATATGATCATAAAAAGTTTTTTAGCAAAGTCATGAACCACCAGCAACATTGTGGAAATACTGAGTGAAAGGTGGCAATCCTATTGAGAAAAAATGAGATTTTAAGCTGGATATCGCTGCACTGTTATTGAGACAGAAAATGTGGTGCATGATGGCCTTTGTAGGATTTGTTTATTGAGTTATTTAAACTAGAACTTACATAATATGTCAGAGGATTCTACTCTTTCTCTTTTCTAAGAAAATGTGGTGCGTAATGATCACATCCTTATTATAAACTCATCTAGTCCCCTTATGTTTGGACTGCAGCACAAGGCCTCTATTCTGTGTTGCAATAAGGAAATAGAATTGCACCTTGGCTAACAGCTTTAAGTTTGAGCCTAGTGAATATCACGTGATCCTGACAAGATCCTCTAGCTCCAAGGGATTTTATAGGGTAGGCACTTGTAACATGGTTGCTGAAGGGAGTGTAATGGGAGATCTCACATTACTTCTAATCTAAAGCAATGAAAAATAGGTTTCTAACAGCAGGTAGCTTAAGAATCTTATCATACTGAATTACTGCTAACTGCCGAAAAAAGTGGCAAACATGTGGTTCATAAGCTAATATATTTTCTTCTCATATAGTTCATAGACAATGGTGTTTCCTATAGTTGAAGGTAATTGGAATTTGCCAGCGTTGTGGACCACAAAAAGGGGCCAAGAGTGCAGCCAGATTGTTCAGAATGCCACTCTGTGGGCTCCCCGTCTATATTTAACAGGCAGCTTTTCGCACACAAAGCAATGGTTCAACATAACTTTTTTTTTTCCTGAGTGAAAAGGGAATTTATTCAGAGCCAAAAAAACAATCAGAGGCACACTTGGTTTATGAAAAACGACCAAGGTGCTATGTACAAAAGTGCACTATCAACAGTAGCAAGCGCAAGACAAAACATTACAGAGTAGTATGTTCATTCCTATCTAAAAATAATGGGTCACATCAAGAGCTCGTATGGTATGATAAGTACCTTTATTTATTTATTTATTGCTTGGGTGCTATAAATTCTTCCTAATGTATATTTTTTTGCACATTGTTCCTTTTATGTGCAAAGAAGAGGGCAAGAGGAGTTAGTAAGGAAAGTTGACCAAATGGCTTTGAGCCCTACCAAAAGGCGTAAAAGAAGACCAAGAAGGATACTAAGAGAAGTTATAAGGCGTGACTTTTTGATAAATGATTTATTTAAAGATATGGTATTTGATAGAGCCTATTGGCGTCGTATGATCCATGTAGTCGACACTTAACAGTGGAATAAGACTAGTGTTGTTGTTATTCCTTTCATGTAAGTAAAGACTATTGAAGTAATGTTGCCAAAAAAATTAAAAAATATATATGCAGTATATATCAAAGCAATTTCATGGAAAATAAGGGGAAATTCTAGAAATTAATCATGAACCAGAACAAACAAAACTAAGAAACATTTTCTTTTTCTTGCTCATTTTGAGTTTACTACTGTCTATGATGGAGCCTTAGCGACTAAGATAGCATGAACTTCATATCCAAAGATAAAAATATCCACCTATATCTGTGCTTTGTAGTCAGTTCTTCATTCATTTTATCCCAAGAATAGAGTAATAGACATAACAACTTAGGCATGGATGTCAAATTAGAAAGTTTATTACTTTTTTGATAAACACACACACATATATATAGATTTTTTTTTTGTTACATATATGTATATAAAAATTTCATGACAGGGTGACTTAGTTATAGATGGTTCTTGAACAATTTGCATTTGCATGACAAATGATACACGAAATGTTATTCACCAACCATTTAGCATTTGGCAAGGCTATGAGAAGAGAGAATGAGAATACACAAGAAAAAATATCACTATAGAATAGATCAGTCTTAGACTAGGCATAACTTCATAAGCATCTTCTATCAAGCATATATCACAAGATGCTCATTTTGCTTTTCAAACAGAAAACTACAACAGTATTTAATAATGCTCTATGAATATCACATATCAAAATTAAATCCTAAGTAACAAGGTAAAAATTCCAAATTCCAAAGCTGCACCATCAATGTAAGTTATAGCAACTACAGAATTTCACCCAAAGACAATACAACAGAAGTACATCAAAGAGGTAGTACCTGAGGTATTATATTTTTCTCCATCACATCCTTGAATAGAGGAGGTGGTGGTAAGTCCAGCCCCAACATTAAAAATGGCATCCTGGAAGTTTCTGTGACAAAAGCATCCCGCTCAGTACCACCATCTGAAAGTTTCTCAGCAGGGTTTTGTTCCTCATTGTTCTCTTTCTTCTCGGCGATTAGTTTGTTAGGAATTTCTTTAACAACCTCCAGTTCACCCTGCAAGCACAAGTACAGCAATTTACAGCTAGAAAAAAATACATCAGTAAAAAATAAATAAGAGAAGTAAAGTGGATCAGAGAAGAACCTGAAAACACTTATGAATTATGCTACTATTCTTCTTTGAGGTTCTAAGATCTGCATGCAGTGTATTAAGAAGCCAGGACATAAACTCAACTGGATCAGATTGCACACCTATGCGAAACCTTTTTTTACTGGCTTTCATCACTGCCTGCAAAAACTCGTGTGGGCTCACCTGCAGACACATACATCTAAAAATAAGCTGCTAAATATCAGAATGAGTTCTACATTGACTATACCAGAAACCAACCTGTCCTTTAAAGTTTCGTGCATGCCAGATCTTCCTGGTCAGTTCACCAAATCGATGAACAAGTTGAGATTTGTTATGCTGATAGTTTTCTGGGATAAGAAAAAAATTCCTCAAAGGAGTAACTCTCATCAAGGATTGAATTGTTACATTCACAAAATCAGTCTCCTTAATGTTATTAAGTCCCACCTAAAAATTGTAATTAGTGCCAAAACATTAGCTAGATAACATTTAACTACCAATAAGAAATGAGTGAAATTTCAATTTTTTATAAGCAAGATGAAGAAAAATACCATTCCGGGAAGGTAATCAGAGCCATCAAGTGCCCTAGACCATTGCTTATTTTTGTCAAGTTGTTCAACTTGTTCTCTAGTAAACCTGCAGACAGAGAAAACAGAAACGAACTCAGAAGTGTCTGAGTATTTAATACATAAAAAACTAAAAAAAAAATGCAATGATAATAGGAAGCTAGGAGGTACCCTAAACAATAACCATAAAACTAAGCTAAAAATAATGCTTTAAATGTTTCCAATTGAATGATGAATTGGGGGGAAATAAATAAAGGTTTAATCATCAGAACCAGTTGTGATTAAACAATGGGCCTCAAACCTGCAGATTGAGAGGTTTAGAAGCACAGCAAAGAAAAGATGCATACAGGTTTTAAAATGCATAACAAATGTAAAAAATGGGACTACAATTGCTATTTCCCGCATCTAAGCTATAAAGGTTTAATAGAAGCAGAAGACCACTAATTTACAAAATTTACAAACAGTGAGACCACAAAGCAAAAAGTTGTGATAAAAACAAATGTCATGAACTAATTAATTTTCAAAACAGACAGTCCAGAAAATACAATAATGGCCAAACAAACAATAAATATAAGAATTCCCCATTAACTTAGACATTTTATTTTGGAAAGCTCATAGTTTCAAGAATTTATCCATACATGAAATAGCAAGGATTTATAATAAGTAACTACTAGCCAGTAGCTGATGATTTTAGTCCGGAGCACAATTTTTCTGCAGCAAGCATAGCAAAATAAACAACTTGGACCAACCTTGGGTTTAGAACATGTCGAATATCATCTAATGATGGATCATTGATTTCATATCCATCAGGAAGACAATAAACTTTCTCAGTTCGAAGATTGATATAAACATGGTGTCCTGCTTCTAGGCTATGAGTATAGGCGTGAGACTTCTTCCCCCTCCCTTGGTAGTATTTCCCACAAACTAAACATGCATACACATTTAAATTCGAAAGAGACACAGAGCAGAACTTCTCGAAATCAAAATCCAAAACCTGCATCGTACCACAAGAAGTGAGTAACAAAACCAACAGAGGGTAAAAGGAACAAGAACCTCCATATTAGAAGCAATGAAAATAGTTACAGCAATCCTCCAACCATGCTAAAAAACGAAACAAATATTCAGTTCCATATATGGACATTAAATACAAACCAGCAAAGTTCATTGTCTACCAAGAAGGTGATGAGTTAAATACCTGTCTATTAACAGTATCAAGATAAGGGCAATCCCTCCGAATCTCAACCTGGCGGTTGTGCCTTCCAACACTTAATTGTTGTTCACGGGAATCCTCCTCCTCGTCATCACCATCATCTTCATCATATCCACGCCCATTTCGCTGGGAGTCACCATTTACCCTCTCACCAACAGGACTACTCAATTCCTTTCTCTCATAATCTTCCTCTTCGTCAATATCAGCATAATTATTGGCCAAACCAGAAAGAGGATTGGCAATGGAGACAGGAGGGGGAGAGGGAGTAGACTCCTCAACCAACCTTTGCCTTTTTGAATCAGACATAATACTAAGCTCTTCTTCCTCCTTCAATCCATTATTAATTTCCCTACCCCTTTTTGTTGCCATACTACTAATTTCAACTCTGTCAGGTAAAACACTAATCAAATCTACACCTGAAAAAAGATAGATGATCTTAACAGAACGATTAAAGCCCACAAAATTTGTAAACCGTAATGGTTAAATCTTGTACTAGTTGGCAACTAAACAGCGCTTTTTTGTCAAGAAGATTATAGGAACACAAAATTAAGGAGAGAATGAGAAAGGGGAATCGAAAAAAGAAAGAGTACCTCCGTGGATGGTGACAGAATGGAAACTCTGCTCTTTCCGACGTGAAAGAGGCGAATTGTGATTCTAGTGAATCCAAGAAGGTTGAGGAAACGAAGTGAAAGTTCGAAGAGGCACTTACCCGCGGAAGCATAGCATCCCCATCGAGACTCGAGAGGAGTTTATTGCCCACTAAAATTTAATTTTAAAATGTTTTAACATTTTTATTTAAGATTATATTTATCCTTTCACTTTTCTTTCAACTCCGCTTGGTGATTGCTCATGGCTAAGTATGTCCACAGCTAGCTAGTGTTCAGAAGTCACATATTAAGAGATTGAATGTGGGTTTTATTAGCATAGGCTGTAGCCGCAAAGAGATAGAGATTCGCATTCGAGAAGGAACCAGAGCAGCTGATAAAGGCTGCTGGTAGAGCTGGCCAAACCCTAGAGATTGAGAGTTTGGTTCGAAGGTTTGAGATTATAATTATAAGTTATCTAATAAAACAATGTCACTTACAAGAAAATTTAAGTTATTTAATCACAATAAATTATAAAAATTATATATAAATTAATTATAATAACTATTTATTTAAACATAATTTCATTAAAATAATTGATAATGAAAAGAACGCTCTTTTTTTTTTTTTAAGAAAATCATTTTATCTTTCTTTTTAATGTGATAGGGAAGAGTACATGTATGATTATTTATCTTTGTCATAAGTTATCTAATAAAATAATATATTTTCAACACACGAAAATGGAGCACATCCTGCGACCAGCCGTTTACCCCTTAGTGGAAGGACCTACAACAAAAGGATTAGTTACTACTTATGGTTATGGTAGTGAATACCCTGCTGTACATAAAAAAATAAGTTATTTAATAAAACAATATCACTTATAAAAAAATTAACTTATTTAATGATAAAAATTATATTTACATTAATTTTAATAACTATATATTTAACATAAAAATAATTCTTTTTTAAAATACTTTAGCAAATTTAATCATAGAAAATTATAAAAACTATATATATATATATATATTTAATTATATGTATTTAACCTAAATAGTCATGTCATACAAAATACAAAAGGAATGAAGCTTAATAGTGAGTTTTCTTGTTAAAAAAAAAAAAAGGGAAGAAGAAGAAGGTCTCTTTTATGGACCTATTTGCACGTCATGTCTACGCTTTAGGTGCCGTGGCCAGCAACTTTGACAGTTTGACTACAATGTCAAAATGTATCTAAGTTTCACTGTTTGCTTCTTCTTTCTTTCCTTACTTGACATGTCAGTCCGATCCAATGCATTAGAAACAAACCTTGCATTGCCTACGATCTTGGGCATGCATTTGACAACATTAAATTTGAATATTCAGAAAGAGGTCATTTGTTAAAAACCAAGGATTAGAGTAATGCAAATCCAAAAAAAACTGAGCTTCTCTCTCTCTCTCTCTCTCTCGATGTCATGACCTGTACTTTCATTGGCAGACTTTTCGGTGCTCCACAAGGGGCAGCAAACGGTGGAGGAGACTGAGCTCCTTCAATGAAATGAGAAGAAGATCAGCAATAGTGGACCTAAGAAGGGAGAAGGTTCTGTAGATCCCATCAATTTGGAGGAAGTGGTTCCTGAAACCCTAGGAACGAGATCATATACTATGACTCTTAAAGGGGGTGATGATTTGAAGAAAGCTAAAAACCTTATGAATGATGAAGTGAAGAAGATTGTTTTGAAGATGGTGGATCATAAGAGAGGCGATATGTTAATTCCTAAATTTATTCTATCAGAGTAAGGTAAGAGGAAATTACATCAACCTTTTGAGCGTTCTCTTATTGTCAAATTGCAGGGCAAATGTATTGGGTACCGAACTCTTGAATCTAAATTGTAGCAATTATGGGCTCAAAATGGTGTGATCTCTATAATTGATCTTTGTAATGATTTCTTTGTGGTAAATTTTTTTTTATGAAGATGGTTATGATAGAGCTTTGAAGGAATGACCATGGTTAATTTTTTACCACTACCTCACAGTGCGTTAATGGTCTCCCAATTTTAATCCGATGACTGCTACTATTGATGAAGTTTTGCTGTGGGTAAGATTGACGGATCTTCCTCTAGAATATTATGATGAAGAGCTGCTGCAGGCTATTGGTAATTGGATAGGCGCTACTGTTAAGGTTGATGTCTCTACTTCACTCCAAACTAGGGGTCAGTTTGCTAGAATAGGGGTCCTTGTGCATCTCTTAGACCCATTGCTCCTTTTGTTCATCCTTAAAGGAAGGGAGTTTCCAATTGAATTTGAAGGATTACATCTTCTTTGTTACTTATGTGGACATTTTAGTCATGTTGAGGGAGTGCCCTATGAATAAAGATGCTCCTTAGCAGAGGTACTTTGATGTAGATGTTCCCCCTCAAGCTGCAAAAGAGGATCATCTCTATGGTCCTTGGACAGTTTTGCAGAAGAATCAAAGAAGCCATAAACAAGCAATAGAAGTTAAGGGAGATAGTGAACTTGCTAAAATGGTAATTGAGTAAGCTGTACATGTTGTTAATACAGGATCCCATTTCTCTCAATTGGAAGAAGTTATGGAAGAAATTGAAGCTAAACCTATGAATATTGTTGAAGAGCCTATATAACAACTTGAAGTAGTAGCTGAAGTGGGTTTGAATAACAATGAAGATGGCAAGCAAATGGTGTTCAAAAGTAAGAGTAAGGAATCCTACAGAGATACTTTGAAACTTGCTCGGGAAAAGAAATTGCCCCCTCAGGAAAATTAGAAGGTTGCTAAAAGAACCTTGAATGCTCCAAAGGCTATTGGAAAGAAAGCTTTAGACTCTCTACCCATCAAGGATGCTATAATTGTTTATCAAAATAGAGATTAAACTGTTGGTTGAGACTGGAAGATTGAGGGTTAGATTATTACAAAAGAGCAACCACCAAAGTGCCAGTGTCTTTGTGAGATTGACACTAATACCTGATGAAAGGAGACTTAACCAATTTGGATGTTGGCCTAATTGTTGAGCCTATTAGGGATTGTCCTCCATATATGATGTATCAATTGTCCCCTAAAGATGAAGGTATATGGGTTGTCAATTTGGGGAGGCATGCTGATGATGTCCATGGGCCTTTGTCTAATATGAGATTTGATTGATTTGGTTTCAATATTTTTTTTGTCCATTATTTCATGGTAAAGAATATATTAGTGTGGAATTACAGAGACGCGAGACATAAAGCTTTCCATATAGTTGTGAAAATGTTGGTGAAAGAGTACATAATTGATATCCTTGCTCTTCTTGAAACAAGAGTCCATGAAGAGAGGGCTATCTCTCTATTTCATTTGTTGGGATTGGATCAGTACGTCACAATTGCTGATGCAACTTTTACTGGAGGTTTGTGGATTGGATGGAATTCTTTGAATGTGAACTTGACCTTATTGAAGTCTACCTTTGCCTATGTAAATCCTCGAAAAGAAGCTAAAGAGAATTTTTGGAGGAATATGGAAGAGTTATCTAGGCACATGATTTGCTCATGGCTAGTAATTAGTGATTTTAATGGCATTTGTAGCTCTGATGAAAAAGCTGGAGGAGTTGAAATTAATATGTATAAATGTATGCAATTCTCTGAATGGATTGATTCTTGTAATTTGATGGAAGTAAATTCTTGTGGAAATCATTTCACTTGGAAAGGCCCTCTTATTCTTGGCTATGATAGAGTTTTTGAGAGATTAGATCGTGGATTATGTAATGAGCAATGGAGGCTTCATTTTAAGGAAGCTATTGTTCGTGCCTTGCCAAGGATTGATGTGTCAGATCATCATCGTCTTTTGCTTGGTTTGAATTCTAAAGAAAGTCAATGAAGCCGACGTCTCTTCCACTTTGAAGTTGCCTAGGTGTTTCATGACAATTTTGATGATTTTATTCAAGGAACATGACAGAAGGATGTGTATATAGGGAGGAATTTGGATAAGCTTCCAAAGAAATTAAGGAAATGGAATTATGAAGTTTTTCAGAATATTCATCGAAAGAAATCTTCTCTTATGGCTAGATTGGATGGGTTGCAATGGAAAATTGGAAATCTAGTTCACTTGTATCCTAACTTATTTAAACTTGAGAAGGGGCTTCAGAAAGAGTTGAATGATGTTCTTCAGCAAGAGAAATTGTTATGGGTTGCCTTGTAATGGTTTCATCATTATCCTAAATTGTTATGATGGAGATCATAATACTAAGTACTATCATCTTAAGAAAGTTAAGAGGAGGAGGAAGAATAAAATTGTTGTATTGAGAAAGAAGAATGGATCTTAGGAGGATAATGATGTGAATTTGCAACGAATGGCTGTTGATTTGTTTAGCAACTTATTTCATAAAGACGAACCTGATGCGCCCTATAGTGAGACTACTACTACTTTTCATAAAATTAGTGAGGGCGATTTGCAAAGGTTGTCCTGTCCTGTTTCAAGCCTTGAAGTCAGAAATGCAATGTTTTATATTGGAGCTATGAAAGCACTAAGTATTGTTGGCTTTCCTACTTTGTTCTATCACCATAGTTGGAAATTTGTGGAGCATGATGTTTGTGCTTTTATTAGAGGTCTATTTATTGGTTTAGAGAGTGTAGAATCTATTAATGGCATTCTTCTTGCTTTAATACCTAAAGTTGAATGGCCTAAAACTTTGAAACAATTGAGACCAATTACTTTATGTAATGTATTGTACAAATGTCTCCCAAAGATTCTTGTCAATCGAATGAAGTCTCTTTTACCACAACTTATTTTTCCTAATCAAGTAAGCTTTGTTCCTAGATGTCATATTCATGATAATATTATAGTTGCATAGGAGAATATACATATGATGAGGAGAATGTGAGGTAGGAGGGGATTCTTTGTTATCAAAATAGATTTAGAGAAGGCTTATCATTGATTGAAATGAAATTTGTTGAGAAAGTTTTATTGAAGGGTAATGCAGCACCGGTGATGGGTTAGGGGAGAGGCAAGGGTATAGAAAAAACTATAAGGGAGAGACGAGAAAAGAAAGGTTTCCTTCCCATGAAGAAAGCCTTACCACTTGCACATTAAAATAGCAAAAAGAAATACAAGCTAGAGGAAAACCTTACCGCTAAAAAACTTGATAAAATATTAACTTAAAACATAAAAGCTAAATTCTTTCTAGAATAGTATTTTCCAAATCTTCTATCATTTTCCCCTACTTCAAAGAACTCTTCTCTGGAGAGGTAGAGAGCTGAAAAGTTTCCAGTAAGGTGGAATCAATGCATCAGAACTCTTCTTCAGTGATCCATGTAGCATCTAACTCCGAGCAACAATTCCAATTGACAAGATAACGGTGGAGGGGCCCTTCAGGTGTAAGGACAGTCTGTTCATCCATGATGGCATCAATTTCTTCATCATGCGGTGTGACAGATGGTAGTGAAGGGACCAGCACATGATGAGGTTGAGTACTTGCAGAATCATCAGAAAGCATAGGGGGTGGCTCAAAAGTACCCCGGTAAGGAATAAGATCCTCAACATTAAAAACTGGACTAATAGCCATATCAGGAAGTAATTCTAATAAATAAGCATTAGACCCTAGTCTCTTAGAAATGCGAAAAGGTCCAGAAGCTCGAGTATGTAACTTTTTAAAAGAGTGTTTAGGATAACACTCTGGACGAATTCTAGCCATCATAAAATCACCTACATTAAAATTTTGAGAGTGGTGATGAGCATCAGCAGATAATTTATATTGATCATTACTCAAAGTAAGCTTACATCTAATCTCAGCATGTAACTCATGAAGGCGATGAGCAAAATCTTTTGTAAATTCAGAGGGATGGAAAGTCAAAAGAATCGGTATAAGGTCGATGGGCTGTCTAGGATTATACCCTTGAACAATATGAAAAGGACTCTTTCCCATGGACTGATTAACTGAATTATTATAGGCGAACTCAACAATAGGTAAAACCAAATCCCAATTCCTTAGTTTGTCCCCAACTAGACTTCTAAGCAAATCTCCTAGACTACAATTTGTAACTTCAGTTTGGAGATGAAATGCCGAAGAAAATTTCAACTAGGTACCAAAAAGTTTCCATAGGGTCTTCCAAAAGTAACAAACAAATTTAACATTCCTGTCAGACATAATGGTAACAGATAACCCTTGTAAACGCACAATTTCTCTAAAGAAGATTTTAGCCAAATGAGAGGCATCAGTAGCCTTGCTACAAGGGATAACGTGGGCTATCTTGGAGAACCTATCCACAGCCACCAAAACAGAAACATGTCCGCATGCAGTGCAGGGTAAACCAAAAACAAGATCCATGCTAAGGTCTTTCCAGGGCGCCTCAGGAATGGGTAAAGGAGTATACCATCATGTATTTTGTTTTTTAGCCTTGGATGTTACACAAGTATAGCACTAAGAGATTATTCTAGTAACATCACGCTTAAGGGATGGCTAATAAAACCTATCTTCGACTAAGGCGGTGGTCTTATCTCATCCAAAATGTCTAGCTAATCCTCCAGCATGTAACTCCCAAATAAGAAATCCTCTCATGGATGTCTGAGGGACACATAACTTAGTACCACGAAAGAGATAACCATTGCTGACAAGGAAGTAAGCATAATCATGACGTTTCCCTCATTAACCTCTTAATAAATAATTCCAAAATTAGGACAAGTAGTATAGTCATCTTTCAACATGTCAAACCCCACAATGCTAACACTCATGGTGTTCAGTAAGTTAAGCCTACAACTTAATGTGTCAGGTGTGTCAGGCACTTTATTTTTCACTCCTGAATGATGCTTAACAACAAAAGTGAACTCATTCAGGAACTCCACCTATTTGGCATGTTTAGGGTTTAAATGCCGTTGAGAGTTAAGATACTTGAGAGCTTGATGATCTGAATATACAACAAATTACTGGGGAAGCAGATAGTACTTCCAATACTGAAATAACTGAACAATAACATAAAACTCCTTGTCATATGTGGAGTATTTCTACTTTTCCTTATTAAGCTTCTCACTAAAGAAAGCCATGGGGTGACCTTCTTGACTCAATACACCTCCAATTGCTATTCCAGAAGCATCACAAGCAACCTCAAAACATTTGGCAAAATTAGGTAATACCAATACAGGAGCCTCAGATATTTTGTGTTTAATGGTTTGAAAGGCTTGTGAGGCTGTATAGGTCTAATGGAACTTATCTTTCTTCAAGCAATTAGTGATAGGCATCATAATGGTGCTAAAATCCCTAATAAAGCGCCTATAAAAAGATGCTAGCCCATGAAAGCTTCGTACTTCAAGAATTGACTTAGGCTCAGGCCATTCACAAATGGCTTTGATCTTCTCAAGATCAGCACCTAAACCCTATTCAGAGACAATAAACCCAAGAAAAATAACTTGATTTTAGAGGAAAGAGCACTTGGGAAGATTGACATAGAACTTTTCCTTCCAAAGGGTAAGGAAGACTCGTTTAAGGTATGTCAAATGTTCCTCCCTTGACTTGCTAAACACCAGGATGTCATCAAAATAGACAATTAGAAATTTTCCCAAGTAGGGTGGAAGTATGTGTGTCATAACACGCATGAAAGTTTGGGAGCATTTGTGAGGCCAAATGGCATTACTAGCTACTCATACAACCTGTCTTGCATTTTGAACGCAGTCTTCCATTCATCTCCAGGTCTAACTCGGATTTGATGATATCCACTATGAAGATCAATCTTAGACAACCAACTAGATTTGGAAACCAAATCAAGCATATCATCAAGCCTAGGAATAGGGAACCGATACTTGATGGTAATCTTGTTTATAGCTCTGCTATCCACATATATTCACCATGTCTCGTCTTTCTTAGGTGTCAACAAAGTTGGCACTATACATGGACTTAGGCTATGCTGAATGTATCCTTTTTCTAACAACCCACTAACTTTTCTATTAAGTTCTTCCCTGTCTTTGGGATTCATTCTATAGTAGGAAAGATTGGGAAGTTGTGACCTAGGAACTAAATCAATAGCATGCTGAATATCTCACATGGGTGGCAATTATGAAGGAAGCTCATTTGGTGTAATGTCTTTGAATTCTTCTAAGAGAGGGGATACCTCACCGGGCACATCAACAGTGGTTGTAGAATCAACCCAATCAGAAGCCTTATGGATAATAGCGAGTATAATGTTAGCCTCTTTACTTTCTTGCACAAATTGCTTCTTGGTTAAAAGATGGAGGCTTTAGCTCTTTGGTCTCAATTTCTTTTACTGATTCGAATACTTTTTCTCAGTTTCTGGTTTGGCCAGATGTAACAAGATTATCTTTCCCCTATACTTGAATGAGTGAGTGTTCTCCCAACCATAACTAGTGACATCATTGTCGTAAATCCATGGTCATCCTAATAGAATGTAAGCTACATCCATAGTAAGAACATCACAAAAGACATCTTCCTGATATTCTCCAAGCTGAAGGGGTACATGACATTGTTGTGTGATAGGTAAAGAAGTCTTTTAATCCACCTAAGCTACTTCAAAAAGCTTAGGATGGGGCTCTGGCTTAAGGCCAAGTCTAGTAACTCTTTGGCTGGAGATAATATTTCGGGTACTTCCTCCATCAATGACTAATTTGCATGATTTTTCTCCACATCTCACAAAGGTGTGGAAAATGCTCGTTCTCTTCCAAGAGTCATCAGGCAATAAGACAGATAGAATGCACCTCATTACACTTATGCACCCTATTTTATGCACAATAAACTCCTCATCCACATCAGAAGGACACTCGATGGGGTCAACCACTTCGTCAATATTTGTCACTTCATTCTCTTCTTCTGCGGGGGATTCAATAATTAGAGCCCGCTGGTGACACCTTGATGCGATGTGACCTTTTGAGTGGCATTGGAAGCATTCAATATTGGGGCCACTTGGGTGGGGGTTAGACCCTGTAGACTCAGTATTCTTTGTAATACTCCCTTTACTTTCAACTTGAGTTCTCTCTGTATGTCTAATCGAAGACCGTTAACAAACTTCTGAATTGTCATCAATGGGTCTTCTTTGACCTCACACCTAATCATAAGGTCATCAAAGCGGGTCATATAGTCAAACACCGTAGAGGCTTGCCTTAAGTTTAACCATTGGTTGTAGAGTTGACCCTTATAATGAGTGGACACATATTTTTCTTTCAATTTCAACTTCATCTCAACCTAAGTATCAATCGGAGGTTCCTAAACACTCCAAGTTTGTCTGCACGTTCTGCCAATATTTCCTGGCCGATTTCATAAGCTTCATTTTTGTAAAATGGATGCATTGGATATCAGTCATGTCATACCACTCGAAGTAGTCTTCCATATTGGTTAACCAATCTAAGAAAGCATTTGAATGTAATTGTCCATCAAATTTAGGGGCTTCGACTTTGACTTTTTTGGTTATATCCTCAGAATAATTTTGCCTATAACTTCATTGTCTCATTCTAAAGGGTGATTCATTTTGCCTGTTATAATCATCATTGAGTTCTTGGTTTTCCTACTAGTAAAAAACGTGGTCATATTGGTGATCAAAGATCCCAAGAGGAGAATCCCTATTGTGTATACTTCTACTCCCATTTGGGGATTGATGATTTTCACTGGGTTGTAGGGGCATCTTTGATTGACCAGAGGAATGGAGATGCGTACTTCCTAAATTGACTTCTTTGCTAGCATTAGGATTTTGAAGTATGCCTCCTTCATTCTTACCCCTAAGTTGCCTAGTTATTAACCTCATTGATTTCATCATTTCATCATACATTTACTTGAAATCATCATCCCTATGGCTTGACTCAATTGGTAGAGTATCTCTCAAAGATTTAATTGCATGGCCCACATACTCTCTAGTATTCTTTTTAGACTCCTCAAGGGTTTGTTAGGTAATTTGGTTGGATTTGGGCATGGTAGAATTTAGGGTATTGAATTTAGATCTATAGGGTCTTGTTTATCATAAAGGATCACACAAAACAGGATATAGGAGATAAAACACAATCACAAAAGTGCTGAGTAGGCATTAGTTACTATTAAATAATGGATCAATATAAAAATAGAGATTGTCACTCTCAAAAAGATTTTTTAACAATAAAAGAGCATTATCAAAACATAGTAATGAAGTTGCAAAACTCAAACTAAGGTCTTATAGCAATATAATCTAAGAGTTAGCTCTACTTATAATCAAATAACCTCCTTTAAAAGCCAAATAAGTCACAGCTTAAATAGATGGTTATCGGCCTTACCAGTGTAGTTTTAAAAGCCCTAACAGATATGGTAATTTGCCCCCAAACATGCTTGCATTTGGTGATTTTCACGTATGGGATTGGCTGGAACGGAGAGAACTGTGTGAAACAGTGCAAAAAGGCAGAAAAACCTAGTTTCTGGAGGTGCTGTATGGCAGCGCATATGGTAGCGCGTGTGGCACATGAGGCCCACACGCTGGTGACGTTGCCAGCGCGTGCAGTTGCGGAATTTAGTGGACGGACCAGGTTTTGGATGGTGAACACAGTGGTGGTAGTGGTTTGGCAATATGAGGTCAGGAAACTGAGTTTTCAGACTTGGTAGTAGATGCTTTGTTTTCGATAACGTGTTTTCTGGTCTTTTAGGTAACTATGGCAGCCTAGGATCACTCAGAGCTAGGCTCTGATACCAAATTGATGCAGCACCGGTGATGGGTTAGGGGAGAGGCAAGGGGAAGAGAAAAAACTGAGAGGGAGAGACGAGAAAAGAAGGGAGCTGAAACAGAGAAAGAGGGAAAAAGCACGAGAGGGACAGACAGAAGCTAAACATATCAAAACATAGTATCATTCATTCATAAGCTGCCTTCGTACATGAATAGCATACATATATATAGAAGGAAGGTTTCCTTCCCATGAAGAAAGCCTTACCACTTGCACATTAAAATAGCAAAAAGAAATACACGCTAGAGGAAAACCTTACTGCTAAGAAACTTGATAAAATATTACCTTAAAACATAAAAGCTAAATTCTTTCTAGAATAGTATTTTGCAAATCTTCTATTAGAGCCTGACTTTAATGAATTTGTTACTAATGTTATAATAAGATGCATCACTTCAATTTCAACTCAAATTCTGTGGAATGGATCTTACACTGAGGTATTTCACCTGATTAGAGGAATTTGACAAGGAGATCCTTTGCCCCTTTACATTTTTGTCTTAGCAATGGAAAAGCTCTCTCACTGAATCCATGATGCCTGGCAAGAGGATTTGTGGATGACTATTAGATTGGGAAGGTCAAGTCCTAAAATTACAAACTTACTATTTGTTGATGATTTACTGATTTTTGGAGAAGCAACTTGGATCAAATGCAATATACTCTAAAATGCCTTGATGATTTTTTTAAGGCTTCTAGTCAGAAGCTTAATCAATCCAAAACTATCATGTTTTTATCCAGAAATGTTGATATTAGAATCAAATAGGAACTTGTAACTATAACTAGCTTTACTTTGATAGATGATTTAGGGATGTACTTGGGTATCCTTCTTCAAGTTGGTAGGTCCAAGTGAAGGAAGTTTATAGAGCTGGCAATATAGGTTAAACTTGACAGGCTAGCCTATTTAGCTCGATAAAATAAGTGAGTTGGGCTTTAAAAATGGAAACTTGAATAAAAAATGGGCTTTTTGGGTTTGGTCCTAATGGGCTATTAGCTAGCCCGTTTGGCCTATATTTTTTTAAATTTTTTGTTTAAAATATTAAAAAACATATATTATTTTATTAATTACAATAAATTGTAAAATTTAAATATTATGTTTATTTTTGGTAAATGATGATGATGTTTAGTTGTATTAATTTAAATAATTATATGAAAAAATTAAAAAAAAAAAAATATGGGCTCGCTAGCCCATTCTATACAGGTTTGGGCTTATAAAGTTGAGTCCGTTCTAACATTCGGGCTTTTCGACCTGACCCATTTTTGCCACCTCTAGAAATTTGCAACAGTCATTGAGAAAGTAAAAAATCGTCTCTCTGGTTGGAAAGCTAATACATTGAGTTTTGCAAGTAGAGTCACTCTTGCCCATTTTGTTATTAGTTCTATTCTTATTTATCAAATGATGGTGTCCAGGGTCCCTTAATCTTTTGGAATGAAATTGAAAAACTGGAAAATGCTTTTATATGGGATCATGAGACTGATACTAAACGAACTCATTTAGTTAATTGGCAGCAGCTAAAGAATTAAAAATACAGTAGAGGGTTGGATATATTGTATCTCCAATCAATGAATGATGCATGTTTGTTAAAACTGGCTTGGAATTTACGATCAAATAAGGAAAGACTCTGGGTTGATGCTCTTAAGCATTGTTATAATGAAGGATGTGTCTTTGGTAATTTGCTTAGTAGATGATATTTCTACTATTTGGAATTATCTTAGTGAGGGATGTTGGAAGAAAATTAATGGTGGCCATGAAACTTCTTTTTGGTTTGATTGTTGGCTTAATAAAGAAGTGCATTTAATTGATGAAGTTGTTGCTTTGATTCTTGATGACTTTCTGCATTGAAAGGTGAGTGATGTTTTTCATGCTAATGGTGATTGGGACTGGAATAAATTTTCTCATTTGATCTCTCATGATGCCATTTTAAAACTAAAGGCTACACTTTCTCCTTCCATTAATGGAGGCTTTGATGCTGGTTTTTGGAAGGATGATACTTATGGTGAATATACTGTAAGAAATGGATAGAAAATGATTATGGGTGGTAGATTGGATGATAAGAATTCTTTTTGGTCACTCATTTGGACTTGGCCTAGTCCTGAGAGAATTAAATCTTTTCTTTGGCTTGTGGCTCACAATAGGCTACACACCAATGAATTAAGATTTCATAGATGGGGTGATTCACCCAAATGTATTATATGTGGGCAGATAGAGATGACTTTGCATGCTATAAGAGATTGTCCTAATGCAGTGCAAGTTTGGAGAACTCTTGTTCATACTTCAGATTGGCATAAGTTCACTAGTACTCAGTTGGTTGAATGGCTGTCATATAATTTGCAGAAGAAAAAGACTACTTTTAGAGGGTTGCCATGGCCTCTTGGTTTTTTGTCTCCATGTGGCTCCTTTGGAAAGAAAGGAATTAACTTGTTTTTACTCTTCTATTAGTTCCTTTTAATAGTTTTAATATCAGTAGGAAATGTGTTGATTTTTGTAATGCCATTTTATCTGCTAAAGTACTACTTGATGTTGACAAGAGGAAGCTTGTAGCTGTGTTGGAAGAGCTATGGAAACCTCCTTTGAGAGGTTGGATTAAACTCAATATTGATGGCTCTTCTAGATTAGTAGGATGTGGAGGAGTATCTAGAGATCACATAGGTTGTTGTAAGCTGGGTTTTTCTAGGAAAATCAGTTGGTATAATGCCTTGCAGGTTGAGATTTAGAGTGCCATTACAGGACTAGAACTGGCATATGAGCTGAATTTTTGAAAGATTATACTAGAATTTGATTCTAGTATTTTACTGAGAAGGTTGCAAGATGACTATGGGAAGGATACCAACTGTGGCAGGTTGTTTGATCGCCTTTATCAACTTGTTAATAGAGATTGGGTCTTGAATTTTTCCTTGATCCGTAGAAATTAAGTGTGCAGATAGCTTGGCTAAACTAAGTTGGGAGCTCTATTATGAACAAACCATCTAGGCTAACCCTTGTGCTAAGGTGCAAGAGATTTACTTGGCTGAATGCAAAGAAGTTCCATGGGACCTGGGTGATTAATTTGGGTTACTGGTATTTCTTTTTGTTCTTTCTACTCTTTTTTGGGCTTTAAGCCTTCATTTGTTACCACAAAAAAAAAGAGTAATGCAAATCCAATGTTAGGCCAAGGATTGGAGATACATACATATTTCCAAGGTCATTATCCAAATAAGGCTATGCTAAGAAAAGTGGATTTCAGAATATATCTAGAACAATATCTCATAAAGCATACAAATATAGAAAAGAATCTTCAATGACTACAACAATTATGATGTATAATGATTAAATTTTGAAGGGATAAAAAGTGAGCAAATAATGCAACTACTTTAAGGTTTGAACAAACTCTATTAGAGATGAACTCAACTACATTATGCTATGCAACGTGCCAAACTAGCTTTATGAGAAGTAGGTCAATATGATAATTAATGGGAAAAGTAAGATTTTAGTCTTCATAAAAGAGTTTTGAAATAGGTCTCTCTAGTTAAAATTCTTTTAAGCCCATCCCTAAAGTTTGGACCATTTGATCTGTTGGTCCCTCAACTTTCAAATATTGCCTGAGGGATGAATATGTGGCACTAATGGTGCTAGTTGATATTAATTGATTTTAGGTGTAACCAATGAAAGATGATGTAGCAAATATTAGAAGCCAAGTTGGATAAAACAAGTATGCCTCACCATTTGCTCCCCAATTTCTATCATCTATTGGTTTAGTGGATGTGATAGATAATGACTCTCAAATCTCAAACATACAACTTTGCAAATGGCTAAGGAAAATGTGGCCATTGAGCTGGCGCTCTTATTCGACCTCAAAAAGGGAGAGAGCAGTGCATCTATGCAAAGCAAGGGACTCCAATTTAGGGCCTTGTGGTGGCAACACTAACAGTGGATCAAGCGTTGGTGGTGAATGTGGCCATTATTAATCTTTAGCCAATTACGTCAAGTCATAAGCTATAAAGGGAAGCTGATGGTGATGGGCCCATGACAAATTTCTCCTCTACGATTTTAGATAAGAGTGCAAAATCTCCTTGTTATGCAGCCTTAGTAGGCAAAATTTGAAAATAAGCTTGATGAGGAAGATGTTTACTCATTCAATCATTGCTTATTTCTATCTCATTGAGTATGATGAGGTAAGGGTTTTAATGTTTTGAGTGATTCTTCTTCCTCCTTATGCAATTTTAGAATTAAAATCATGCTCTTCTCTCTCAAATTTGAATCATGCTTATCTCTTGGTTTTAGTGATTAAAGAGGATTGGAGAACATGAAATAAAGAATGTTGGAGTGGAATCCACTTGAACAAGGAAAGTTGAGACTTGATATTAATGCATATGTGAATGATAATTATCACGTAGTTGGTGAAGGCATTATCCATGACTCATAGGGTATAGATGGCTTATGGGCTTCAATTGAATCTAGGGTATATTTTTTGCATTGTTGCAGAGTTGATGACCATGATCATTTAGAGGAGCACTAAAGTGTGCTAGACTCATGGATTTAGAAGAATTCCAAGTATACATTGATTTAAGAGAATCATGCAACACCCTAACTCCAATCACCTCTAAACTCGACCACAAACTTTAAAATCTAACCAAATACAACCCAAACATCTCAAACAACCTCCAAAAACTTCAGAGTAGTGGAAACAAGTCAAACAACATCAAAATCTGAGCTAGGGACGAAGCCACTATAGTACCACCACAGCTCCAAACCTTCCCTATTTTTCACTTGTTACTGGATTCTCTAGCACTGCGGCTTGCTTCCTGGCGCCGCAGTGCCCCCTGCTAGTTTTCCACGCCAGCAAAGTTCCAACACCGGGGCGAACTTCCGACGCATATAACTTTATGCTTTGACCTCTAATTAACTTGATTCCAACTCCTACAAGTCAATCTAGTTTCAATCTATCCATAGACACCACTTTCACTTTAATCCAACTCTATATGGAGATTCTAGACACCTGATACTCTTTTGACCACTTTTTGACCAAAACTTATAACTCACAACTCCCATTTGCCACCAAAGGCAATTTAACCACTCGGGACCATTCAAATAAGTCCAAAGCCACTCAAACAACTTGTCCAAAGAGGTTTCACCTCAAAGGAATTGTTCATATGAGATTTGACCCCCTGAACCCCATTTGACAAATTGGGCTACTTGCCCCAAAACAAACCAACAAGGCTTAATTCCATCCATGGGCTCACAAACATTACCACACTGATATGTCAAAACCCTTAGTCACACATACACCACCATCCAGCATACACAGCACATACAACACAATTCGACATATATAACCATACATACAACATCCATCCATAATAATCCTCATCCAAGCCATACATCCATTACAAAACATTCTATCCTACTTGGCACAAGATACAAATCCAAATTACATATAAACTACATAGACCTAGTATTCCCACATCCGATGCTATTCCCATGCCTTCTTAGGGCTAGTGCCAGAACGTCACCTGAAAGGTTAGTTCATGGGAGAGGGGTGTGAGACAATGTCACAGTAACCGAGAACAACCACGCACACACACAGACACACACACACACACACACACACACACATATATCTCATACAATCCGTGAATGCAATGCGAAATGAATGGAATGCATGTCTCCCTCGCACACAGTTAGAATCACGGGCTATCGTCATAACATGATATTTCATATAGGTAATTCCCTTCCAACAGTCGGTGAAGACTGATTCCGGGACATCACCAAGCTTACCTCCCATTAGTGCACCCAACCAAAGGTAACACTAATGTTCGGACTGTGGCTCTCCTTCCCCTTTGCCTACCATGAATTGACAGCAATTTAGGGAAGGTGCAGTCCACTGCGTACCTTTCTCCTCCTTGCCATAGGAGGAGATTTAGCCACAGAAATCCCATCTTTATCCTCCCTAACATATAGATATATTCCATCCTTATCCTCCCTAACATATATATATATATATTCCATCTTTATCATCCCTAGCATATATATCATCATATATCATATTGTCATCGCATCACCACCACCCAATCTGCCATATATCACAATCTTACAATGCCATGTGGTGATGCTCATGTATCATCATATAATAATCATCATGACCTCAATGTCATGCTATGCATCATGTCATATCATATCATATCAATGTCATCATCATATATGTAATCATCATCATAATCATAATCATCATCTAGTTGTGTGCATACCACTATATATAGAAAACAGTACACACAAACACATCTATATGACTAGTTGTCATTATCACATGCACACGGGTTCCACAAGCTTTCTTGAACGCCAATCTTATGATTAGTCTTCTCCGAGTAGCCAAACAATCTTAATAACACCATAATACCTCAATTAATCACATATACCAATAAACCAAACATCACAATTCAACTACTTTAACCTAACCCAAGATTCCAACACCCCTTTCATGCATTATTAAGCTCCTAGGAATCATTCAAGCACCAAACAATCTCATACACTTTGGATTCCCAAGAGCCCTAAAAAAAAACAACCTAGGGTTAAGCTCAAATCATGCATACACCATTCAAAACTCACACCCAAGCATCAAGAACACCAAAACATACTTCCTTAATCCCATTTCATCCGTTTCAATCGGTGGATTTCAGCCCAAACCAGAAATCCCAACATATAATTGAAAAACCTCAAGTTCAATCGAAGAAAATGGAGAGAGAGGAGTAGGGATCACTTACCAACGTGAATCCAAGCTCTTGAGGTCCGAAAATCACTTCCCAAGGCCGAAACTCGCAAGCCCTAGCATAGCTCCTTTATTCTTCTCCTTCGCTCCCTTCGTTTCTTTCTTTCTGTTCATCCGGAATGTTTCTAATTTAAACCAAATCCTCGACTCTCGCCACGGCCTCATATAAGTCTACCGTGGTGCCACCATGTTTCAATTGAACAACGCCACTGGACTTGCTCTCACCATGACAGCCTTGTTTTTCGCCGTGGCTTGGAGCTCAATTTTCCTCCACTTGAGCCTACCTCCATCCTGTTTCCTCCGGTTCTGCACATAATACCAAAACAAAGTCATGAGGGGTGTTACACTTTGCCCTCCTTATAAAAATTTTGTCCTCGAAATTTCAACTCTTACCTTAAGCAAAAATCTTTGGATACTTCCTTCGCATGGATTCTTCGGTTTCCCACGTGACATCATTGGATGTCAAGCCACTCCATAGGACCTTTATCAACTTAATGGTCTTATTTCTCAACTACTTTTCCTTTACATCAAGAATTTGCAATGGCATGACTCAAAAGTCAGATCCTCTGGCACTTGAACTGCCTCATCATCAATTATATGAGACGGATCCAAATGATACTTCTTGAGTTGAGACATGTGGAAAACATCGTGCAATTCAGCAAGATTAGGTGGTAACGCCACTTTATATGCTACTGGCCCAATTCGTTCCAGAATTTAGTATGGACCCATATATCGCAGAGTGAGCTTCTTGGCTCGAATCGATCTTCCAACACTAGTAGTAGGAGTGACCTTTAAAAACACATGATCTCCCATATCAAACTCCAATGGTCTCCTCCTCTTGTCCGCATAACTTTTCTATCGACTCTGAGCTGTGAGAAGCTTTTGACGAATACTCTCTATTTGTCGAGAGGTTTGATCTACAATGTTTGGGCCCAAAAGATTCTTTTCACCAAGTTCAACCTAACACAACGGCAATCTACATTTCCTGCCATACAACGCTTCATGCAAAACCATTTGTAAACTCGAGTGGAAACTGTTATTATAGGCAAAGTCAACCAATGACAGAAACTGATCCCAATTACCTTTGTTCTCTAGAACACATGCCGGCAGCAGATCCTCTACAGTCTGAATTATCCTTTCAGTCTGCCTATCAAATTGAGGGTAATAAGCAGTATTGAAACTCAATTTTGTTGCTATGGCCTTTTAAAGAGATTTTCAAAACCTGGATGTAAACCTAGGATCTCTGTCCGACACAATATTCATCGGGACTCCATGTGGCCTCACAATCTTATTCACATACAACTGAGCCAACTTTTCCATTGAAATAGTCTCCCGAATTAGAAGGAAATGGGCCGACTTCATCAACCTATCCACAATGACCTATATTCTATTGTGTCTTGAAGAGGTCCTTAGTAATCCCATCACAAAATCCATGGAAACACTATCATATTTCTACTCTGGGATCTCCAAAGGTTGCAACGTACCAGCAGGCAATTGATGCTCAATCTTTACCTTTTGACAGATCAGATATCTTGCCACATACTCTGTGATGTCCTTTTTCATACCTAGCACCTAATAACCATGCTTCAGATCTTGGTACATCTTGGTGGTATCTGGGTGAATAGTATACCTACTCTTATGAGCTTCCTCCAAAATAATTTCTCGTAACCCCGCAACATTTGGCACATAAATCCGACCACGGTACCGAATGATACCATCCTCCAAAATATCAAAGTCCTGGGTCTCTGCTATTTCAATTTGTTCCTGAATGCTCAAAAGATAGTCATCCTTCAACTGAACATATCAAATGTTCCTCAACAAATCGCTTGATACATTGATGGAACTCATTACTAGTACTCTAGGATGGACATTAATGGATAACATCATATCTCTCAAGCTCTCCAGCAACTGTTGTTCCCTTATCATCATTGTGGCCATATGGATCAACTTTCTACTCAACGCATTTGCCACAACATTGGCTTTCCCAGGATAATATTTCAAAGCGAACTCATAGTCCACTAGGAACTCAACTCAACGCCTTTGCCTCATGTTCAATTTCTTCTGATCAAACAAATTCTTCAAACTCTTGTGATCACTAAACACCTCAAACTGAGCGCCATAGAGATAATGCCTCTACAATTTTAAAGCAAATACTATGGCCGCTAGCTCAAGGTCATGAATAGGATAGTTCTCCTCATGAGGCCTTAATTGCCTTGAAGCATACTCCACGAGCCTGCCTTGTTGCATCAAAACACACCCTAGACCCATTTTAGAGGCGTCAGTGTAAACTGTGAACGGCTCCGATGTGTTAGGGATAATGAGCACTGGGGTGGACATTAGACAAACCTTCAGCTCTTGGAATGCTCTTTCACACCTATCATCCCAAATGAAAGATCAATCTTTACAGGTATGTCTAGTCAATGGCATAACAAGCTGAGAAAATCCCTTAATGAACCTTCGGTAGTATCCCTCTAATCCCAGAAAACTCTGAATTTCAATCACCGATCGCGGTCTCTCCCAATTCAACATCACTTCCACTTTACTAGGGTTTACTGCCACTTCTTCTGCAGAAATCACATGACCCAGAAATTTCACCTCTCGTAGCCAAAACTCACATTTACTGAGCTTAGCATACAGTTGGTGATCTCGCAATACTTGTAACACAATCCGAAGATAGAGTGCATGCTTTTCCTTACTCTTGGAATAGATCAGAATGTCATCAATAAAAACCACCACAAATTTATCCAAATACGGCCGAAACACCCTGTTCATATAATCCATGAAGATTGCCGGGGTATTGGTCAACCCAAATGGCATCACAAGAAACTCATAATGACCATATCGAGTTCGAAAAGCCTTCTTAGGCACTTCTTTAGCACGCACTCACAATTGATGGTATCCTGACCTCAAATTGATTTTAGAGAAAATGGAGGCACCTACCAACTGATCAATCAAGTCCTCAATCCTAGGAAAAGGATATTTATTCTTGATCATCACTTGGTTCAGTTGCCTGTAATCAATCCACAATCTGAGCCTACCGTCCTTCTTCTTGACAAACAACACTGGAGCTCCCTAAGGTGAGACATTGGGTCTGATGAAACCCCTTTTTAACAATCCTCAACCTGCTTCTTGAGTTCTTTCAATTCAGACAGTGCCATTTGATATAGAGCCTTAGAAATAAGACTTATCCTGAGCACCAAATCAATGGAAAACTCAAGTTCTCGTGGTGGTGGCAAACCGATAATCTCCTTTGGAAACACATCAGGATATTCATTCACAACCGGGTTTCTTTCTACACCTCCTTTCATATCCATGTTAATAGAGAAGAAAACCAGAAACCCTTGACAACCTTTCCTCAAGTACTTGTCAGCTTGGGCAAAGGGCAAACAGACGTTCTCATCCCCTTCAACACTAGGGATATTCATAGGCAAAGACATCGTCTTCTGAGCACAGTCGAGAATGGCGTTATTCGCCTTCAACTAATCCATCCAAATTATCACTTCAATCTCTTGCAATGGCAAACATATTAGATCCAGAGTAGTGCTTTGATGCTTAAAACGAACCACACAACTCAGACAAGCTTGAGCAGTTCTCAATGACACTCCGTGGGTGTGGATACCGCCAACTCAAAAGGTAACTCCATTGCCACAATACCCAATCTCCGAGCACAATCAAAAGAAATGAAGGAATGCGATGCACCTGAGTCAAACAAAGCATGAATAGAGTAACCATTGAATTTAAGTTTACCTCTAATCAAGTTAGGCGATGCATCCGCTTCCTATCGAGTGATGGCAAGACTCGTCCGGGCATCATGGGCCTTCTCATCACATCATGACGCCTTGACTCCCAACAATTCCATGATTAATATGACCCGGTCTCCCACAATTAAAACAATCAAGCATGGACGGTTACCATGGCTAAACCCGCATTTTGTGCACGGATTTGATGTACTACCTGAACCGTACTGGGATAGGGCTGAATCTCTCCCTGCATACTCACTATGACTGTAACTCCCTTGGTCAAGGCTTCCTTGATAAAAGAGTCCCTTGCTAAACCTACCTCTATTGGATTGATCCCCACCAAACCTGTCTCTACCTCTACCATGATGGCCTCTTCTCCACTAGAATCTTTGCTGTTACTACTACTACCACTACCTAAACCACTTCCTTTACTGATTCCTCCTGTAGGTCCTTGGTGCGAAAATGCCCGAATCATGGAATTCCTTCTATTCTCCTCGGCCTCTTTCATTCGCTTGGAAAGGGCACGTATCTTCGCACATAAGTCCTTAAAGGACACAAACTCCACCACAGGTAGCCGCTCCTTTATCTCTGTATGGGCTCCCTTAAACAACTCTGAGTCATCCACCTATCATCAGGGTAATTATTCAGATAAGTGGAATACTTAGCTAAGTCTAGGAACTGATCAATATAGTCTCGCCGACAGATTCCCTTGCTGGAAAGCTAGGAACTCGGCCTCCTTTCGCATCATTAGGGCTGGAGGGACGTAGTGTGCAAAGAACCGTTCCTTAAACTGTTCCCATGTCATAGGAGGATTCATTGCTTCAACACTAGGGAGAACACTCCTTCACCAACGCTTGGCCTTCTTCTCAAGCTTAAATGCCCCTAGTTACACCTTTTGCTGTAAGGTGCAATCCATTACACTAAAGATGTTCTTCAATTGTTCGATCCAATTCTCAGCTTGGGAAACATCCGTGGTACCTTCGAAAGCTGAGGGATTGAACTTTCGAAAGTCCTTTAATTGTGAAGAGATACCTCTTCTTTCAACTCTTGGGGCTTTCTTAGGCTCCACCATATTTTCATTCTCATCCTCTCCTGCATTCAAGTCCACAAACATGCCAGCCTCTTCATTCACATCCCCCTTCTCTTGCCTATTCATGTGCTCTTGCAACCTGTTCAACGTTTCCCCCTTAATATTCTCTTGATTACTGAGGCCAGCCAACATCTCATGCATCTGCCTCATAAGATCACTGTTACTCGGTCTTCCTCTGTGAGACCTTCTTTCTACACACAAACAACAACACATTCAATTATATGGTTCTGGACTAGCATTGCAGTAGGAATATAGTCTATGTATTTAAAATTGTGCCAAGTAGTACTTCAAGTAGAAACCATGGCCTAAAGCCACTGCTCTAATACCAAAATGTAACACCTTACCTCCAATTACCTCCAGACTCGACCACAAACTTCAAAATCCAACCAAATACAACCCAAACATCTCAAACAACCTCCTAAAACTTTAGAGCAGCGGAAACAAGCCAAACAACATCAAAATCTGAGTTGGGGCCACGGCCGCTACAGCACCACCACGGCTCTAGACCTCCCCTGTTTTTCACTCGTTACTGGATTCTCTGGCACTATGGCCTGCTTCCTGGCGCCGCGGCTCCCCCTGCTAGTTTTCCACACCAGCAAAGTTCCAACACCAGGGTGAACTTTCGATGCGCATAGCATTATGCTCCAACATCTGATTAATTTGATTCCAACTCCTACAAGTCAATCTAGTCCCAATCTATCCATAGACACTACTTTCACTTCAATCCAACTCTGTATGGAGATTCAAGACACCTAACACTATTTTGGCCACTTTTTGACCAAAACTCATAACTTACAACTCCCATTTGCCACCAAAGACAATTCAACCACTCGGGACCATTCAAATAGGTCCAAAGCCACTCAAACAACTTGTCCAAAGAGGTTTCACCTCAAAGGAACTATTCCTCTGAGATTTGACCCCCTTGAACCCCATTTGACAAATTGGGTTACTTGCCCCAAAACACACCAACAAGGCTAAATTCCACCCATGGACTCACAAACATTACCACACTGACACCTCAAAACCCCTAGTCACACATACACCACCATCCAGCATACACAGCACATACAACACAATTCGACATATATAACCATACATACAACATCCATCCATAATAATCCTCATCCATACATCCATTACAAAACATTCTATCCTACTTGGCACAAGATACAAATCCAAATTACATATAAACTACATAGACCTAATAGTCCCACGTTCAATGCTATTCCTGCGCCTTCTCAGGGCTAATGCTAGAACCGTCACCTGAAAGGTTAGTTCATGGGAGAGGGGTGTGAGACAATGTCACAGTAACCGGGAACAACCACACACACACAAATATATATACATATATCTCATACAATCCGTGAATGCAATGCGAAATGAATGAAATGCATGTTTTCCTTGTACACAGCTAGAACCACGGGCTATCGTCATAATATGACATTTCATATAGGTAATTCCCTTCCAACAGTCAGTGAAGACTGATTCCGAGACATCACCAAGCTCACCTCCCATTAGTCCACCTGGCAAAAGGTAACACTAATGTTCGGACCGTGGTTCTCCTTCCCCTTTCCCCATCACGAATTGGCAGCGATTTAGGAAAGGTGCAGTCCACAGCGCCTTTCCCCACCTGGCCATAGGAGGAGATTTAGCCGCAGGGATCTCATCTTTATCCTCCCTAACATATAGATATATTCTATCCTTATCCTCCCTAACATATATATCATCATATATCATATCGTCATCGCATCATCACCATCCAATCCTCCATATATCACAATCTCACAATGCCATGTGGTGATACTCATGTATCATCATATAATAATCATCATGATCTCATTGTCATGCTATGCATCATGTCATATCATATCAATGCCATCATCACATATGTAATCATCATCAAAATCATAATTATCATCTAGTTGTGTGCATACCACTATATATAGAAAATAGTACACACAAACACATCTATATCGTGGTATGAAAGAAACATGCATATATACACAAATATATGTACTGTCATCCAATATAATACAAACAAACACCCGGTTACCTCAATTGTCATTATCACATGCACACGGGTTCCACAAGCTTTCTTGAACGCCAATCCCATGACTAGTCTCCTCCGAGTAGCCAAACAATCTTAATAACACCATAATACCTCAATTAACCACATATACCAATAAACCAAACATCACAATTCAACTACTTTAGCCTAACCCAAGATTCCAACACCCCTTTCATGCATCATTAAGCTCCTAGGAATCGTTTAAGCACCAAACAATCTCATACACTTCGGATTCCCAAGAGTCCTAACCAAAATCAACATAGGGTTAAGCTCAAATCATACATACACCCTTTAAAACTCACACCCAAGCATCAAGAACACCAAAACACACTTCCTTAATCTCATTTCATTCATTTCAATTGGTGGATTTCAGCCCAAACCGGAAATCCCAACATATAACTAAAAAACCCCAAGTTCAACCGAAGAAAATGGAGAGAGAGAAGTAAGGATCATTTACCAATGTGAATCCAAGCTCTTGAGGTCCGAAAATCGGTAATGTTGGAAAAAGAAGTAGCCTCAATCCATTTGGTTAAATGATCAATGGCAACAAGGATGAAATGATGCCCATTAGAAGCTTTAGGATTAATTGGCCTAATAATATCAATGCCCTACATGGAGAATGGCCAAGGGGAAACCATATTATGTCATGGGGATGGAGGAACACTTATTTTGTCTAAGTATATTTGACACTTATGGCATTTCCTAACATAGTTAATGCAATCCTTCTCCATGGTTAGTCAAAAATAGCCACATCTTTGGATTTGCTTAGCCATTGTATGGCCATTAATTTGCATGTGTGCCACATATGCCTTCATGGATTTTTGTCACAACCTTTTGTGCTTCCTTTGAATCCATGCAACATAGCAAGACACCAACGTAACTTCTCTTATATAAGATATCATTGCTGATAAAGAAACTCATAGCCAAGTGGAAAATGTTCTTTTTTTCATTTTCAATGGCGTCCATTGGGTATGTCTTACTTGTGATATAGGTCTTACTATCATAGAACCATGGCTGCTCATCAATTTCCTCTTCAACATTTGAACAACATGCTAGACAACTTCTAGTTTCAATTTGAATTGGTTGAATATGGACCCCAGAGTCATGTTGAATCATTGCTGTTAATGTAGCTAAGGTATCAGCAAATGATTCTTATCTCATGTCATATGACGAAAGTTGATGACCTTTAATTACTTGATCAATTGTGTTAATAGTTCTTGATAAAGGATCAATTTTGAATCCTTAGACCTCCATTCCCACTTAACTTGATAAATTATAAGAGCTGAACCCCTGAAGACTTCTAGACTTCCTACTCTGAGATCAATTGTTGCTTGAAGTCCACTAACACAAGTTTCATATTCCGCTATGTTATTAGTACAATCAAATTCCAACTTGATGGCTACCAGAAATTGTTTCCTTTATGGAAATATAATTATTTCTCCAATCCCATTTCTAAATATGTTAGTAGCGCTAGCAATATACATTTCCCATTTACCATCTTCTTTACTTTCTTTTTATGTCACATATTTCTTCGTTCAGGAACTGAAAGTCTAACGAATGGTAATCATCTAAAGGATTTTCTACTAAATGGTCAGCAACCACATTTCCTTTCACAGACTTTCGAGTATATGTCATACTCAAACAATATTACTTGTCATTTAGAGACTCTACCTGCTACATGTAGGCTCTTAAAGATATACTTTAATGAATCCATTCTAGAGATTAACTAGGTCGTGTAATAAAGCATATATTGCCTTAATCTCTTTGTAGTCTATACTAGCCCACAACAAGTTTGCTCAATTGTCTGGTAATGTGACTCACAGTCATTAAACTTCTTGCTTAGATAATAGATTGCCTGTTCCTTTCACCTAGAGTTATCATTTTGTGCTAGTACAGCTCCTATTGATCCAAAGAGTATTGTCAAGTAAAGGATAAAAAATTGTCCTAGAATATGAGGGACCAAAATTAGGGGATTTAGCAGATAATCCTTAATTTTGTCAAATGCTTGTTGACAGTTATCATCCCATCTCTTTGTGTTGTTTTCCTTTATAAGTTTGAAAATCGGCTCACAAATTGCAGTCAAGTTTGCAATAAATCTGGCAATATAATTTAGCTTTCCTATGAAACTTCAAACTTCTTTCTTAGTCTCTGGAGGTGACATTTCTCAAATTGCTTTTACTTTATCAGGATCTACTTCTATCCCCTTTTGGCTTACGATGAATCTCAATAATTTTCTAGACAAAGCTCCGAAGACTCGTTTATTAGGGTTCAATCTGGGTTTATATTTGCACGTCCTTTCAAATAATTTTCTAAGGAATACGACATGACTTTCCCCTTCAGCTAACTTAGCTACTATAACATCAACATGTACCCCAATCTCCTTATGTATCATATCATGAAATAGGGCCACCATAGTTCGTTGGTATGTTGACCCAGCTTTCTTCAAACCAAAAGGCATCACTTGATAACAATAGGTTCCCCACTATGTAGTGAAAGTGGTTTTCTCTTTATCATCTTCATGCATGGGAATTTGGTTGTACCTTAAATACCCATCCATGAACGAGTATCAGTGGTTTTGTGTAGTATTATCAACTAGGGCATCAATGTGACGCAATGGATGATCATCCTTAGGGCTAGCCTTGTTTAAATCTCGATAATCAACACACATTCGTATTTTCCCATCTTTCTTTAAGACGAGGATGATTTTTGCTATCTATTGAGGGTACTTAGTTACTTCTAAGAAATCGGCCTCTAATTGCTTTATCACCTCTTCTCGGATTATTAGAGACATTTCTGTGGTCACTCTTCTTAATTTCTACTTTTTCAGCTTAATGTCAAGGAACAAAGGGATCCTATGAGCAGCGATCCCCAGATCAAGCCCATACATGTCTCGATAAGACCACGTAAACATGTCCATGTACTCCTTAAAAAGTTTAGTCATTTTCTCCCTTTCTGGATTATCAACTTGTTTAAGCTCCTTTTTATCTTCTTTAGTTCCCATATTTAGTATTTCAATTATCTCTTTGTGTGGGCACATTCTTGTTTCTTCTAAATCAAGTAGTTTTGTATATATTTGAATTAACTCTCCCTCGTTAGGTCCACAATTATGCATATCAGAGGCAACATACAAATCACTATTTAGGGGCTTAGAAACCTCCGCGTTAGACATGAGTTATGAGGAAATCAAGTTCCTAAAAGATGAAATGAATAATAAATGATAGGAGAAAAATGGAAAAGAAAAAAAAAGTTGAATTTTATTTGCATAATTATCATCTTTTTTTTCATATAAGAGTATGCCCTCAAATCTATCTCCTAGGGGTATTAGATGAAATGACAAGATAAAAAAAGGGACAACAGAATCAAAACAAGTTATTCTAAGGTAATAATATTTAAAGTGTCCTCGTATTCCCAATTTCCCAATGCTTTTGCTAATCTATCGATTGAGATCCAAGCATCTATTTTGTCAATACAGAGGGAAACCATTGCAACCGTTGACTGATTGATAACCTCAGCAGAAAATGGCAATATTTCTGTGATATAAGGGATTTCTTACTCTTCAACTTCTTTTTTTTTTTTTTTGAGTCAACTTGGCTTGCTCTTTCATCTATACTTCCATAGAAGGCTTATACCCTGACCCATGTCCCATGTCCCATGTCCCATGTCGCTTGTGGTTTTGCAATATGTTAATTAGGCATTTGATACCTTGCAGTTTTGCATACTATATATTCCTTCAATTTACTCAAGTCACAAGTCATGTTGCTAGGGTTAAACAAATTCTACAACCTCCTAACCCAACTACAATATTATTAAGTGATATCATTGACATGGAGTTGCTTTTTCATAAATGCTAACTTTAAGTACTTCCATGTTTGGTGGTAAAAGAAAAGGTCCTTACATACATGCTTCAAAATCAAATTTTAGTGGTATACCTATTATAAAAAAATTGATAAGGCAAGTGCGTAAAGAAAGTTGAAAAAGAAAATATGAGTAATTTTCTTAATAAAAAAATACTTTTTACAACAATATCACCTTATTCAGCCTACATTTCATTCACAAAACAAAACCTTGCACAATGTCTTTTTCTCAGTGGAATCATCACAATTTTTTTAAACTCATTTTCAGTAAAAAACAATCACTTTCATAACATGTATTTAAGAAAAAAGAAAAACTTTCCACCCAATTATATTTAAAGAAAATAAAAATTTTCCCCGCATGGCGCTGGGTAAAATTTCTAGTTATGGCTAAAACAGAAAAGAAAATTTATAAACATATTTGAATATTCTCATATTTCTGAAATTTATATCTGCAGTCTCAACGTTATCATTCATATAATGGTATTTATGCATTATCAATTAAAAAAAGCTTTTGGTACCAAGAATATACATAAATAACAAGTTTCATTTTCCAAACAAGCTCATCAAAGGAAGTTTACTATCATATATAGGTTCAAGTCCCAAGATAGATATAGAAACTTCAGTAGCATCCTTGTTTGCAGTTATACAACAACTATTACGTTCATAACTTGTGGGGATAAGTGGAATAGCCTTCACTCAAATTTCTTGATGAGAGACAGGTCATTCAACATTTTCTCAATTGCATCGTCATCATGAGACCGTCCTCTTGTCTGCACGTAAAAACAATGTAGCACTAAGCAACAGCATACATCTACTAGTAGACTCATGTCTCCGCACATCACACAGGGTCTAAGAGAGGGATTATATTGTTCATAACTTATAAATAACATAACTTGCCATATTTTACATTCATATACTGATTCTCAATGTGAAGTTAAGAACAACAACTGAGAACACCAATCACATTTGCCCACATGGGATTTTACCATAGAAGTGAGATCAATTTAGGATCCACAGCCATTATGCTTGGAAACAGAATTTTCAAGTCTACTAATCAGTAATTCCAGATAGACCATAATTCACTTTACACAATCAGGTGATAGAAAAAGATAAATATTATTTCTTTAATCTAATATTAAATAGAAACAACCTCATATCAGGATGACTATATTAAAAATATAGAACTAAGGTTCATGAGGCCACCTGTAATGGATTTAAGAACTATATTACTAAAACAACAAAAGCTCTAAGGAAAGAAGTATATAGAGAGTGGGGAAGCAAATGATAATTACTTTAATAGAGGGCACCATTGCAATAGCTTCCTCCACTGTTTCAGGGCAAAGATTTCCAAGCACACACAGCTGCATTTTATTTATTGAAATATGAGAATTTGATTTCTGAACAGAGTTTATGAAGGCAAAGGGTTAATTACCTCAAACTCAGCCAATTGGTATCTGCTAAGAATTCTGTATGTCCCGTTAAGATCACAATTGAGATGAGAGTTCATGTGAAATTTCAAGGTTTTCATTATTTACATTTTATGAACGAATGACTAATATAGATTTCTAATTGATAATAACAAATAAAAACATTATTTGAAGACGAAAATTCCATAATCAAGCAAGACAATGGAACTATGAAACAGGAGAATGAATGGAAAAAAATTAATATTGAGAAACAAATAATGACATAGACGCTAACATGATTTGATTAAAGGTGAATGTATTAGAAAGAACGGAAACTGTAAGTGGGATCTTCAATGAAGTTTCTAAGGATACTCTCGTACTTGTCTGACAGCATCAGGATTTTTATAGCGGCTGAAACGCTTCACATACTGCAATGACTTTTCAAATACCCTTAAAAAGAAGAAAACAGTTAACCATATAATGGCAATTGACATGCTGTAGATAGTTAGATACATGAGTCAGAAGCACAGTATGCAGCATTGACATAATATTAGTTCAAGGACGACTTGGATCCCATTTTCCGGTGCATCATTTAGCTCTATCAGTGGATAAGACAAGATATTGGAGGAATTGGATGCAAGGAAAACTATACATGGCCTTTTCCTGAGATCTAAAATCAATTGCTCTCTTAAAAGGCTTATTCCTGATCTTCATTTCAAACTAGCACGGCAAACTTGATGTATCTATACTCACTGAGAAACTTGATTCATAGGATCTTCAGAAGTCTGCTGAAGCTGCTCATACTTGTGCTCAAGAATTAATGCAACCTCACAATTCATCAAGCACTTTGCCTTCAAAAACTCTGGCAAATATAAACATGTCACTCAGTAATAAAGATATGCCGGCATAAAACAACTTCATTCAGTTGCAACATGATATATCAGAATTAAACAACATACAACTTTTTTATTTAAAAAAAAAAAAAGAAGAAGAAAGAATTTCAACATTTTTTTAAATGCCATGCAAGGTGCAAGGACCCACCAGAGTAAAACATTAAAACAGCACTCAGCTATTTGATTGCATGCCAAATTTTAGAAATATCAAAGAACAATAAATCAAGCAACTAGATTGCCAACAGTTTCCTATATTTTAAAATTTTATGTTAATGTGAAGATAAATTGATGGGGTGCAGAACAACTTTCGATTAAGATAAAGTTTTACAAGTATGGTTTTCATGATAGGAACTCTTAATCTAACTAGGTGGGACCCCATGTATTGCATAAGGAAAAAGTTGCAAGAGGTGCTCGCCTTATGGCACCTCATTGATGGCAGTGCGACCTATCTGGTGCATCAAGTCAGCACCTTAGGTGCTGAGGCCAGCAACCTTGACTACACTGTCCTACAGAAGCCCTTTGTATTGTATAATTTTCCATTTTTTATGTATCAAGTTTCACTGTTTGCTTCTTTCCTTCCTAACTTGGCATGTCAGTCCAATGCATTAGAAACAAACTTCACATTGCCTAGGATCTTTGGCATGCTTTTAACAATATTAAATTTGAATATTCAGATAGAGACCATTTGTTATAAAACCAGGGATCAGAGTAACGCAAATCCAATGTCATTATCCAAATAAGGCCATGCCAGGAAAGGCAGATTTCATCCCTTAGAACTTTCCATTCCAAGGAGTATATCCAGAACAATATCTCAGAAAGCATACAAAATATAGACGGGTCTATCTTTTATTTTTTTACTTTTTTTTTAATCAGAATAATGACAGAACGAATCTTCAGTTACTGCTACCATTATGATGTACAGTGATTAAATTTCCAAGGAATAAAAAATGAGCAAATAATGCAACAGCTTGCAGGTTTGAACTAACTCTATTAAAGACGGACAACTCAACTATATTCTGCAACGTCCCCAACTAGCTTTATGAGAAGAAGGTCAATATTATAATTTTTCCTAACTTATAACGTGCTGTGTCAAACAACCAATGTTGATAACTACAGGGGCATGCAGAGTCTATTCTTTAGTCAATGTAGTCAGATGAAGCAATTTGCTTTAGCTAATAGTTATGTGAAATGCCTGCAAGAGAAAACACGATTACCATCCCCAATTTTAAGCTCTGCGGCATTTTCTTCCTCTTCCCCAGACATATTCGACCGAATTGAAACCTTTAAACCTGGACAAAGATAAGATGAAATAAATAATTAAGAAAAATTATTACAAATTCCATTCATAGATAAAGTTAATCTCACAAAAGATCAACAAGGAAAGCTAAGTAGTCAATTATAGATAGAAGAATCAAATCTCAAAATTCAAATACTAGCAACACAAATGATCCTACATATATTAAGAACATCATATAAAGAAAGTCAGAAGCTACTTGAAATGAAAAGTGTGCTCAGTTAAACACAACACAAGAGAGTACCTAGTTTCAGATCTTGCCAAACGGACCTTAGAAGGAAGGAGTTACAATGCTTTAAAATTATAAGAAAAAAGTAAAACAAGAAAACAGAAGGACAAACCAAAACCCTATCCAGTATCTACTCAACTCTAAACAATCAAAGATATATACCGCTGAAGCCCAAAAATTTGCATCAGAAAAATTCTAAATAAACATCGTTCGTATCAAATTTCAAAACCAGACCGAACAGTCCACTCAACATACAACGTTAAGGCATTTAAGTTCATTCCAATTAACAGAAAGGCAAAAATTGTACTTTTAATAAATTTACAAACTATAATATGACATCAAACTACCCCTTTCATTAAAAACCCTTCGCAATTATCTACGTCCAGTTTTCCCCCATCTACATCACACGAAAACAGAAAGCCCTACCACGATTTCCACAAAGTTTCAATTACTCACCGATAGCAAATTGGGATGTACCTTGTTGTATTGATACAGATATTGCGATGGGGAAGGTTCAGCAATTGAACTTGGCGGGAAGGGCGACACAAGTCAGAGGATTTTGGTAGCGAATAGCGAATGAACCCAGAAAAGAGGAGCTTCGTTATGCAAGTATTTATAGACCACGGAGAAATCGCTGCCCAGACTTCTTGTACCTGATGTCCGAAACCAACTTGGGCTTGCTTACCCTACTTCTTATTTACTTTTTTCTTTTTTAGTTCACCCTTATTTACTTTTTTCTCACGCCTTATTTAGATTATAGATTATTGGATTATCATTGTCTATTTTAAGCTTTAACTCAAACTTCTCATATTTGATTAAATTTTAACGGTTCAGATTTAATATTTTTAAAAAAAATTTTCAAATTTTGTATATATTGTAGTTTTAAGCTTGTTCAAATAAAATTTTAGTAGTTTAAATTCATTTATGTTTTATGATTTTAATACTAATTTTATATTACTTTTGAATTTAAATTTAACGATTAAAATGAAAAGTAGAGAGAAAATGGATGAAAAAGAAAATAAAACACAAGTCAAATCCCTATATTGAGACTAGACAAAGAGAAATGGCTAATCAATCATCAATCAATATTAAGATACCTTAAATTTATATAAATATATTGATTTGAAAAATTCAAATTATAACTTTTGAGTCAAATTATAAATTCGGTAAAAAAAGAAAAGGACAAATTATAAATTTTACTATACAATGAAATATTGATTTTAAAAGAAAAAAAACACTTTTTGTCTTTTAATTTTATGTCAAGTTTCAATTTGGTCCTTTAATTTTTATTAAATTTTTTTTGTATCCTTTAATTTTTAAAATAAAACATAGTCAATGGATTCCTATTCCTCAACACCATTAACTAACTTAACAAAAAAAAAAAGTTAGATTTGTAATTTTTAAAAATAAACTTGGTAAAAAATATTTAAATAAATTTAAAGTAGTTTATATAATAATTTTATCAGCCATTTAAAACAATTGATTTATTTTATGTATTTTGTAGCAAAAAAAAAATCAAATGTAAGGTACTTTAAAAAAAATAATACTTTAAAAAAATCAAATGTAAGGTCTTTGAAACATTTTCCATGTCACACTAAAAAGCTACGGAAGAAAGTCGCATCAGTGTATATATTATTTTTTTATGTTCCTAATTAATTTTAAGATTTTAAAAGTAAGGCAAAATTAATAAATAAATAATGATAATACTAATAGTGAGTTAGATTTCTTATTAAGTTAGCCCTAAAAATTATACATAAACATTCTCCAAGAAGTCAATTAACGATTTTCAGTAGGGATATTCACAGGTTGGGACAGGTTAGACATTACTTTGATCCGGTGTTTGGCTCGAAACACCCCCTGACCCAAGAAAATTGGCCCGCAGCCCGATCTGGCCCGATCTTCACCGGGTCAATATCGGGCCGGGTTTTGGCCCGGTAAAAAAATAAATATAAAAAATAAATTAAAAAATAAGTTAATTTAATTTTTTTAATAAAAATATAACTAGTTTCATTTAAAATATATTTTTATAGGAAATAATATTACGTTAAAAAGTAACATTTATCAAAATTATAAATATTTAACAATTATATATTATTTATTTTATATAATATTAAGTTAAGAAATAAATTTAAAATTTGAAATAAAATTAAAAATTAAAATAATAAAATGTATCTATTATAATTATAAAATTAATTTATTACATTAGGCACATGAAGAAAAAATAATTATATAAAATTATTCAATATTTTTAACACATAAAGGAAAATAAAAAAATTTAAAAAATATATATATACCAGGGCAAGCTGACATGGATCTATGACTTACCCGAGGCCCGGCCCAAAATGGCCGGGCCACACAGAGCCAACAGGGCCTCGGACCTATTGAACAGTCCTAGTTTTCAGGAAAGGAAACCTTTGACTTGGTTTTTAAAGTTAAGAAATAAAAAGAATTAATAAAATTAAATGACTAAAATGGATTTTCATGTAAATTTAAGAGACAAAAAATATATTATTGCCTTTTTTTTGGGCACAATACTATTTTCTATAGTAAAAGAATAATGCTCTGCAATTTCATTTATTAAATTATCTCAAATTCCAAATTGATATTCTTTCGTAAATTTTAACATGTTATGAACTTAAAGCTAGTTACATATATATATATATATTGATTTTTCTATGGCAAATAATACTTTGAGATCATTGGAGAATAAATTATCTAAATGGTTCGCAACTGTATCCTCATTGATCTAGACCAATTTAACTCGATTGGACTAACTAGGTTGGGTCGAGTTTCAAGTCAAGTGTTGTAGTCCAACCGAAGCCGAGCTATATATATATATTTTAAATTTTTTATTTTGTTTTATGCCCATTAATTGGTTTTGTAAGATTTTTTTTTATATTTTATGTGATATATTTACTATATGATTATCATAAAAACTTTTTAAAATTTTAATATCTTGATTTTATTTAAAATTTTAAATTGATTTTTGAACTTAATAATATGTAAATAATGCATAACTATTAAGTATTCATAACTTTTAAAAATTTTATTTTTTATTCTAATATTATTTTTTAAAAGAAATTTATTTTTAGATATAAAAAATATATTTTTTGTTAAAAAATAAAGTTAATCTTTTTAATATTTTAAAAAAATTATTTTTATTAGGCTGACCCGACCCGTCCTGCCCCAATATCTAGCAGTGTGGTCCCCGTGAACAACCCTACACATTAGTTTCCAGTAGCAATGCCTGCAAGTAATTTCCAATTATAATTGCTGCTCTATAAAAAGCACCTTAGGTGCTGTCACCTGAGTAATAAGTTAGTTTTACGGGGGCGGCGTTACCTATAGATGTGAGAGTGCTTATAATTATATAAAATAGATTGAGTCAGTTAGTATTGAAGAAATAAATGGTAAGAGAATACTTCAAAAGGAAGACGTATACGCTCGTCACGAAGTTTCAAAAGGAAGATGTAAACTCTTGAAAAAGAGGTATCATGAAGTTGAATCTGACTTGTAAACTCTTTGCATTATGCTTTCACATGGGAAAGGTCAAGTCCGATCAATTTGATATAATGAGTCACCATATATTATTGCTTTTTTTTTTCTCTATCTCTTTATTATTTATCAAATACAAGCTTTATCTCCATAGATTCACACACATATTAGAGAATATTGGAACCTATATTATTCATTAATCATCAATACAATGTGTGTATTATATCGTATGGTGTATCCAATATATTTGCTTGTTTTGAAATATTGATGCAACTTCTTACATTATATGTTATTTTATTATACAGGAGGCCATAATATATATGATTTTATTTAATACATTATATATTAAGCATGGAACAAGATCATAATGAATTTTATTGAGTCATATAATCAAATTTTATAGCCCCAAGTCTGGAGTACTATTCATTGTGATCCAATGAGTTAAATCCTCACTGAAAACGGCTCCATTTTTCTTTTGATATAAAAAGAACGTCTCCAATTTTCAACAGGTGAAGCGTCAAGCCTCAGCCAGTAGCCCCCAGTAGAGGGCCCCCAGGTCACATGAACCAAGTCTCAACTTGGAGTGGGCAAGCCATCTTGGCAAAGCCCAAGCGTAACCCATCATCCTATCGCACCTACTTGGGTTACAAGTTTACATAGCTCGGCAGTTGTGGTGAATGGTGGAAATAAGTTAGATTTGCAATAGAGACCTAAAATATGATCTATATGAGGTTTGCCTTATGTAGTTTATTTAATTAAATATGTCAAACTCAAGTATAGACCTATTTAGTTAAATAGGTCTAGCCTATTTAAGTAAGACCCAATCTAAAACCTATTAGGCTATACCTATTTAAATTATTATTGTTATTATTATTTAATATATATATATGTATAATATAATTAATATAAATTAGTTTTGTGAATATTTTTATTTCTTTGATAAATTGAAATAGGTTTAGGGACATGTGTTGTATATGTTGAGATATTTTTTCTCAATATTTTTTGTATTGCCTTCTTTTTCGCGTGAAAATAAGTGAATTAATATGTGAAAAGTCTCACATAAATAAAATCATAATAAAAGAGAGATAGATGAGATTTATAAAAATAAAAAAAACTAATTGCTTTTCTATTATATTGTTTAAACATATGAATCATTATATATGAATCATGTACTTGGTGACTAGAAGTTTAAAGTTTAAGTTTTTTTTTAAACTAAGGTAATAGTTTTTTTTTTTACTTTGCCTTTTAATAATTTTTTCAGATTTTAATGTAGATCTAACCTATTTAATTAGGTATCACATAATTTAGCCTAATTCCACCGCAGTTATTTGTTTCAGATTTCAAGCAATGTGGGACTTCGGAACCAAACCAATGCCTCTTTAGAAGGTCATATGATGACTCGTTGCTTATAGAACACGATCTTAGCGAGCTCTGTTGTAATGTTCCGAAAGTCGGTGTTAAAGATAATCCAATCAAGCGAGGAACCCGTAAACTAAACCAGTTTATGATACCAACAAGTTTAATAATATCTTATGCGTTTCTTTTTTAGGTAAACAGATCTTATGCCATTTCTAGATATGCCCCCAAGGAAGACAAAAAGATGTGGGAGGGCCGGCTCAGCAAACTAATTATATTCAGTCGTACATTAAGATAAGAGAATATATATATATATATAATATAATTAAGAAGTATTTTACTCTTATTACATTTATAAGATATTATCTAGAAGATTTATTTGGTCTTATTTATAAAGTATGATATCAGATTTTCATATCAATTTCTTACTTCACCATTAATAACTTTATTGTCTAATAAATTATTTTACTCTTTACTCCACAAATAATTATTACTATTTAAATAAGAAGTATGGGTGAAATTGGAAACTTATGCTAATTTTTTGTAACTTTAAAAGTATAACTAACTCTTCTTAATATTTGTACACTGGTCAATAACACCTTATAAATACAATTGAAAGGAGTATTTATGATCAGTAAGGACAAATTTGAGTCTAATCAACTGATTACTATGAGTCAACTGTATATTATTATCTACTACTTGCTGGCTTCCAAGATAACAACATTGACTTGTGAGACACTGAAAACATGAAGATGATAAATATATACTCCCTCCCTCTGATCCATATTATAGGAGGTTTTTAATTGTGTTTGTAACACCCTACTCCAATACACCTTCTCACTTGACCAAAATACTACAAGAACTAACCAAACACAATCCAAACACTTCGATTTTACCTTCCAAAATAGCCGGGCAGCGGAAAAATACTACAAGACACCTAAAGAACACCAGAACAGCCATGATAGAGTGTATGGCTGTGGCTGCTATGATACCGCCACGGCGTTGGTGCTTTTGGGTTTCAGTCTTGTCAAAACCAGGGGATTGGCGCCGCAGCGCCCCCTACTGATATCATATCAATAGAATTTCAAAGTCTCAAGGCGAACTTCCAACGCGCATAACTTTATACTTAGACGTCTGATTAACCTAATTCCAACTCTTACAAGTCAATCTTGTTTCGATCTAACCATGGACACTAATTTCACTTCAATCCATCTCTGTATGGAGATTTTGGACACCCGACACTGTTTTGACCACTTTTTGACTAAAACTCACCACAAACCTCCTCCAATTGCCACCAAAGGCAAATAAGAACTCAGGGACCATTCACACAGGTCCTAATCAACTTAACCAACTCGTCTAAAGATGTTTCATCTCAAAGGAACTACTTCTTTGAGATTTGACCCCCTTGTACCTCCAATTGACAAAGTGGCCTATAGGCCCAAAACTCACATACTTGGTCCAAATTCCCCTTTGGGCTTACACACATAATCAATTCAACTCGTAGACACCTGTTCTAGAAAGAATGACCCATACCAGGGCCTCGACATTCATCGCATTCATTTACTATACATAAACATACATACTACATCATTCCATATCAATCATTATCAATAACATACATCCATTACAATCACCCTATCCTACTTAACACAACATACATAGACAATACATAAATGCACTACAGTGACTTAATATTCCCGATGCCGAAGTGGCTATGCTTCCCTTGTCTTCTCTAGGCTAGCGCCAGAACCTTCACCTGAAATGTTAGTTTATGGGAAAGGGGGTGTGAGACAATGTCTTAGTAACAGGGGACAACCACACATAATATATATACTGATCCACATAATCGTGCACATGGTGCAATGAAATGCTAATGAATGGTATGCAAGTTCTCCCTCATACACGGCTAGAATCATGAGCTGTTGTCATCACAAGACATTTTAATAGATGATTTCCTTCTAGTAGTCGATAAAGACTGATTCTGGAACATCACTAAGCTCACCTTACACTAATGCAACCTGGCCAAATGTTACCCTAGAGCTCGGATCGTGGCTCTCCTCTCCCTGGACCACCAGGAATTAATGATGATTTAGGGAATGTGCACTCCTAATCCACTGCTACCTGACTCTCCTGGCCATAGAAAATGATTTAGTGACAATGATGTTTCATCATATCATCTTATCCATTACTGCCTGGCTCTCCCAAGGAGATGATTTAGTGACAGGGATCTTTATCATGTCATCATCATTTATCATATCATATCATCATCATCACCTCAACATCAATCTCTAACTATACAATCATATGATGATTGTAACAAACCTTATTACATTATCCCTAACTTGGTCCCAAGCTAATCAAGTGTCTTTGGTATTATGTGCAAAATCGGAGGAAACATGATGGAGGAAGAATCAACGTGGAGGAAAATGAGCTCCATGCCGCGGTAAGGAGCAGGGCCGCCGCGGCGAGAGCGAGCTCCAGAGGGATATTTTGCTGAGTAGATGTGGTGGCGCCGTGGTGAGCTTTCCTGAGGCCATAATAGAAGTCAAGAAATTAGTTTAAATTAGAATTATTTTAGATGAACAGATGAAAAAGAAATGGAGGAGAACTGAGGGAGTAGTGCTAGGGTTCGAGTTTTCTAGCCATTGGGAGTGTTTTTCGGCATCCAAGAGCTTGAATCTTGGTAGGTAAGTGATCTCTACTCCTCCCTTTCCATTTTCTTCGGTTTTGAGTTAGGTTTTCTCGGTTATATGTGGGATCTTTGGTTTTGGCCGAATCCCACCGATTAAAATGGATGAAATGGGGTTAATAGAGTGTGATTTGGTGTTCTTGTTTATTGGGTATGAGTATTGAAAGGATTATACATGATTTAAGCTTAACCCTAGGTAGGTTATATTTGGTTAAGGCTCTTGGGAATCCGAAGTGCATGGTCATGAGTAGTGTTTGAATGGTCTTTAGGAGTTTAATGATATATGAAAGTGGGGTAGGAACCTTGGGTTAGGCCTAAATGGTTGAATTGTGGTTGTTGATCAAGTTGTATATTGTGTTAATTGATGTATAATGGTATTGTAAAGATTGTTTGGTTGTTCAGAGAAGTCAAGTCGTGGGATTGACATTTAAGAAAGCTTGTGGAATCACATGTGTGTGGTATTGACAACTTAAGGTAACCGGATGTTTGTATTATTTGTATTGTATATGTATATTATGTTGATATATATATGTGTGTGTGTGTGTATATATATGTTTCCGTTCATACCATGATATGGATATGTGTGTATGTATGGTTTTTCTTTATATCGTGGTATACACACGGCTAGACACATAGGGTATGATAATTATGATGACTATGATGATTAGAGATGATGATGATGATGTGACATGACATGATGTATACATGACATTGTGATACATGATGATGATGATTACATGATGATATGATATGAGCATCACCACATGGCATTGTGAGATTGTGATATATGGTGGATTGGGTGGTGATGACGATATGATATATGAGATATGATTATATCATATATGATTAGGGAGGATAAGGATGGGATTCCTGCGGCTAAATTGCCTCTTATGGCCAGGAGGAAAAGGCGTGCAGTGGATTGCACCTTCCCTAAATCGCTACCAATTCGTGGTGGAAAAGGGGAAAGAGAGCCACGATCTGAGCTCTAGTGTAATCTTTGGCCATGTTGTATTAAGGTAAGGTAAGCTTGGTGTTATCACGGAATCAATCTTCACCGACTATTGGAAGGGAATCACCTATACGAAATGTTCTGTTATGACGATAGCTTGTGATTTTAACTGTGTGTGAGGGAGACATGCATTCCATTTCATATTGCAGTCATGAGATTGTATGAGTTATATATATATATATATGTGTGTGTGTGTGTGTGTGTGTGTGGTTGTCCCTGGTTACTGAAATATTGTCTCACACCCCTTTTCCAATGAACTAACCCTTTCAAGTGAAGGTTCTGGCACTAGTCCTGAGAAGACGAGGGAATAGCTCATCGGATGTGGGAATATCAAGTTTGTGTAGTATTTGTGTTGTCTATGTACGTTGTGTTAAGTAGGATAGTGTATTGTAATGGATGTGGGATTTTGGATGGTTGTAATGATATGGTTGTTGTTGGTATGTTATGGATGCGGTCTTGTGTTGTTTCGTGGTTTTATGATGTTTTGTGGTGCATGTGTCGTTTTGGATGTTGGGGTGTCACTATGGTAGTGTTTGTGAGCCCAAAGGTGGAATTAGGTCTTGTTGGTGTGTTTTGGACTTATAGTCCACTTTGTCAATTGGGGTTCAAGGGGGTCCAATCTCAGAGGTGTGGTTCCTTTGAGGTGAAACCTCTTTGGATAAGTTGGTTAAGTGGTTTAGGGTCTGTGTGAATGGTCCTGAATGGTTAGGTTGCCTTTGGTGGCAAATGGAAGTTGTAAGTTGTGAGTTTTGGTCAAAAAGTGGCAAAAATGATGTCATGTGTCCAAAATCTCTATACAGAGATAGATTAAGGTGAAATTGATGTCTATGGATAGATTAGGACCAGATTGACTTGTAGGAGTTGGAATTAGGTCAATCAGAGATCATAGCATAAAGTTATATGCATCGAAAGTTCGCTTAAGAAGTTGGATTTTACTGATGTAGTATCAGCATAGGGGCACCATGGTGCTAGGAAGCCAGGCCGCGGTGCTAGAGAGTCAGTGGACGTGAGAGAATTTGAGAAGGTTCAAAGCCATGGTGATACTGTAGCAGCCGCGGCCCTAGCCTAGATTTTGGTGTCCTTTGGCATTTTTCCTCTACTCTGTGGTTTTGGGAAGGTAATATGAGATGTTTAAGTTATGATTGGTTGGAGCATTGAAGTTTTTTGTCAAATAAGGAGGTATTTGGGAGTAAGGTATTACAATGATGATGTAAATGCCATGTCAACATGCCTCGAAACGCATACATATATATATATCATCACAATCATCATATGGACATGCTAGCATCGAATGGTATGGGGATGCTACAAAATCATACACACATGTCATATACATTTATCCTAACTCAACTAGCCGTGTGCATACCATGATCTATAGGAAACTATACACATACATAACCAATATCGTGGTATGAAAAGGAACATGCATATATGTATATATATTAACATATAATCACATAATACAAACACCTGGTTACCTCTAGTTGTCAATACCACACTTGCGGATTCCACAAGCTTCTTGAATTGCCCAACAAAACTCCTACCCCCCTAGGTCAACTAAATACCTCTACAATACCATAAAATCCTCCATTAACATAATATACCACTTAACCAAAAACAACAATTCGACCATATAGGCCTAACTCAAGGTTCCAATTAACCCTACTTTCATGTATCATTGAGCTCCTAAAGACTATCTAAACTCTAACCAATCACATACATTTCGGATTTCTTGCTTCCACACACAATACCAATCTAAGGTTAAGCTTAAATAATGCATACTCTTTCTAAAACTCACACCCAAACGTCATAACCACCAAATCACGCTCCATTAATCCCATTTCATCCATTTTAATGGAGAGGGAGGATCAAGAACCACTTACCAACCAAGATTGGAGCTTCTAGATGCCGAAAAACACCTCTAAAGGTTGGATCAGCCCTAGTATAACTTCTTCTTTCTCCCTCCATTTTCCTTTTGTCTGTTCGTTCGAAATGATTTGATTTAAACAGAAATCCCGGTGTTTGTCGCGGCTCTAGTAAGCCCGCCGTAGAGTGGAGCTTCTTGGCCTGGAAAACATCTCCAAAATTGCAGCTTTCTAGCCATGGCGGTCCTATTTTACGCTGTGGCGTGGAGCTCCTTTTCTCCACTATCATTCTTTCCTCTAGTTCTGCACATGACATCAATTACACTTGGTTAGCTAGGGAATAAGTTCAGAATAATGTAAGAAGGGTTGTTACAGTTTCAAGCTTATTAAGAAAAGTTACTTACATACTTTAAAATAAAAAAAAAACTTAAGGAATTATATATATATATATATTATATGTGTGTATACTCCCTTCGGTCCATATTATGATGGTTCTTCTAAAACTCTTATTTGGTCCACAATATAGGGAATTATGTAATTTTCAATAAAATTTATTTTTTATCCCTATTAATTATCATACCATAAGTTGGAAAAAAAGGAGAGAAATGATAAAATTTGAAAATAATTTTTATTGGTAATTAATGAGGATGAAATTGGTAATTAATAAGGTTTGTCTTGGAGGACAAACCTTTAATGCCATCACTTGAGTAGTATAGTAGTATTACCCAGGTCGGCACTGACAATGGATCGAAGAGTGGTTATATAGAGTAATTTGAGTCATAGTTTTGTCGATGTGGGGCTAGCTAGCTAGCATGTAACAACCCTTATTACATTGTCCTTAACCTGGTCACTAGCTCACTAAGAGTCTTTGGCATTGTTTGCAGTACCGAAGGATACAGGATGGAGGAAGAATCAAAGTGGAGAAGAAAAGAGCTCTATGCCCCAGCGAGAAGTAGGGCCGCCATGGCGAGAGCTAGCTCCAGAGAGATATTTTGCTGACTAGATGTGGTGACGCCACAACGAGCTTACATAGGGCCATGGTGAGAATCAAAAAATTTGTATAAGTCAGAAACATTTCAGTCGAATGCGGAAGAAAGAAATGGGGGGAGCAACGAATAAGCAGTGAGAAGCTATGCTAGGCCACACAAAATCTGACCTGAGGGGATATTTTCTGGAACCAGGGAGCTGGATTAATGGTTGGTAAGTTGATCTTGCTTCCTCTCTTCTCTTTTCTCTTCGGATTTTGGTTTGGAATCAGTGGGAGTATGTGGGTTTTCGAGTTGAATAAGAATCCATCGATTAAAATGCTTGTTTTGGTGTTGTAAAAGTGTGATTTAGTGTTATTGAAGCTTGGGTTTGAGTTTTGGTTGGATTATGATGGTTTTGAGTTAAACCCTAGGTTAGAATTTGGGAAAAGAAGTGGAAATCTGAAATGGTATGTGTTTGTATGTGTTTGAATGGCTGTTTAAGGTTTATTGGTATGTGTGTATATTGTTAGAACTCCGGGTTAAGCTTGGACGGCTAGATTGTGGATTGTAGTGTTATGGGAGTTATGTTAATTAAAGATATTATATTGTTGTAATGGTAGATTGGCTAATCGGAGGCATATAGTTTGTGATTGGGGTGCCGTGGAGGCTTGCCTAAGTCCCTGTGTGCGTGGTGTTGACAACCTGAGGTAACCGGGTGTTTATTTGTATTGTATTGTTTGTATTGTATGATAGTACATATATTTGTGTATATAAGCATGTTTCTTTCATACCACGATATAGATGTGTTTGTGTGTGCTATTTTTTACATATCGTGGTATGCACATAGCCTGATGATGATTATGATTATGACGATAATTACATATGTGATGATGATATTGGTATGATATGATATGATGCATAGCATGACATTGAGAACATGATGATTATTATATGATGATACATGAGCATCACCACATGGTATTGTGAGATTGTAATATATAGCGGATTGAGTGGTGATGATGTGATGACGATATGATATATGATGATATATATGTTAGGGACGATAAGGATGGAATATATATAAGTTAGGGAGGAAAATGATGAAATATATATGTTAGGGAGGATAAGGATAGGATGCTTGGGGCTAAATGTCCTTCTATGGCTAGGAGGGGAAAGGCGCGCAGTGGACTGCACCTTCCCTAAATTACCATCAATTCGTGATGGTCCAGAGGAAAGAGAGGCACAGTCCGAACATTAGTGTTACCTTTGGCCGGGTGCACTAATGGGAGGTGAGCTTGGTGATGTCCCAGAATGAGTCTTCACTGACTGTTGGAAGGGAATTACCTATACAAAATGTCCTGTTATGATTATAGCCCGTGGTTCTAGCTGTGTGCAAGGGAGACATGCATTCCATTCATTTCACATTACATTCACGGATTGTATGAGTTATATATGTATATGTTAGTTAGGCTGACTTCCTAAGAGGGGGGTGAATTGGGAAGATTAAAAATTTTCTGCACAAGGTGAAAACAATGATGAAAGCAAGGTATGACAGAAAAACAGAGTATAAAGCAGTAAGATGAAAGAGTAGAGATAGGGAGAAGAAAAACTCTGATATTTATCCTGGTTCGGTCTCTCCACTTGACCTACGTCCAGTCCTCAAGTCACCACTTGAGATTTTCCACTATACTGCAAGAATTCAACGGGCTTCTTGCTAATGCCACAGTACACAGCTTATGCTCTGTTTTCTAGAGCTCACTCAATCACTCTCTGCACTTTCACAAAGTGCTTCCCAATCCCTTGTGACATCCCCTCACAAGAAAATCTATCTTCCAGATGAAGATTAGATTGTTTACAAAGATGAAACTCTTTAGAATAGAGTGAATATGAAAGTTGAAGTACAAGTATTGAAGTAAGAGGGTAAAAGTCTTTGAGTAGAAGATTTGACAGAATTTCAGTATATACAAAGTTTGTTTCATTACCTACAACTTCAAATGATGTTGTATTTATAGATTTAGGTCCCAACTATTCATTAGAGACAAAATCTATCCGTTGGGGAAGTTATCCAACGGTTACTCTGAAAAACTATCCATTAACCAACCGCATTTAATGCTTCTGATATACTGAAATTCGAATTTCGGTTGGTCAATAGACGAATTTCGCAAATACCGAAGGTTAACAGCTTCAACGTTGAAAGACCGAAGTTCGTCTGTCATGAAGTGAAATTTGAATTTTGATATTTTGAAAATGTTTCTATGTAGTGACATATGAATTTTCAAGTGGAAAGTTTTTCTATTAAGTGTGAACAGTATTTTCAATTTGCTACAGTGCCCTCAAAATTCGAATTTTGGAACCCCAAAATTCGTCTGTCCGTAGCATGCTCAAGAAGCACAGTAGTTCATTTTCTTTCGAAATTTGAATTTTAAAAGAGTGAAGTTCTTCTGTCAGAGAGACCTCTTTTCAGATTTACTTCAACATTCGAATTTGTAAACATTGTCCTTCGTATGTCATCATATCATTTCAACAAACTCACAACTTTAGCTTCTGAAATTCAAATTTCCATGTTTAAAGTTCGTCTGTCAGAGAGCAATTTTTGAAACTCAATATAATCTTGATTTCAGATGAACTTTAACATTGTTTCAGACGAATTTCTTCAGTTTTCACAAGTTTCATTTTGTCTGAAATTCGAATGTTCAAAACCCAAGGTTCGTTTGTTGCTCAAAAGCTTCTTTCAGACACTTATGAAAATTTGAATTTTGGAAAATCAAAATTCGTCTGTCAGAGAGGCATCTTTTCAGACTTATTCAGTTTTAGCTAGAAATTTGAATTTTCAATGCCAAAGTTCAAATTTCCAATATGACAGTTCAATATAAACTTTTCAAACTTCATCTGTTGGTGGGTATTTTTCAAATATTTCATGATTTAACATAAAATCAAGGTTTTAAAACATCTTTTCATCAAATCAAAGTCTTTTACCCATATTTAAACATAACTAATGGTCCTACAACAAATCTTGCACAGATTACTCAGAACTTCTTCACTTGAAACATTTTGAGCTCCTTTGATATATTCATTCCAAGCTCTTGAATGTTAGTTTGGAATCATCAAAACTCTAGATTCAACAGTATATATATGTGTGTGGTTGTCCCTAGTTATTGAGATATTGTCTCACACCCCCCTCCATGACTAACCTTTTAGGTGAAGACTTTGGAGCTAGTTCAAATAAGATCAAGAAGTTAACAGTCTCTCCGTCTTTGAGAATTCCAAGTTTAGTTAGTGGTTGTAATTTAGTTTATGGAATTCTGTGCCAAGTAGGTTGATATAGGTTGGTTACCTGGATAAGTGTCATAGGAGTATAGAGATGTATGTAATGTAATGACGTGTGATGATGATAGTAGACCCCGGCATGGGTCTTTAATGTATGAGCAAGTATTTTTATGCTAGAATGGTCGTCTGTGAGCCAAAGGTGGTTTTGGGCCATGTATGTGAGTTTTGGGCACATAGCCTATTATTTGGATTTAGGGTTCAAGGTAGTCAACTCTCGAAGGAAATGTTTGTTTGGGATAAAACCTCCTTGGACATGTTGGTTTAGCCAAATATGACCTGTGTGAAGGGTCTCTAAGTGTCCATTTGCCTTTGGTGGCAATTGGAGGTGATAGGTTGTGAGTTTTGGTCAAAAAGTGACTAAAACGGTGTTGGCAATCCAGAATCTCCAAATAGAGTTGGATTCGAGTGAAATTATTGTCCATGATTAGATAATGATGAGAGTGACCTGTAGGAATTGGAATCAGGTCAATCGGAGATCGGAGTATGAAGTTATGTTCGCCGGAAGTTGGCCCGGTAAATCTGCAATTTGCTGATACAAGTTCTAATGCTGGGGCCGCGGCTCTAGAAAGCCAGGTTGCTATGCCAGCAAGTCAGTAGGTGTCAGAGAATCTGTGATGGGTCGGAGTCGCGGTGCCATAGTAGCTGGTAGCGGCCCTAATTCAGTTTGTTGCTTTTTAAGCATTTTTCAAGGTTTTGGTGCTCTGGAAGATAAGCTTTGGAGTGGTTTAATTGTAAATTGGAGGTATTTGAAGTATTTGGTCAAGGTTTCGAGGTTGAGAGTTGTTAGGGTGTTACATTTTGGTATCAGAGCAATGGTTTAGGCCATTGTTTCTGCTCATGGAAATACTTGGCACAATATGGATTACATAAACTTGTATATTCCTGATGTAATATTAGTCCAGAGTCATATAACTAATTATGTTGCCATTGGTGTATAGAGGGAAAGATGTATTACAGGAGGTAAGCAAAGTAATAGTGATCTCTAGAGAGAGATGCACGAGAAATGGGTTATGCTAAATGACTAAGTTATTGATTAAGGAAGAACATTGAATAGAATGCAGAGCAGTTAACTGGCAAAGATATGGTGATGTAAATGAAGAACCCAGTATCTATGTGAAGTTCAATGCAAGAGAGGTCAAGTTAACGAGTATAAGGTAATATGAATGATGGAATCGATGTGGATGTGATGGAGCCAGAGGGGCCCTAAGAGTTGGGAGAAGAGGTATCTTCTTTCAACTGAAAGACTTTTGAAAGTTAATCCACCAACTTTCGAAAGTAAGCAGAAACATGCGATGGCTAAAGAATGGGTGAATCAATTAGAAACTATATTTGGTGCTTTGGATTGTATCTTTGAATAAAAGGTGTAATTTCTAATACCCTACCTCCAAACACCTCTAGAATCAACCAAAAACTTCAAAATCCAACCAAATGCAACCCAAACATCTCAAAATAACTTCCAAAAACTTCAGAACAGCGGAAACGAACCAAACAACATCAAAATTTAGGCTGGGGCAGCGGTTGCTATAGTACCGCTGCGGCTCTAGACCTCCCTTGTTTTTCACTCGCTACTGGACTATGTGGCACTGCGGCCTACTTCCTGGCGCCTTGGCCCCCCATGCTAGTTTTCTATACTAGCAAACTTCATCCATCGAGGCAAACTTTCGATGCATATAACTTAATGCTCCGACCTTCGATTGACTTGATTCCAACTCCTACAAGTCAATCTAGTCCCAATCTATCTATAGACACCAACTTTACCTCAATCTAACTCCGTATGGAGATTCTGGACCCCTAAAACCTTTTTGGCCATTTATTGACCAAAACTCACCACTAACCACCTCCAATTGCCACCAAAGGAAAATGGTCACTCAAAGACCATTCAAACATGTCCAAAACCCCCAAACCAACTTATCTAAAGAGGTTTCATCTCAAAGGAATCACTCCTCTGAGATTTGACCCATTTGAATCTCAATTTGACAAAATGGGCTACAGGCCCTAAACTATACCAACTAGGCCCAATTCCACCTTTCATCATACATAACACATGCAACACATTTCCACATATATAACCATGCATACATCCATCCATAACAATCCTTACAATGTCATTCATCAATCCATTACAAAACATTCTATCTTACTTGGCACAAGTTACATATCCAAAACACATAAACTACATAGACCTAGTATTCCCACGCCCGATGCTACTCACGCGTCTTCTCCGGACTAGTGCCAGAACCGTCACCTGAAAGGTTAGTTCATGGGAGAAGGGTGTGAGCCAATATGTCAATAACCGAGAACAACCACACACACACAGATATATATATATATATACATATATCTCATACAATTCATGAATGCAATGTGAAATGAATGGAATGCATGTCTCCCTTGCAGGGATCCCATCCTTATCCTCCCTAACATATATATTCCATTCTTATCCTCCCTAACATATATATTCCATCCTTATCCTCCCTAACATATATATATTATCATATATCATATCGTCATCACATCATCACCACCCAATCTACCATATATCACAATCTCACAATGCTGTGTGGTGATGCTCATGTATCATTATATAATAATCATCATGATCTCAATGTCATGCTATGCATCATGCCATATTATATCAATATCATCATCACATATGTAATCCCCATCATAATCATAATCATAATCATAATCATCATCTAACTGTGTGCATACCATGATATATAGAAAATAGTACACATAAATACATCCATATCATGGTATGAAAGAAACATGCATATATATACAAATATATGTAACATCATACAATACAATACAAACAAACACCTGGTTACCTCAAGTATCAATACGACACACGCGGATTTCACGAACTTCTTGAGTTGTCCAACACGCTTGAACCCTTATTGGGTTACCAAACAACCTTCATAATATCACAATTCCTTAATTAACACAATATGCCAATAACCAAACATCACAATTCAACCAATTTAGCCCTAACTCAAGGTTCCAACACCTCTTTTGTGCATCAATAAGCTCTTGGGGACTATTCAAATACTACTCAACCACATACACTTCGGATTCCCAAGAGCCCAAACTGAAAACAACTTCGAGTTAAACTCAAATCATATATACTGTAACATCCTACCTCCTGACACCTCTAGACTTGACCAAAAACTTCAAAATTCAAGCAAACACAACCTCTACATCTCAAAGCAACTCTTTAAAGCTTTAGAACAGCAAAAATTAACCAAACAACACCAAAAACAGGGTTGGGGACGCGGTTGCTACAGTACCGCTACAGCTTCGGCCTCCCCTGTTTCACCATGGCTTCTGGACATTATGGCGCTGCGGCCAGCTACCCTGTGCCGCGGTGCCTCCTACTGGTTTTCTATATCAGCAACTTTCACACTCCGGGGCGAGCTTCCAATGCCCATCACTTTATGCTCTGATCTCCGATTGACTTGGTTCCAACTCCTACAAGTCAATCTAGTCCCAATCTAGCTATAGACACTAACCTTACCTCAATCCAACTCCGAATAGAGATTCTGGACCCCTGATACCATTTTGGCCACTTATTGACTAAAACTCACCACTAACCACTTCCGATTGCCACCAAAGGCAACTGGTCACTCAAAGACCATTCAAACATGTCCAAAACCCCCAAACCAACTTATCCAAAGAGGTTTCACCTCAAAGGAACGACTCCTTTGAGATTTGGCCCCTTGGAACCCCAACTTGACAATCGGGCTACAGGCCCTAAAACACACCAATTAGGCTCAAATCCAACTTTCATCATACATAACACATGCACACAACATACATACCACAAACAACCTCTTTTCCACATACAACCATACATACAACCATCCATAACAGTACTCTTAATGTCATACATTCATTACAAACAATTTTATCCTACTTGGTATAAGATACATTATCCAAATACAAATACTACATAGACTATTTCCATGTATGCAGCTACTCCGCATCTTCTCCGGACTAGTGCCAGAACCGTCACCTGAAAGGTTAGTTCATGGGAGAGGGGTGTGAGATAATGTCTCAGTAACCGGGGACAACCACACACATACATATATATACATATATCTCACACAATTCATGAATGCAATGTGAAATGAATGAAATGCATGTTGCCCTTGCAGGGACCCCATCCTTATCCTCCCTAACACATATAATCCATCCTTATCCTCCCTAACATATATATATATATATATTCCATCCTTATCCTTCCTAACATATATAATCTATCCTTATCCTCCCTAACATATACATATATCATCATACATAATATCGTCATCACATCATCACCACCCTATCCGCCATATATCAGAGTCTCACAATGTAATGTGGTGATACTCACGTATCATCATATCATCGTCATCATAATCATCATAATGTCATGTATACATCATGTCATATCATATCAATGTCATCATCACATATCTCATCATCATAATCATAATCATCATCTAACTGTGTACATACCACGATATATATAAAAATAGTACACACAGACAAATCAATATCGTGGTATGAAAGAAACATGTATATATATACATAACTATACGCACTATCATACAATATTGATAATACAATATAAATAAACACCTGGTTACCTTAGGTTGTCAATACCACACACGTGAGTTTCACAAACTTCTCGAATTATCCAATACGCGTGAACCTCTCTCGGTTAACCAAATAACCTTCATAATAACACAATTCTTCCATTAACATGGTATGCCATTAAACCAAACATCACAATTCAACCACCGTAGCCTAACCCAAGGTTCTAACACCCCTTTCATGCATCAATAGGCTCTTAGGGACCATTCAAACACTACTCAAACACATATACTTCGGATTCCCAAGAGCCCTAACCGAAAACAACCTAAGGTTAAGCTCAAAACACATATAATCCCTTCAAAACTCACATCCAAGCAACAAGAATACCAAAACACACTTCATTAACCCCATTTCATCCATTTTAATCAGTGAATTTCAGCCAAAATCGAAGATCCTAACTCAAAATTGAAAAACCCCAAATTCCAACCAAAGAAAATGGAGAGGGAGGAGTAGAAATCACTTACCAACTTGAATCCAAGCTTTCAAAGGCTGAAAACAACTCCCAATAGCTGAAAAACATGAACCCTAGCAGAGCTCCCTCGGTTCTCCTCCATTTTCTTTCTTTCTGATCGTCCGAAATGATCTGAATTTAAACAAAATTCCTGATTCTTGCAGCGGCTCTAGATATCTCACCGCAGCTCCAGCAATTTTCAGCCAAAAAGAGCCACTGGACTTGCTCTTGCTATGGCGTGGAGCTCTTTCAGACTCCACGTGAACCTTTCTCCGTCTTGTTTCCTCTAGTCTTGATCACAATGCCAAGAAAAATATCATGAGGGGTGTTACATATACACCCTTCAAAACTCACATTCAAGCAACAAGAACACCAAAACACACTTTCTTAATCCTATTTCATTCATTCAAATCATTGGATTTTGGCCAGAACCGAAGATCTAAACTTATAACCGAAAAACCCCAAGTTTCAACTGAAGAAAATGGAGAGGGAGGAGTAGAAATCACTTGCCAACTTGAATCCAAGCTCTTGGACACCGGAAAACACTCTCAATGGCTGAAATCTTCAAACCCTAGCAGAGCTCCCACGTTTCTCCTCCATTTCTCCTTCGTTCATCTGATTGAAATGCTCTGGATTTAAACAAAAATCTCGATCCTTGCTGCGGCTTTGAGTAGGTTCACCGTGGTGCCGATGCTTCCAGCCGAAAACTTCATTCTAGAGCTCTTCTCACCACGGTAGCCCTACTCTAAGCCGTGGCGTGGAGCTCAATTTTTCTCCACTTGAGCCTTCCTCCGTCCTGTTTTCCTCCGATTCTACACACAATGCCAAAACAAAGTCATGAGGGGTGTTACATAATTTGTAGTACTCAAGATGGAAAAGGAGGCTGAGCAGTGGAGGAGGCGAGTCTTACTAAGTGTTAAGGCTTTGGGAGCTCGCTTAGAAATCAAGGAGTAGTTATTGGCGGTGACGTATACATTTGTTGAGGACTAGCGTGTGAAGTTACATGTTTTGTCTCAGTGAATATGGGAGACTAATGAGGATAAGAGAAATTTCAATAATCTATGCTTTTTCTATCCAAATTTTCCAAGAGGAAATTAGCAAAGGAAGTTGAATAGCTCTAAGTATAGAAGATAAGGGCAGGTTGTAGAGTAATCTAAGTGGTAGGCATTATAAGGATTGAATATGGAAGTGATAATGGAATCCTCAAGTTTGAATGTTGAGGTAGTTAAAGCAGTGGAAGAATCATGAGAGAATCCAATCCGTTGGTTTGGATACCAAGTTGGATATAGTAATGGCGAAGAACGAGTTAATTAGTTGGAGTTGTATTTGAGGTAAATGATAGGTGCTCTATAGTTAACATGGTATTTGCACGATGAAGGTCACGACAGTGATGGTAACGGTGATCTGAGTGCCATCAAGGAGGATAATGAAGAGATAGTGACTGTCATCTGGAGTGTCATGTTTGTGGATTGTGCAGAAAGTGGTTGGATAATTTTAGAATAAATAAAATGATCAATCAGTACTGAAAGAATATAAGTTATGGTTAAGAAGGTCACCAGAGTCCTTTGGGCTGAACCCAAGTTGAGGAAGAGACTCTTGTCTATTTTTATGATGGATAAGGGTCCGGAAGGAGGCGGAGTTAAATTGTGAGATAGAAGATTATTTGGAATTGGATGTATTGATTAGTTTTGTAAATTGGAGGACGGCCAGTATGGGTTTGGACAAGGATTGTCTTGATACCCCATAAAGAGTAATATATGGTGAATGAGTTGAAAGTTTAAATTGTAAGAGATTAAGGGCAAGTTTTACAAGTAAGAATAATTACAAGAGATGCTTAGGCTATGAGGAGTATAGGAAGTGAATGTCATGTAAGGATTTTGAAGTTGAAAAAGGAGTCCTCATAGCTATCTCCCTATGACTCCGAATAAGGTTTGCATGAAGAATGTATTGTCAACTAGTTGTGGACGAGAAGTTAACCTAATTGATGGCGGTGGTTTGTGGAAGTGATTCAAGTATTGAAATGTCATGGGTTTGGACTGAAGGAGGTTTCTTTCTTGGTATATTCCCTTGTCATAGAATGAATTATGGGATGATATATTACAAATGTAATGTGTCGGTTCCCTTCAGGATGCGTAAGGGTAGAAGTTGTTGAGCTAACCCCTTTCCATATGCTTTTACCCCTGGGTTTTTCCTAGTAACATCTTTGGAGAATATGGGAAGTCGTTGTTATTAGGAAGCATGAGATAATCCTACATGATATGGAATCATGAGTCTAGAACTATTGGTTAACTAATTGAGGCTTAATGCCAGCTGGTTACACGTTTAACGCACCGGTTACTTGTGGTATGAGGCACTAGTGGACTGAGAGGGAAAGACTTGGTGATGATATCTACAGGAACCCAATTCAGCTTTAATTCATGGTCTTGGATGTTTATCTCATGAAAGATTGATTAGGTACAGCTGACCAATCAATCTGTATGTGGTAGCGATTCATTGATCATGAGAAAAGCGGTTTATCATCCAATGGAAGGAATTCCAAATCTTTTAATAATAATGAGAAGGAGAAGATGATTAAAGGCCTGAAAGTAGAGCTTGTATGGGATTCACAAAGATGGAGATAGGTAGTGTATTGTAATGGTAGAGTTGGATTGGAAAAAGAAATTTGAGTTGTGAGTAAGGACCCAAACATTGTTGGTAAAGGGTAAACAAGTTATAACTATGGTGTAGCAATGAGGGGTATTAGGCGGCTCATAGCCTCTTGCTATAAGCATCAAGACTATAAGGTTCGCAGTGGGAAATGAAACTTGAACAGTAGGATGGAAGTGTACATGGGGGATGCGAGTGCATTGTATAACCCTATGTGCAAAAGTGAAGGAATCAGAGTGAGCAGCAAAAGTAAATGTAAGAAGTACGCGGATAGGATACTAGAAAGGCTATAAGCTATACAATTGGAGAGGTTTATCCATAAGCAAGATTGTCGGAGAGATGCAATGTAATAAGAAGTGTGTGGAAAAGAAATAACATGGAATTAAAAGGATATAATTAAGTGGAAACAAGTATATAGTGTTAAAGATGAAAGGATGAGTAAGAGGGGAATAAGAATATGGCGATGGAAGTGAAAAGAAAATTGGAAGGACCTTTCTAAAGAATATAAGAAGTTAATGATTGGTTGTTGGTACGAAGGTTTTATGAGGTTATGGAATCATTTTGGAAAGTGGACTTACTATAAGGAAATATAGTTCGATCATTGAAGAAGTTGTGTTGATGCTAATGAGACCAAGGGAATTTTAGTGGACTTTAAAGATGTGATGGTTTTGCCTATGCCTTTGGTAGTGCCATTTGGTTGAGAAGTGTAAGATAGAGAGTTTTTATATGGTATGCGCTTGGACAGTGCAATAAGAATGACTTTTGAAATGTCCGGTGATGGTTTTAAATTGGTTAATGCCAAAGGTGTAGCTAATAGATTCCATGAGATGCTATAAGTGTGGTTAATCTAACGTATACTACTAAGTTAAGGAAGGCGCAGTATTGACATGCAATTTGATGCCAAAAGAGATAGTGATATGGAGATCAAGAAGTGATGATGTAAAATTTTGAACAGTAAATTGTGTAGTAAGAGAAATGGCAACATTGAGTCTGATGATTTGAATTGTCAAGCAGTGGATCATCTTGCTTGACAAATCTCGTCTATAATGGTAGTGAAAGAGAGAGAGCTGTCGGTTGAAGAGGAATGTGTGAAGGAAACAATAATACGTGTCATAGAAGAAGTAGTGGTGAGAAGTTCAATTGGTTGGATCGTTGCATATGGTGTGTATGGCTTAAGAAATCTCAAGATTAATAAAGGAGAAAGTAGTTGATTAAAGAGGAACATATAGATGAAGCAATATGAAGGTTTGATGATCAATGATTACTAAAGATGATTGATGCATAAAGAGTTTGCACATGGAGAATTTATATTCTACAATGGAATTTAGATAGGAGTTGACAGGATGAAGAGATTATGAGGAAATGAAATTTTTCTAGTAATGTAGTGATAAGGGATGAATTTCAGATGTTATAAAGTGAATGAGTTATGTTATGGAAATTTATAGTGTTTGACTAATGGAGCATCGTTAGTTTAAATAAATGGTAGATATGATCTAAATTCTAAGAGAAATGGTTAAAAGTGATTAACCATTTGAGATAATAAGTAATCATGTGGATAAATAAGGGAGAAAATCGAAAGTTAAGGAGAATGATGGTATATCCTAGAAGTTTTGATGGAACAATTGCGTGAAAAAGTTTGTTTTAGGGAGAAAGAACTCAGGTCGAGGTTGTTGTCCAGCCTTTCTTATGTCTGAAAACATAAGAAAGATTCGGCACTAAGATTGATTTTTAATGTAAATTGTATAAATTAGTGAAGATAGAAGTGAAGTATGAGACAGTGGTTCATTCACGAGATGCACAATAGAAGGTAGAAATTGAGAAAGTTGCCCAAAAGTCAAAGGATTTGCGTGAAAGGAGTTCGTTGTTCAGGGTTGAGACTAGCGTTCTCAAATTTCAAGGACGAAATTTTTTTTAAGGAGGGGAGAATGTAACAACGCTCATTACATTGTCCTTAACCTGGTCACTAGCTTACTAAGAGTCTTTGGCATTGTATGCAGTACCGAAGGATATAGGACGGACGAAGAATCAAAGGGGAGAAGAAAAGAGCTCCATGCTGCGGCGAGAAGCAAAGTCATCTCGGCGAGAACGAGCTCCAGAGAAATATTTTGCTGACTGGATATGGTGACGTCGCGGTGAGCTTATTTGGGCCCGCGAAGAGAATCGAAAAATTTGTATAAGTCAGAAACATTTTAGTTGAACGCAGAAGAAAGAAACGGAGGGAGTGACAGAGAAGTAGCGAGAAGCTCTGCTAGGGCACGTAAAATCTGACCTGAGGGGATATTTTCTAGACCCAGGGAGTTTGATTAATGGTTAGTAAGTTGATCTTACTTCATCTCCTCTATTTTCTCTTTGGATTTTGGTTTGGAATTGGTGGGAGTATGTGGGTTTTTGAGTTGAATAAGAATCCACCGATTAAAATGCTTGTTTTGGTGTTGTAGAAGTGTGATTTAGTGTTATTGAAGCTTGGGTTTGAGTTTTGGTTGGATTATGATGGGTTTGAGTTAAACCCTAGGTTAGAATTTGGGAAAAGAAGTGGAAATCTGAAATGGTATGTGTTTGTGTGTGTTTGAATGGTTGTATAAGGTTTATTGGTATGTGTGTATGTTGTTAGAACTCTGGGTTAAGCTTGGACAGCTAGATTGTGGATTGTAGTGTTATGGGAGTTATGTTAATTAAAGGTATTATATTGTTGTAATGGTAGATTGGCTAATCAGAGGCATATAGTTCGTGATTGGGGTGCTCTGGAGGCTTGCCTAAGCCCCTATGTGTGTGGTGCTGACAACCTGAGGTAACCGGGTGTTTGTTTATACTTATTGTTTGTATTATATTATAGTATGTATATTTATGTATATATGCATGTTTCTTTCATACCATGATATATATGTGTTTGTATGTACTGTTTTCTATATATCAAGGTATGCACACAACTAGATGATGATTATGATTATGACGATGATTACATATGTGATGATGATATTGATATGATATGACATGATGCATAGCATGACATTGAGATCATGATGATTATTATATGATGATATATGAGCATCACCACATGTCATTGTGAGATTGTGATATATGGCGGATTGGGTGGTGATGATGTGATGACGATATGATATATAATGATATATATGTTAGGGTGGATAAGGATGAAATATATATATGTTAGGGAGGATAAGGATGGAATATATATATTAGGGAGGATAAGAATGAGATCCCCGGGACTAAATCTTCTCCTATGGCCAGGATGGGAAAGGCACGCAGTGGATTGTACCTTCCTTAAATCACCATCAATTCTGTTAGATATGCTGGCTTCCCAAGAGGGGGGGTGAATTGGGAGATTAAAATTTTCTACAAAATGTCAATAAAGTGAAGAAAGCAAGGATGGCAGTAAAACAGAGTATAAGTGAATAACAAGTAAAAGTAGTAATAGAGAAAGGAAGACATAGATGTTTATCCTGGTTCGGTCTCTCAATCTTGACCTACGTCCAGTCCTCAAGCCACTACTTGAGATTTTCCACTATCATGCAAGAATTCAGTGGGCTTCTTGCAAATGCCACAGTACAGCTATGATACTCTGTTTTTAGAGCTCACACTTTCTCTCTTTGCACTTTAGCTAAGTGCTTCCCCAATCCCTTATGATATCCCCTCACAAGAAAATCTTTCTTCCAGATAAAGATAAGATTATTTACAATGGTTAAACTCTCTTAATCAGAGTGTATATGAAAGTTGGAGTACAAAGAATGAAGTATGTGAGAGTAAGAGACTTTGAGTTGATGATTTCGCAGAGTTTCAGTATATACAAAGTTAAAATCATTTTTCACAACTTCAAATGATGTTATATTTATAGATTTAGGTCTTAACTATATGTTAGAGACAAAATCTATCCGTTGGAGAAGTTACCCAACGGTTACTCTGAAATATTATCCGTTCACCAACCGCATTTAATGCTTCTGACACTCAAAGTTCGAATTTTGGTTGGTCAATAGACGAATTTTGCAGAAAATGAAAGCTAAAGACTTTAATATTGAACATTCAAAGTTCGTCTGTCATGAAGCAAAGTTCGAATTTTGATATTTGAAAAATATTTCTATGTTGGAATATACGAATTTTCAAGTTTAAGGTTCTTCTGGAAGGTATGAACAGTTATTCCATTTTGCTACAGTGCCTTCAAAATTCGAATTTTGATACTCAAAATTCGTCTGTCAGTAGGCAGTTCAATTAAGGCACAATAGTTCATTTATTCAAAATTTGAATTTTCAAAATGCAAAGTTCGTCTGTCAGAGAGGCCTCTTTTCAGACTTACTTCAAAGTTCAAATTTCTGAATATTATCATTTGTATGTCAACATATCATCATAACAGACTTACAAGCTTTATTTTTGAAATTCGAATTTTCATGTTCAAAGTTCGTCTGTCAGTGAGCCATTTTGATGCTCTTTCCAAACTCAGTAGTTTTCAGATGAATATTGACATATCCTCAGATGAATTTTTCATTTTTCATAAGTTGTATTTTGTCTGAAATTCAAATTTTCAAAAGCCAAAGTTCATCTGTCAGAGAAGCCTCTTTTTCAGACAAGATTCAAAATTCAAATTTTTGCAGTCAAAGTTCATCTGTCAGAGAAGGATTTTTTCAGACTTGTTCATTTTCAATACGAAATTCGAATTTCCAAAGCCAAAGTTCGAATTTTCAAAACAGCATATTAGTATAAACGTTTCAAACTTCGTCTGTTAGTGGGTGTTTTTCAAATATTCCATGGATAATCATAGAATCATAGTTTTAAAACATCTTTTGCCAATTCAAAGTCTTTTACTCAATTTAAATATGACTGTAAATTCTACATCTATTCTTGTGCTGGTTTTTCTTGAATTTCTCCACTTGAGATCATTTGTGCACCTTTGATATCTTCTCTCCAAGCTTTAGAAAGTTGGTTTGGAATCATCAAAATACTTGATTCAACAAATTTGTGATGGTCCAGGGGAAGGAGAGTCACGGTTTGAACATTAGTTTTGGGCACATAGCCCATTATTTGGTTTTGGGGTTCAAGGGAGTCAACTCTCGAAGGAAAGGTTTATTCAGGGTAAAACCTCCTTGGACATGTTGGTTTAGCCAAATATGATCTATGTAAAGGGTCATTGAGTGTCCATTTGCCTTTGGTGGCAATTGGAGGTGATAGGTTGTGAGTTTTGGTCAAAAAGTGGCCAAAACGGTGTTGGCCATCCAGAATCTCCAAATGGAGTTGGATATGGGTGAAATTGGTGTCCATGATTAGATAATGACGATAGTGACCTGTAGGAGTTGGAATCAGGTCAGCCAGATATCGGAGCATGAAATTATGCGCGTCAGAAGTTGGCCCGACAAATATGCAATTTGCTGATACAAGTTCTGATGTTGGGGCTGTGGCTCTAGAAAGCCAGGTCACGGCTCCAGAAAGTCAGTAGGCATTAGAGAATCTATGAAGGGTTGGAGCCGCGGTGCCACTGTAGCTGGCTGCGGCCCTAATTCAGTCTGTTGCTTTTTGAGCATTTTTCAAGGTTTTGGTGCTCTAGAAGATAAGCTTTGGAGTGGTTTAATTGTTTTTGGAGGTATTTGAAGTATTTGGTAAAGGTTTCGAGGTTGAGAGTTAGTAGGTGTTACATTTTGGTATCATGCAATTGGAGGTGATAGGTTGTGAGTTTTGGTCAAAAAGTGGCCAAAATGGTTTTGGGAATCCAAAATCTCCAAATGAAGTTGGATTCAAGTGAAATTGGTGTCCATGATTAGATAATGACGAGAGCGACTTGTAGGAGTTGGAATCAAGTCAATCGGAGATCAGAACATGAAGTTATGTGCGTCGGAAGTTGGCCCGGCAAATCTGCAATTTGCTTATACAAGTTCTGATACTGGGGCTGCGGCTCCAGAAAACCACGCCATGGCGCCAGCAAGACAGTAGGCGTTAGAGAATCTGTGAAGGGTCAGAGCCGCGGCTCCACTGTAGCTGGCCACGACCCTAATTCAATCTGTTGCTTTTTAAGTGTTTTTCAAGGTTTTGGTGCTCTAGAAGATAAGCTTTGGAGTGGTTTAATTGTAAATTGGAGGTATTTGAAGTATTTGGTCAAGGTTTCGAGGTTGAGAGTTGGTAGGGTGTTATATTTTGGTACTAGAGCAATGGTTTAGGCTAATGTTTCTGCTTATGGAAATACTTGGCACAATATGGATTACATAAACTCGTATATTCCCGATATAATACTAGTCCAGAGTCATATAACTAATTGTGTTGCCATTGGTGTATAGAGGGAAAGATGTATTGCAGGAGGCAAGCAAAGTAATAGTGATCTCCAGAGAGAGATGCATGAGAAATGGGTTATGCTGAATGACTAAGTTATTGATTAAGGAAGAACATTGAATAGAATATAGTGCAGTTAACTGGTAAATGTATGGTGATGTAAATGAAGAATCCAGTATGTATGTGAAGTTCAATGCAAGAGAGGTCAAGTTAACGAGTATAAGGTAATATGAATGATGGAATCGATGTGGATGTGATTGAGCCAGAGGGGCCCTAAGTGTTGGAAGACGAGGTATCTTCTTTCAACTGAAAGACTTTTGAAAGTTAATAATAAGTACAAAGTCAAGAAGAGGTATTTTCTTGACTTTGTACTTATTATTCCTTTTTTGTTTCTATTTAATATAATTAAGAAGTAAGCATGATCTATTGACAAATAGTAAATCATCAATTTGGAAAGTTCTTGTAAGGAGGAAAATCCCATCGCACTGATGCCACCACATCAGTAATAAGCAAGCTTTACCCTTGCCAACTAAAATCATGAATGCCAGAGTGTTTATATATAATAATGTGAGTCAGTTTCTGGTTGACATGGGATTAGCTAGCCTTAAAGGAAGAAATTAGTCAGTACTTCTTTTGGCTTTGCTTTTTAAAGAAAAAAGAATATTGTCTTAATTATTTTATACACACACATATAATTTTTTTATATTATCTTTGGCCCATATTGAAGTTTCTTTTTAGCTAATTAACCATGATTTTATTTTCTTGTCAAAATTAATTGAAAATTATATTTTTTAAATAAAAAGTCATTATATATACATATGGATTTTTTTTTGGTACGCCAAATGGTATTAATAAAATGATAACTAAGTGCAATATTGATTGTCAACACTTGAGAATTCAGTTATACTCAGTTGAAAATATAATAGTAAATACTTAGGAATATAGTTTTAATAACTTGAGAATTTAGTAATATTTATCTAGAAATTTAGATATAAACTCTTGAAAAATTAGTTTCAACCACTTGAAAATTTTTTCAATCACTTGAGAGAATTTAGTTTATCACACTTGTTATTTATGTGAATTTAGTTATACAGTTGGGAATTTAGTTGGGATCCTATTTCCAGACAATTAACTTCTATTTACAAGCTTTTTATTCATTAAATGGATCAATAACGTTGAAGGTGATTTAGAATAAGAAATTTATATAGTACAACCTGAATGGTGTGTTATTCCTAGGCAAGAAAATAAAATTTGTAAACTTGTGAAATCTTAAAACAAGCACCGAAACAATGACGAGAAAAATCAGATCAAGTTTTGACCAGTGATGGTTTTTCTACTGTTGAAGTGGAAATGTGTGTTTATACAAAACTTTTAAATGGTGATTGTGTGATTATATATCTATATATGGATGATATGCTTACAGTTGGGAATTTAGTTGGGGTCCAATTCCCAGACAATTAACTTAACTTTACCCAACTCGGCATCAGCTAAAGACGTAAGATTGCTTATACTTAATGATTCTCATGAGGACCAACGAACCCTCGAACCTGTAATCACCTGTAAGTTTCCAAAAGTAATGGCTGTTCTATAGAGACCTTTAGATGCCATTGCTAGAGTAATAAGTTAATTAACTATACCCAGACTGGCATTACTCTGGATATACAAATGTTTATATAGAGTAGTTTAAGTCAATTTCTAGTCTATGTGGGACTAACTAGCATCAAAGGAAGAAATTATTGAAGGAGAGAATACAGAATCTGAAAGAAAGCATCAATGCAGCCTAGCTTCGTCAATGCTGATTTATTTTCTCATTATTACTAAAAAAAATAAAGAAGCTACTAGGGTCGTGCATAGATTCAAACATATTCTTTTTTTAACTCATGCAGATATTATTTTCTCATTTTTATATTTTTTCTCTTTATTATACTGTTCTAGCTTATTCTTAGATTAAGATATATTATCTTTTTTGGCTAAATAATTTTCGAACTCAGGACTGCATTATATCTCAATTTTCTTTAAGAAAAAAAATAGAGGTATTTTGGAATACCTCATGGTTTTCCTGGGGAATCCACAATGAACTTTTGAACCTGTGATCATTTGCAAGGTTTCCGACTATATAGAATGGCTGTTCTTTAAAGAACGCCTTAGATGCCATCACTTTAGCTAACTTTTATCTAGGATGGTATTAACTGCAAATCTAAGAATGTTTATATAAAGTAGTTTCTCATCGATGTGGGACTAGCTATAGCATCATAAAGGAAGAAATTATGGAAGGAGAGAAGGCTAGCATAAGCATCGATTTGTGTATTGATGCAGCTGTGCTCCCTTTACAGGTAAGTTATTATCTTCATTATGCTCTTTTTTGCGTTATTGTCATCTTTAATATCTCCTTTGATCATGTATTTTTGGTTTTCCCTTTTTTAGTTGTTTTAGATTCTTAATTAGTAGAGTTGTGAATTTATATTATTTTTATTACATATATTTATCATTTTATCCCAAAAAAATATTGTGCTCGGAAATTAATTTTTACAGAGTTGTGGGTTTCTATTTGATGTGAGATTAGCTAGCATCAAAGGACGAAATTATTGAAGGAGATAGGAGGAAATTAAGAAAAGCAACGATGCAGCCTAGGGGCCTAAAATTGAATATTAATATCAAGTCTAAAGAACCCCTTTTGTCTGTTGTAATAAGTTATCAATATTTCTTTTCATTCCCTTTATTCAGAGATTCATACATATTCTTTCAAAATGAATATTAATATTAATTGATATAATGTAATAAGTTACCTTCTTATTGGTGCCATGACCATAGATATGATTAACAAGACGAGGTCACGTCCTTCAATTTTTCTGTTTTTTAATTTTCTTCTTGAAACATTGTATCGCCAAATCTCCAAGACCAATAACAAGTCTAAAGAATCCCTTTTGTCTGTTGTTTAATTAAAATTTCCCAACAAATATGATAGATTACTTCAGCTAAATGAGATGAGGCACCAAAAATGCTATTCAAGACGGAGATAGTGAATTATCAATAATGATATATAATTTAGAAATAATTCATAAAATAAAATAATAAAATATCTAGTTTTTCATTTTAATAAAGTTTATGAAATAATTATATACACATATTTGATACATACATATATATATATATATGTATATATATATATCAAATGCTTTCTTTTCCTCCACCTACATTCTAGTCCACGACTTGGCATTTGGTGGGGCTAGGCTGCAATTGATGACCTAAACAGCTCGTTTGGTTTGCTTATAAGGTGGTCAAGTGAAGATGTGTAATACCTACCTCCAAAAACCTCTAAACTCGACCACAAACTTCAAAATCCAACCAAATACAATCCAAACATCTCAAAATAACTTCCCAAAACTTCAGAGCAGCAGAAACAAACCAAACAACATCAAAATCTGAGCAGGGGCCGCGGCCGCTGTAACAACCCTAATGACTTTGTTCTGGCATGGTGTGCAGGACCGAAGGAAAACAGGATGGAGGAAGGTCCAAGTGGAGTTTGAAGGAGCTCCACATCGCGGCGAGAAGCAAGGCCACCGCGGCTAGAGCCCATTCCAGTGACGTGTTTATGGCTAAATGAGGTGGCGCTTCAGCAAGTTGCCTGGAGCCGCGGCGAGATTCAGGATTTTGGTTTAAATCCGGATCATTTCAAACAAACAGGAAAGAAAGAAATGGAGGGAGCGATGAGGAGCTCTGCTAGGGTTTGGAGTTTTCGGCCATTGGGAGTCGTTTTTTACCTATGGGAGCTTGGATTTAAGTAGATAAGTGATTTCTACTCTTCCCTTTATATTTTCTTCGGTTAAAATTTGGGGTTTTTCAGTTATGAGTTTGGATCTTCGGTTTTGGGCGAAATCCACCGATCGAAAATGGATGAAATATGGTTAAGGAAGTGTGTTTTGGTGTTCTTATTGCTTGGAGGTGAGTTTTGAAATTATGCATGATTTGAGCTTAACCCTAGGTTGTTTTCAGTTAGAGCTCTTGGGAATCCAAAGTGTATGTGGTTGAGTAGTGTTTGAATAGTCCCTAAGAGCTTATCGATGCATGAGAGGGGTGTTGGAACCTTGGGTTAGGCTAAATTGGTTGAATTGTGATGTTTGGATATTTGGTATGTGGTTAATTAAGGTATTATGGTATTGTTAAGGTTATTTGACTACTTGGAGAAGACTAGTCGTGGGATTGGTGTTCAAGAAAGCGTGTGGAACTCGTGTGAGCATGGTATTGACAACCTGAGGTAACTGGGTGTTTGTTTATATTGTATTATTTATATTGTATGATAGTACGTATATTTGTGTATATATGCATGTTTCTTTCATACCACGATATTGATGTGTTTGTGTGTATTGTTTTCTATATATTGTGGTATGTATACAACTAGATGATGATATGACATGATGCATACGTGACATTATGATATGATGATGATGATACATGAGCATCACCACATGGCATTGTGAGATTGAGATATATGGCGGATTAGGTGGTGATGATGTGATGACGATATGATGTATGATGATATATATATATATATATGTTAGGGAAGATAAGGATGGATTATATATGTTAGGGAGGATAAGGATGGATTCTATATGTTATAGAGGATAAAGATGGATTATATATGTTAGGGAGGATAAGGATGGGATCCTTGCGAGGACGACATGCATTCCATTTATTTCACATTGCATTCATGAATTGTGTGAGATATGTGTGTGTGTGTGTGTGTGTGTGTGTGGTTGTTCCTGGTTACTAAGACATTGTCTCACACCCCACTCCCATGAACTAACCTTTCAGGTGACGGTTCTGGCACTAGTCCTACGAAGCCACGGGAGTAGCTAAGTACATGGAAATAGTCTATGTAGTATTTGTAATTTGGATAATGTATCTTGTGCCAAGTAGGATAGAAGGTTTTGTAATGAATGTATGACATTGGGAGTATTGTTATGGATGGACGTATGTATGATTATATGTGGAAAAAGGTGTTGTTTGTGGTATGTACGTGTTGTGTGTGTGTTATGTATGATGAAAGGTGTTTTTGGTGTGTTTTAGGGCCTGTAGCCCGTTCTATAAAAAGGGGTTCAAGAGGGTCAAATCTCAGACTAAGGGTTCCTTTGAGGTAAAACCTCTTTGGATAAGTTGGTTTGGGGGTTTTGGATTTATATGTATGGTCTTTGAGTGACCATTTGCCTTTGGTGACAATTGGAGGTGGTTAGTGGTGAGTTTTGGTCAATAAGTGGTCAAAACTGTGTCAGGGGTCCAGAATCTCCATACGGAGTTGGATTAAGGTGAAAGTGGTGTCTATGGTTAGATTGGGACTAGATTGACTTGTAAGAGTTGGAATCAAGTCAATCAGAGGTCAAAGCATAAAGTTATACGCGTCGAAAATTCACCCCAGTGTTGAGTTTTTACTGGTGTGAAAATCAGCAGGGGGCGCCGCGGCGCCAGAGAGCCCAGTGGCGAGGTAAAGTAGGGGAGGTCTGGAGCCTCGATAGTACTGTAGTGGCCGCGGCCCCAGCCCACTTTTTGGTGCTTTTGTGTTGTTTTTCCGCTACTCTGAAGGTTTGGATGTTGTTTTGAGATGGTTAGGTTGCCAAGGGTTGGATTTCGAAGTTTTCAGTCGAGTCCGGTGGTGAAAGGAGGTAGGGTGTTACAGCTGCTACAGTACCACCACGGCTCTAGACCTCCCCTGTTTTACAACACTACTGGACTTTCTGGCCCCGCGACTTGCTTCCTGGCACTGTGCCGCCCCCTGCTGGTTTTCCATACCAGCAAAAATCCAACACTGGGCTGGGCGAACTTCTGATGCGTATAACTTTATGCTCCGACCTCCGATTGACTTGATTTCAACTCCTACAAGTCAATCTAGTCCCAATCTATCTATAAAGACCACTTTCACCTCAATTCATCTCTGTATGGAGATTCTAGATACCTGACACCGTTTTTGCCACTTTTTGATGAAAATTCACAACTCACAACTCCTTTTTGCCACCAAAGGCAATTCAACCACTCGGGACCATTCACACGGGTCAAAAATCACTTAACCAACTTAAGCAAAGAGGTTTCACCTCAAAGAAACCACTTCTCTAAGATTTTACCTCCTTGAACCCTATTTGACAAAATGGGTTACAAGCCCTAAAACACACCAACGAAGCCTAAACACCCTTGGGGTTCACAAATACTACCACATAGACTCCTTAACACCCCGAATCACACATACACCACCATTCATCATATACAACATGTAACACCCTATCTCCTGTCACTTTCAGACCCGACCAAAACCTTCAAAATTCAACCAAACACAACCCCAACATGTACCGCCACGGCTCCGGCCTCCCCTACTTTTCCATCGCTTCTGTCTCTGATGGTGCCGTGGCCTGACTCTAGAGCTGAGGTGCCCCATGCTGATATCCCATATCAACAACTTTCATACTCCGGGGTGAACTTCTGACGCGCATAACTTTATGCTTCGACCTCCGATTGACTTGATTCCAACTCTTACAAGTCAATCTAGTCCCAATCTAACCATAGACACCACTTTCACCTTAATCCAACTCCGTATGGAGATTCTGGACCCCTGACACAGTTTTGACCACTTATTGACCAAAACTCACCACTAACCACCTCCAATTGCCACCAAAGGCAAATGGTCACTCAAAGACCATTCATACAGGTCCAAAACCCCCAAACTAACTTGTCGAAAGAGGTTTCACCCCAAAGGAACCACTCTTCTGAGATTTGACCCCCTTGAACCTCAACTTGACAAAATGGGTTACAGGCCCTAAGACACACCGGTCAGCCCAAAACCACATTCATCACACAAAACACATAAATACAATAATACATACCACCAACAACCTCTTTTCCACATACAACCATACATAACATTCCTTACAATGTCATACATCCATTACAAAACCTTCTATCCTACTTAGCACAAGATACAATATCCAATTACAAACACTACATAGACTATTCCCAAGTACAAAGCTACTCCCGCGTCTTCTCCGGACTAGTGCCAGAACCGTCACCTGAAAGGTTAATTTATGGGAGAGGGGTGTGAGACAATGTCTCAGTAACCGGGAACAACCACACACACACATACACACACACATATACATATATCTCACACAACTCATGAATGCAATGGGAAATGAATGAAATGCATGTCGCCCTCGCAGGGACCCCATCCTTATACTCCCTAACACATATATCATCCATCCTTATCCTCCCTAATATATATAATCCATCCTTATCTTCCCTAACATATATATATCATCCTTCCTTATCCTCCCTAACATATATAATCCATTCTTATCCTCCCTAACATATATATATCATTATACATCATATCGTCATCGTATCATCACCACTCCATCCACCACATATCACAGTCTCACAATTTCATATGATGATACTAATGTATCATCATATCATCATCATAATCATTATAATGTTATGTATGCATCATGTCATATCATATCAATATCATCATCACATAACTCATCATCATAATCATAATCATCATCTAACTATATAGATACCATGATATATAAAAATAGTACACACAAACACATCAATATCGTGGTATGAAAGAGACATGTATATATATACCAATATACGTACTATCATATGATACAATCAATACAATATAAACAAACATCCGGTTACCTCAGGTTGTCAATACCACACACGTGAGTTCCACAAACTCCTTGAATTGTCTAACAAGCGTGAACCCCTCTCGGTTAACCAAACAACCTTCATAATAACACAATTCTTCCATTAACACAATATACCAAATATCCAAATATCACAATTCAACCACTTTAGCCCTAACCCAAGGTTCCAATTCCCCTTTCATGCATCTATAAGCTCTTAAGGACTATTCAAACACTACTCAACCACATACACTTCAGATTCCCAAGAGCTCTAATCGAAAACAACCTAGGGTTAAGCTCAAATCATACATAAACTCTTCAAAACTCACATCCAAGCAACAAGAACACCAAAACACACTTCCTTAACCCCATTTCATCCATTTCAATCAGTGGATTTCGTCCCAAGCAGGAAATCCAACCTCACAACTGAAAATCCCAAATTCCCAACTGAAGAAAATGGAGAGGGAGGAGTAGAGAACACTTACCAACTTGAATCCAAGCTCTTGATGTCCAAAAATCACACCCAATGGCTGAAAATAGTGAACCCTGGCTTAGCTCCTCATCGCTCCCTCCGTTTTTTTTTCTGTTTGTCCGAACTGATCCAGATTTAAACAAAATTCCCGAATCTCGCCGCAGCCTCAACATACCTCACCGCAGCTCCACCGTATTCAGCTGAAACCACACTACTGGAAAGATTCTTGCCGCGGCGGCCTTGCTTCTTACTGCGGCGTGGAGCTCTTCCAGACTCCACTTGAGCCTTTCTCCATCCTGTTTCCTCTGGTCCTAAACACGATGCCAAGAAAAATGACATGAGGGGTGTTACACAACACAATTCCACATACATAACCATACATACAACATCAATCCATACAATCCATATCTATGTCAATCATCCATTACAAAACATTCGATCCTACTTGGCACAAGATACATATCCAAATTACACAAAAACCACATAGACCTAGTATTTCCACGTCTGATGCTACTCCCTCATCTTCTTCGGACTGGTGCCAGAACCGTTACCTGAAAGGTTAGTTCATGGAGGAGGGGTGTGAGACAATGTTTCAGTAACTGGGATAACCACACACACACACACATACACACACACATACATATATAACTCATACAACTCATGAATGTAATATGAAATGAATGAAATGCATGTCTCCCTCACACACAGCTAGAACCATGAGCTGTCGTCATAACAGGACATTTCTTATAGGTAATTCTCTTCCAACAGTTAGTGAAGACTGATTCCGGGATATCACCAAGCTCACCTTATCCTAATACAACTGGGCCAATGGTTACACTAGAGCTCGGACCGTGGCTCTCCTTCCCCTGGACGATTACGAATTGATGGTGATTCAGGGAAGGTGCATCCCCAAATTCACTGCCACCTGGCTCTCCCAAGGAGAGGATTTAGTGACAGGGATATTTTATCATATCATATTGTCCTCTGCCACCTGGCTCTCTCAAGGAGAGGATTTAACGACAAGGATCTTTATCATATCATCGTCTCATATCATATCATCATCACCTCATCATCAACCTCTCTCTATGCAATCACATGTTGATGATGCCAATGTCATGCCAACATGTCTCTACACACACACACACACACACACACACACATATCATCATCATCACAAATATCATATGGACATGCTAGCATGCAATGGTATGGGGGTACTACACATCATACATGCGTCACATATACAATCATCATATATCAACTAGCCGTGTGCATACCACGATATGTAAAAAACTGTACACACAAATACATCAATATCATGGTATGAAAAAAACATGCATATATACGCATATACACTATCATATTTCACTATACAATACAAACCATACAGATAATACAAACAACCAATTACCTCAGGTTGTTAATACCACACATGTGGACTTCACAAACTTCTTGAGTTGTCCAACACACTTGAATCCCTCTCAGTCAACCAAACAACCTTCACAATATCACAATTCCTCAATTAACACAATATACTAAATATTTAATTTCCACAATTTAACCAATTAGCCCTAACCCAAGGTTCTAACCCCACATTCATGCATCATTAAGCTTCTAGGAACCATTCAAACACCAAACAATCCCATACACCTCGGATTCCCAAGAGCCATAACCAAAAATAACCTAGGGTTAAGCTCAAACCATGCATAAACCCTTCAAAACTCAAACCCAAGTAATAAGAACACCAAAACACATTTCTCTAACTCTATTTCATCAATTTCAATTGGTGGATTTTATCCCAAACTAGAAATCCCAACATATAACCGAAAAACCCCAAGTTCAACCGAAGAAAATGGAGAGAGAGGAGTAGGGATCACTTACCAATGTGAATCCAAGCTTCCAAAGTCCGAAAATTACTCCTAGGGGCCAGATTACTTGAACCCTTACGTTGCTCCTCGATTGCTCCCTCCGTTTCTTTCTCTCTTTTTGCGTCCGACTGACTGAAATGTTTCTGATTTAAACCAGATTCTCGACTCTCACCGCGGCTCCAAGATAGCCCTCCATGGTGCCACCATATTTTCAGCCGAAAAGAGCCACTGGACACGCTCTCGCCGTGGCGGCCATGCTTCTAGCCATAGCGTGGAGCTCTATTTTCCTCCACTTGAGCCTTCTTCCGTCCTATTTCCTCCGGTTCTGCACACAATGCTAAAACAAATACCATGAGGGGTGTTACAAGATGATTTTGATTACATTAACTAATCTAACGTGTTTGGTGATGCGTCTCACATTAGTTGAATTAGATGACCTAAATTAGTGCGAAACTAAATACCCCAAAATTCTATATGAAGCGCCTCACGATAAGATAAGGGAGTTTAAATTACTATTATACCCTTTAGAATTAAAACAAAATCCCATAACCAAACATGCATCTTTCTTCAGCCTTTATCTTTTTTCCTCTTCTTCTTCCTTAGTACTGGCATCTTCCACCATCACCGTTGTCAATTTGTTCTGCAACCTTCTTCTTCCTCACTAATGATGGCTTCCACCCTCGTTTTCATGTTCATCTCCAAATTTGCAACCTTTGAAGTTCACGTTCATCTGTAGTCATTCGAGTTCATCGTCCTTCCTCATTGGATTCATGTTTGTCCGAGTTCAAGTTCAAGTTTATGTTCGTCTTCAAATTTGTAGATCTCGCCGCTAATCTGGAATACCTTTCAAATCTCTAAAAATCTATATGAAACCCTCACAATGAGGTGAAGTGAGTTTAAATTACTATTATACCCTTTACAATTAAAACAAAATCCCATAACCAAACATGCATCCTTCTTCGGCCTTTATCCTTCTTCCTCACTACTGGCATCTTCCAGCATCACTGTCATCCATTTGTTCCGTAACCAGCTACTTCTTCCTCAAGGATGGTGGCTTCCAACCTCGTCTTCAGGTTCATCTCCAAATCTACGACCTTCGAAGTTCATGTTCATCCATAGTCATTCAAGTTTGTCATCTGTCCTCATCGGATTTCATGTTTGTTTGAGTTCAAGTTCAAGTTCATGTTTGTCTTCGAATTTGTAAATCTCGTCATTTATATTACAATGAAGATGAAGTGTAGAAGTTCTTTATATATATATATTTGCTTTGTGGGCTGAGTCTAGTTTAAATTAAAAAAGGAGAGGCTGGTAAGAAAAGAAATAAATATAATAATAAAAGAGGTATTTTAGAATACCTCGTCTACCATGCCTGCCATAAAGCTCTGGAACCTGCCATCACCTGCATGAATCATCAACTAGAATGGCTGGTTTTAGTCTAGTTCAAATTAAAAAGGAGAGGCTGGTAAGAAAATAAATAAAATAGAAAAAAGAGGTATTTTACAATACCTCGTCCACCACGCCTACATAGCGGTCACGAACCCGCCATCACCTGCAAGGAATAATCAACGAGAATGGCTGATCTTGGAAGACAACCTTCAACGCCATCACTTGGGTAGTACAGTAGTATTACCCAGGTCGGCAATGACATTTGAAGAGTGGTTATATAAAGTAATTTAAGTCAGATTTTTGTCGATGTGGGGCTAGCTAGCTAGCATTAAAGGAAGCAGTTATATATTGATGGAGAGAGGCGTATAGATATTGAAACAAAACGTACAGCGATGCAGCTAAAGTGATCCTTTCAAAATTACCAAGCTTCAGTTTTCATGCTTAAAACCATATATGATGGGGTCGAACTTAAGCTATTTTAAATTATCTCAAATTCCAATTGATATTCTTTCGTAAATTTTAATGTGTCATGAACTTAAGCTAGTTATATATATATTTGGATTTATCACTTGGCCAGTTGGTGGTTGAACTAATCCAACAAGGATTCTTCAGAATGACCATGGATGAAGTAATAAGGTGAGAAGTAAAAGTAAAAATACATGCCCCATTTTTGTATGATCCATATTGTTAGAAATAGGGCTTTCATCATTTCCTACGGGACCCATATTGTTAACATGAAGGCTTATCATTTTTATTTCTCTCTCTTCATTTCGCCTAAAATGATTTAGAATATTCAAACTATGAATATGTATGTGTATGTAAGCATGCGTGTGTATTGGTATTCATCATATATTTTTCTATTTCTTTCTTCACTTCGCCTAAAGTCATTTAGAAGACTCAAACTATGAATAGGTGTGTATGTGTGTGTGCCTGCTTGAAAAAGAAAATAGAGGTATGCAAATTAAAAGATAATATAGGAAGAGAACCAAAGTGTGATAGTATTGTGGATGTGGTGATTGAAGGGATTGAAGCGTGAAGAGAGAAAAAGGGAGAAAGGGGGAAAGGACAAGGCAGATATGACAGAAACAATACTGTGAAAGTTTCACTTTCAGAATATGTAACAATGCTTGTGTCCCAGTTGATCCGGTCCAACTCAACTCAATCGGATTAATCAAATTGGGCTAGGTGGCTCAGAAACGAAAGGAAACACAAACTCAATCAAATGATGGAAACTTTGTTTACTTCTCAATACCTCTGAACACAGCAGGAGCCCCTTTTATACTAGTTTCCAGGGGGGTAGGGGTTACAGAACGTTAAAAGAAAATAAAAGAGGGAGTTACAGAGAAAGACAATTACGAGGGAGTTACACGGCATTTAACGAGGGAGTTACACGACACGCCATTAAGAGGGAGTTACGTGGTGGACAGAGGAGTAATTTGATCCGTTTCATTCTTCTCGGGTTGGACGGAACTCGCCCTCGAGTCCAAGTCAGCATCATCATCCAAATAGGGTGTCAAGTCAGCAACATTGAAAGTGGCAGAAACTCCATAAGCACCAGGCAATTCAACTTTATAAGCATTGTTGTTAATCTTTTGTACAATCTTGAAAGGACCGTCAGCTCTGGGTGACAGCTTGGCATTGGGTTGTTTTGGAAAACGCTCTTTTTTGAGATGTATCCAAACCAAGTCTCCCATATTAAAGATCTGTTGTTTCCGATGCTTGTCTCATTGTGTCTTGAGTTTGAAATTCTGCTTCTGGATTCTTTCATGAACTTGTTCATGCAACTTCTTGATTTCTTTAGCCCTTTGATCTGCATCAGAACTATATTGCTGCTTATCAAGTGAAGGGAAGTCTAGTGGACTAAGGGGACGAGTACGGTAAACAACTTCAAATGGACACTTTCCAGTTGCCTGATTAACAGAATTATTGTAGGCAAATTCAACTTGAGCAAGAACAAGGTCCCACTGCTTCAAATTCTTCCCCACGAAACTTCGAAGAAGATTTCCCAGAACTCTGTTAATAGCTTCAGTTTGACCGTCCGTCTGTGGATGGCCAGCGCTGCTAAATTAGAGCTTAGTTCCCATCTTCTTCCATAACGTCCTCCAAAAGTGGCTCAGGAATTTAACATCACGATCAAAAGTAATAGTTTTTGGAATTCCATGGAGACGAATAATCTCTTTGAAGTAAAAATCTGCAACTTGCACCGCATCATTAGTTTTTTGACATGGAATAAAATGGGCCATCTTCGAAAATCGATCCACAACAACCATGATGGAATCTTTTTGTCTCTGTGTTGGGGGTAAACCAAGAACAAAATCCATGCTCACATCTTCCCATGGTGCTTCTGGAACTGGCAGTGGCATGTATAATCCTGTATTTTGCCCTTTCGTCTTAGCCAAATAACATATTCGGCATCACTGTATATGCTGGTTGACATCTCGTTCAAGCCGTGGCCAATAGAAATTCTCTTTGACAAGATCAATTGTCTTGTCTTTGCCAAAATGACCAGCTAGTCCTCCATCATGAGCTTCCCAAATTATTGCTTCCCTTAAAGATCCCTGAGGAATGCAAAAGGTTTTTCCTCGAAATAGAAACCCATCATGTCGGTAATACTGGAGGAATGATTGGTCGGCAGTAGCTTCCCACACTCCACGAAAATCAGGGTCATCCTGGTACAACTCCTTAACAAGATCAAAACCAATAACTTTGGCCTGCATTGTTGTTACTAACATATATCGACGGCTAAGGGCATCAGCTACAGAGTTTAAAATCCCAGCCTTATGCTTAATGAGAAAAGGATAAGACTGCAAGATTTCACTCCAACGGGCATGTTTTCGGCTGATCTTTTGCTGAGAATTCAAATACTTTAGAGCTTCATGATCCGAAAAGAGTATGAACTCTTTGCTCAAGAGATAGTGACTCCAATGTTGCAGAGCTCGGACAATGGCATAGAATTCTTTATAATAAGTAGAATACCTGAGCTTGGCATCATTGAATTTCTCACTAAAAAAGGCAATGGGATGGCCTTGCTGGCTTAAGACAGCCCTAATCCCAGTGTTGGAGGCATCACAGCTAACCTCGAACACCGGGTCAAAATTTGGAAGATCTAGGACTGGAGCTTCAGTCAATCACTTTTTTAGCTCCTCAAAACTCCTTTGAGCTTGCTCTGTCCACTGAAATTTGTCTCCCTTAGTGCAATCTGTGATGGGTGCAGTAATAGAGCTAAAATTGCGGATGAACCTCCTGTAGAAAGAAGCTAATCCGTTGAAGCTTCGAACTTCCTGAAGAGATCTTGGAACTGGCCAGCTATTAATGGCTTCAACTTTACTTGGATCAACTCGAACACCTTCTGTAGTAATGATGTACCCCAAGAAAACAACTTCATTGATGAGAAAGGTACACTTCTTTAGATTGGCAAAAAACTTTTGGTCTCGCAGTGCTTGCAAAACTTGCCGTAAGTGATCAAAGTGTTCTTCTTGACTCTTGCTGTAAATAAGAATGTTGTTAAAGTAAACAACAACAAATTTGCCAGTGAAAGGTCGCAATACCTGATTCATTAGGCGCATGAATGTGCTAGGGGCATTGGTTAGTCCAAAAGGCATCACATTCCACTCATACAAGTCATCTCTTGTCTTGAAGGCGATCTTCCATTCATCTCCTGGCCGAATCCGAATTTGGTGATACCCACTACGAAGGTCAATCTTGGAAAAAATAGTGGCACCGTGCAGCTGGTCTAACATGTCATCAAGTCGGGGTATCGGAAACCGATACTTGATAGTGATTTTGTTAACAGCTCGGCAATCGATGCACATTCTCTAGCTCCCATCTTTCTTGGGTACTAGCAGAACAGGTACAACACAGGGGCTAACACTTTCCCGAACCAGCCCTTTCTTCAGCAGCTCTTCAACTTGTCGCTGGACTTCGGCATGTTCCTGAGGACTGATCCTATAAGCAGGCTTATTAGGAATGACTGCTCCTGGAACAAAATCAATGGCGTGCTGTATGTTTAGCATGGGTGGTAACCCAGGTGGTATCTCATCAGCTATCACGTCTGGAAACTCGGATAATAAGGGCATAACTGCTGGTGAGATGGTGGACTCACTGTTTGCCTCAAGTACCAGTATGAAACTCATTGTCTGGGTTTCAGATTTCGTCACCTTGAACTCTTCTTTCATCATCAAAGTCAGGGCTTAGCTTCTGTTGAGGCTTTGCTAAACTCACTAGGTGGCAAAGGCGCTAGCTTGATCTTGACACCGTCTTTAGTGAAAGAGTAGGTGTTTGTACGTCCATCATGCAGTGCATATCGATCATACTGCCATGGCCTCCCCAAAAGAAGGTGGCATGCATCCATGGGAACAACATCACACAAAACATCGTCACAATATCTGTTCCCAATAGAAAAAGTAACAAGGCGTTGCTTAGAAACTTTTACCTCGCTTCCAGTATTAAGCCAGTGAAGCTTGTAAGGATGCGGGTGGTCATGCGTTGGTAGCTTCAACTTCTGCACCATGTACTCAGACACTACATTTTCACAGCTCCCACTATCAATAATGACATTACAAACTTTGCCCTGAGCAGTGCAACAGGTGTGAAAAATGTTGCATCGTAACTAGGGTTCTTCCTTAACTACAGCTGTATGCAGACTTCTTCTGATAACCAAAGCCTCTCGTGTAATCTCCTCGTCATATACTGGTTCAGCTTCATAAAATGTAGTTTCCTCTTCATCTTCCTCAGGTGTTTCATAAACTTGTCCTTCCCTAATGGTGATAACCCTCCGAGTAGGACAGTCTGAGGCGATGTGACCAAATCCTTGGCATTTAAAGCATCGGGGTGCTTTAGAGCCAGATTCCTTGACAGTATTTGATGGAGACTTGTGCATAGTGCTAGGCTGCGGCTTGCCTGATGAAGTGGGTTGCTGAAATTCTGCCTTTCGACCATCAAAATAACCCCTAGAGGAAGAAGGTTGATAAGAAGACCTCTTAGGTGTTTGCTTCTCTACACGGATGGCTAGGCGAATCACATCATCCAAAGTCCAATATTGCTGAAGCTGGACTGGACTACTGATATCAGCATTTAACCCTGCAAGATAACGAGCTATCGTTTGTTCCTCCTTCTCCTGTATGTCACACTTCATCATAAGTTTTTCAAATTCTCTGGTGTATTCTTTTACAGATAAAGACCTCTGTCGAAGATTCTGCAATTGAATAAAATTATCCTGGTGGTAATGCTCCAGTAGGAATTTCCTGGTGAGCTGTCGTCTCATTTTCTCCCAAGTCTCAATCTTGCGCTTTCCCTCTCATACTCGCTTCCGTTTGAGATTCTCCCACCATATGGAAACATGCTTCTTGAGTTTAAGAGCGACTATCTTGACTTTTTGTCTGTCTGGAATCTCCTTGTATTCAAATATTCGCTCAACAGTTTGAAGCCAATCTACAAAGTCATCTGGCTGAAGTCTTCCCTCAAATTCTGGGATGTCTACTTTGATGTCACTAAAGCGGAATGGTTGTTGTTGAAGTCGGCGGTGGTTATCAGTGGATGACAAACTACTGCTACCCGAATCACCTTTTGCATTTTCTTCACGAGTTTCTAGCAAAGCTCGCTGTAATTCTACGGTAGCTTCCAATTTTTGTATCCGATGTCTCATCTCGTCCATTGCAACATCCTGTACATTCCTGCGTCTTGGAGGCATTTTTTTTTTCGCCTTTTTCTGGAAGGTTAGGACTTAGGCAAGAAAAATTAAAAATATAGGGTGAAAAAGGTAATTTGTTGGGGTGTAGGGGTGGAAAAGGAATTTTAAGAAAATGTGAGGCAGAATCATAATTTTGGAAAAATATGGGGCCAAAATTGCAATTTCAAAAAGTTTGGGGGCACAATTGCAATTTTCAGGAAGTAAAGGGGTAAGAATGAAATTTTGAAAAGTTTAGGGGCAACAATATAAATACTGAAAGTATAGGGGCACAAATGTAAATATGGAGAAGTTTAGGGGTCAAACTGTAAATATGAGAAGTTTGGCTGACTGGGCAGGATGACGTGGCAAAACTGACACGTGGCAGACACAGGGTGGCTGATCTGTCGCTGACTAGACAGGTCTGGATGACGTGGTAGGTGATGTCATCATCTTCAACCTCCAGCAGGCGCGTGCGGCGCGTGGTTCACTGGCGATTATTGGGTGCAAAAAAGCCCAAAATTGGCGTAGTATGCTCTCATGCTATCATATTCCATGCATATATGTATATTCTCATTATAATCACATATTATCTCACATGATGGGAATGTTAGTATATCACATGCTACTAATCAGCACATAACCACATAAATACATACATAAGATAAGGAAAGAGTTTACCATTTCCATCATTAGCTGTGCCCTGGGACATATCATGATATGAAAGAAACAAATATATATACATTTAATTATGAAATTTCACATCACATAAAACATACACCACTGTTACTTCAAATCATCTACACACAAACACATGCACAGAGGGGAATGATATGTCATGGGAGTACCAATAGGAAATGCAAAGCTTTCGAACCACTTGTTAGAGTGCTATAGCCCCCAAACACAATCTTAAATACTACAATACCATAATATTTCCAATAAATGCTATACTCCTATATCCCAATAACTCATAATTCAACCAAATAAGCTAAAAGGTGATAAATCCATGATTCCAATAGTACAAGCATACATCAATGAGCCCCATACACATCTAAACCATAAACAACCACACATAAATCTCAGATTTCAAGTTTCCTCAATACTTTCAAGTTTAGGGTTTAACTTAAACCATTCACAGTCCTTCCAAAACTCATATATCCAAGTCAAAGGAACATTAAATAACACATTTATAACAATTTTAATTGGTATAAACCTTACCCAAATCGAAACTCATCATACTCTCATGGATTTCACTCCAAAAACGGACAAAAAATATAGGAGAGGGAGGGAAATCCACTTACCAACCAAGATCCAAGCTCTTAATGTTCAGAAATTGCTCCCCAAGGTTGAAAATCCCAAGCCCTATCAAGCTCTCATGCTTCTTGTTCAATTTCTTTCTATTTCATTGACTAAAACGCATTCAAATATATCAGAGTTTGAAGACTGGTGCCATGGATCATGATAAGTTTGCTGCGGTGTGAACCCTTATTGACTGAAAAAAATTTTGAAATCCTCTAATCTCTTGCCGCAGCGGCCCTACTCTTAATCACGACACCATATGCTTCGTGTAACACCTTACTCCGGAATACTTTCAAACTTGACCAAAAACTTTAAAACCCAACTAAACACAGTCTAAACATCTCACAAATACTTTCCAAACATCAAAGCAGTGGAAGAAAAACCAAGGGACACCAGAAATTGGACTAGAGCCGCAGCTGCTATAGTACCATTGCAGCTCTGTCCCTCATCTACTTCTCTCATGTCTACTGACTTGCTAGCGCCGTGGCTTGACCTCCTGGTGCCGCAACGCCCCACTATTGATGCAACATCACCAAAATTCATTTTCTAGGGCAAACTTCATACGCACATAACTTTATACTTCGACCTCCGATTAACCTGATTCCAGCTCCTACAAGTCAATTTTGTCACAAACACCAATTTCACCTCGATCCATCTTCGCATGGAGATTTTGGACACCTGACACTATTTTGGCCACTTTTGACCAAAACTCATAACTTACAACTCCTATTTACCACTAAAGGCAACCTGACCATTTGGAACCATTCACATAGGTTCTAAGACACTTAACCAACTTGTTTAAAAAGGTTTCACCTCAAGGAAACCATTCCCTTGAGATTTGACTCCCTTGAACCCCAATTGACAAAGTGGGCTATAGGTCCAAAATATACCAACAAGGCCCAATTCCACCTTTGGGCTTATACACACCACCATTCTAACACCCCAACATCCAAAACCACACATACACCATAAAACATCACAAAACCACATCCATATCATACCAACAACATTACGAGTATCAGGATCCACATATCCATTACAACACACTATCCTACTTAGCATAACACACATAAACAACACAAATACTACACAGACTTGATATTCCCACATCCGGTATGCTACTCCCTTGCTTTCTCTAGACTAGTGCCAAAACCTTCAAATGTTAGTTCACGGGAAAAGGTGTGAGACAATGTCTCAGTAACAGGGGACAACCACACACACATATATAACTCATGCAATCTTATGAATGCAATATGAAATGAAATACATATCTCCCTTGTACACAACTTGAACTAAGAGCTGTTGTCATAATAGGATATTTCATATAGGTAATTCCCTTCCAACAGTTGGTGAAGACTGATTCCGAGACATCACCAAACTCACATCCTATTAGTGTACCCGGCCAAAGGAAACACTAATGTTCAGATCGTGGTTCTCCTTTCCTTGAACCACCTTGAATTGGTGGTGATTTAGGGAAGGTGCAGTCCATTGCCTCCTAGCTCCCCTGGCCATAGGAGAGGATTTAGTGATAGGAATCACATCCTTATCCTCTCTTATCATATATCATATCATATCATCATCACCACCCAAACCACCATATATCACAATCTCACAATGTTATGTGGTGACGCTTATGTCATATCATCGTATAATCATCATCATCATGTATCACAATGTCATGCATGCATCATGTAATGTCACATCATCATTATCATCTCTAACCATCATCATAATCATCACACCCTATGCATCTAGTCGTGTGCATACCACGATATAAAGACAAACCATACACACGCACATATCCATATCGTGGTATGAACAAAAACATGCATATATACACATATATACCAACATAACATACATATACAATACAAATACCCGATTACCTCAGGTTGTCAATACCACACACACGCACTTCCACAAGTTTTCTTGAACGCCAATCCCACAACTTGACTTCTTCAATCAGCCAAACAACCTTAACAACATCATAATGCCTCAATTAACATACAATCCAAATACCCAAATTCCATAATTCAACCAATTAGGCCTAACCCAAGGTTCCAATCCCACTTTCATGCATCATTAAGCTCTTAAGAACCATTCAAACACTACCCAACCACATACACTTCGGATTCCCAAGAGCCTCAACCGAATATAACTTAGGGTTAAGCTTAAATCATGCATAATCCCTTCAAAACTCACACCTAAGAACCAAGAACACCAAATCACACTTTCTTAATCTCATTTCATCCATTTTAATAGGTGGATTTTGGCCCAACACCGAAAACCCAACATATATTTGAGAAAACCCAACTTAAAATCAAAGAAAATGAAGAGGGAGGAATATAGATAACTTATCAACAAGAATCCAAGCTTCAAGAGGCTGAAAACTATTCCTGATGGCCGAAAATTTCAAACCCTAGCAGAGCTCCTCTATCGCTCCCTCTGTTTCTTTCTTTTCAATTTGAGTGAAATGATCTCGGTTTATACAAAATTCTTGACTCCCGCCACAGCCTCAAGGAAGCTCGCTGTGGTACCACTGCTTTCAGCCAAAAAATGTCCCTCTAGATCTCGCTCTCGTCACAGTGGCCCTACTTCTCGCGCGGCATGGAACTCTTTTTCCTCCACGTTGATTCTTCCTCCGTCCTATTTCCTCTGGTTTTGCACACAATGCCAATAAAAATGTCATGAGGGTTGTTACACTTCGGCCTTTATTTCTTTAACATGGTCCATTTTAGTTCTTTCTCTGATCCTGATCCTTCCGGTGCTGCACCAAACAACAATGATACTTCTCATTAGCTCAAGGCTAAGTCCAAAATAATACTTTGAGGGTCGTTACATCAAACACCTTTCTTCTCTAGGGCAATATATTTATTGGTACTCTATCGTATATTTTTTTTCAAGTCAATGAAAACCATATGCAAATTTCTTTATTTACTTTGATATTTTTCCCTCAAGTCTCTTAAGGATAAATAGCCTCATCTTAGCATAAAATTCAAACCAATTTTCATAAAAATGAGTCTCATTTTTTAATCCATGCCCAATTACTTTGATATGGCTATTATGTTTTATCCATCGATAATTTGCACAGATCATAATATCCCCCTTATTTTTATATGTAGGCACCAAATTAAGTTCTCTTTCTCTATTCCTATAACATTTTCTTTGAGATCAAAATTTTGTTAAATAGCTTAGTGAGCCACAAAAAATTCTTATCTCCTAAGCATTTTTAAACTTCAATAAGAATACTATCAAGATCAAGAGCTTTACCAATATCCATTTTCTTGAGCACATATTTTATGTCTCCAGTTTGAATCCCACGATAAAAAGTCAAATTCAATTCACATTCATGGGTTGTTAGTCTAATTATAATATTTGTATTTTTCTTATTTTATTAAAATATGTTTCTTCTAATCATAATATTTACTTTATGGCTAATGTTAAATTTTGTTTCTTCTATTAAAACTTTGTTTCTAGTTGATGTTTATTTCAACAACAAAGAATTTTTTATCCCTAATCACCAAGAAACCAACTCTTGTAAATGGGTTTCCACCACACTTTTGATCCTTTTCTTCTCTAATGCATATTTTGTTGGACAGAAATTAACAGGGAAGGAATGTACATAATTTTAATTGAATCAAAAATAAAATATTTGTTGAATATTCCATGCTTCTTTATTCACCTGCCCAAATCACATCTAAGATGGGACACAAGGACTTTCAGGAAAACACATTAGAGATACTGATATACATGAAATCTTATGTAATTGTAATTATTTTGTTATCATCGCTTGAGTTCTCAAATTATAAAATTTGGACCCCTTTTCACATATTCACTATTTATTAACTACGGATGCTTCATTTTGCTTTTCAATGTATTTACTAATCAATACTAAATCATTTATTTAACTCAATATGGTTTAAGTTTAGGATTATAGGAGCCTATTACCAAGAATAGGGTCGGGACTTGGGGTCAGACGAGATGAAAAATTAGCATATTGCAAACCTCGGTTCAAATTATTAGCTGCTAAATCCAAAACCAAAGAAAAACAACAAAAACAAAACAAAAGATATAGCATTCCAGTCTTCAAGTTCAATCATCTGTTTCTTCATACTTGTCCCTTCACCGACCTTAGTTCTCATCCGAAGGAAACTCATGTTTGACGCTCCTTGGCGACACGGTAGCTATAACAACAAAATGATTTTCGTCACAATCATGAAAAAAATTCAAACTGAATACATAGATAAATTAGGCTAATTCCATCTAGACATCAAAACATGCACTTTTAGGTTCATTACCGAAGACAACTGCGACGGGGCACATCATCGGTCTTGTCAGAGAAAATAATCAATCTCAACTTGTACGGCAAATTCATCTTGTTTACGTTGTGCACAAGCTTGGCTTTGGCTTTGAAAAACTTGAATCGCTTGCATTTCTCTGCATGGCTTCGCGAAAATCCGTATAAGTCTATCCATCTCTCATACAAATCCCATAAGCTCTCCTCCGATGACAAATCCTTCTCGTCGAAATCAAATTTCTTCTTGGCACATCTGGGAACCAAAACCAACGATAGAGCAACATAATAAGACTATAAGAACTGTATGAAAACTGGAACTTTAAATAAATAAATTAAAGATCTACTCGAAGGGAAGGAGCAAGAATCTCACCATTCAAATCTAGTAGCTCAAGGAAAATCTCTCGAGTACAAATGGAAATAGACAATCCTAAACTACTAATCCTATGACTACACTAGGTATTCATAATGCTGAGTAAACACAATAATTGAATAACGAAATAAATAATAAGTCATGCACATTTAGTTGGTAGAATTAGTTGATGCGCATTTGGTAATCTTTATGCATGTACGTCATAGAAATGAACTTCCCTACATGCAGGGGGAAATTTTCACAGCTCCACTTGAAAATATGCTCCCTATAGTTAGAATAAAGATACTTAGTCTATGTTGGGAAAAACTATCTTCATTTGATCTCCTTCTGCACATTCAGTATCAGTAGCTAAAAATTGAGAAACAAAAAAGTTAACAACATATTTAATGGGGATAGGGTACTCTTGAAGAGACTACTACCTCTGTTCCAAAACTGGAACAACATTAAACAACAAAAGTTCCAGTCTTGGAACAGAGGGAGCATTACACAAAAATGTGTGAAAGAAATCCGTGATCGCGGTTCAGCTTACTATCAGCAAATAACTTCCCCATATACTAAAACACAGGACTAAAATTGATTGATAATCATATGCACATGTCCTGGCGGGATAAAACTGCCTCTCATTAAGTTAAAAAGGGACCGAGAAATTCCCAGACACGAAGTTTCGGAAAACGATTCATTAGGAAAATAAAAAAAGACAGTGAAAATTCAACGTGATGAAAAAAGGAATTTACAGACCACCTACCGGCAGACAAAGAGTCAATAGCCAGATTACAGGCCAAGGTCGCGGAGCCAGCATCAAGAATCTTTCCAATATTTTCATCATCTTTAATCTTGAGTTTCAAAACATCCTGGCAAGCGGGTGCCTCAACCAAGCCCGTACCGACAGTGCGCTCATTCCCGTCGAAGGATCCAACATTCCGTGGGTTGTTGTAGTAATCAGCAACCCTCTCGTGATAGAATCGGGGCAGAACCTGGAGTGCCGGCGACGGCACCCCCCAGTGTCCCAACATGCTCTTCGAAATCAGTCTCAGCATTCTCTCTCTGGAAGCTTCCCGATCGTCTCCTCCTCGCCTCGGCTTACCTTGAATTTGGAATGCAGGTTGGCGGCAAGAGGAGTGATTCTACAACCTCGGGTTGTGATTATTTATTTATTTTTTTAACACCAACCCCGTTGTGGGTTTAAGCCATCTTTCTCGTGGGAATAGTGGGAGATCCCCCAACTCCTTTTAGATAATGAACGATTGCAGTCAGTATCTGCCAGTAGTTTGGGCTGGCCTATTGCCACGCTCACGGTGTCTACGGTCTTCGTGGTAGCTAAAGTTATAAAACTGCCCCCAATTATTAGAATTTTGAGCCCTGCCTGGAAGTCGCTTCCCCTTCACCAAAAAGAAAAAGGGTTTCTGTGTCTCTTTTGGTCATACAATGTGTTCTGTTGGGCCTTATGACGTTTGACTCCTGGGCCCAACTTCTATTGGACCAAAACATCAGACGTTTCGGAAAGATTTAGGCCCGTTTAAATTAAATTTGTACTTGACATGTAAGAATAGAAAATGGAGCTAGTATTACGGTGGTGGATCGAACTAATACTTTTAGTTACGTAATGCATGGCCTGTAGCCCATTAGGGAAACAATAAACTTTTCGCCATTTAAGCAACAATGAGTTTTTGCTTCCTGATTAAAATCAAGTGAAAGTAATATTTTTTGTTATATTCATGATGTGTGTTTGCTTGTGTTGCAATTACATGGGTGATTGTAACAAATAAAAGTGATTAGGTACGAAAAAGAAACAAATGTAAGTTTAGGAAAGAATATCAATTAAAATGTGATTTGAATGTAACTTGCTTTGCATTTGAATAGTTGCGCATATATAAATGATTCTTCTAAAATTACATTTAAATATCATATATACACACAAATAATTTAAATTACCATGTAGATGTATGTTAATTACAAAATATATCCATATCATAGTGCATTTAAATATCATATATATGCACAATTCATCATGAGAATTAGATTAAATTCTCCACTATTTTATTTATTTAATTTAGTGTGCCCATTAATTGTCTAAAATTAAGTTTGAGCTAGTAAATAACTCGATTAATTTTGCAAAACCAAAACAGTGTTATAATTTCCTAAATTAAATTTTTGCAAATTTTAGACAATTAAATAACACAAAGATAATATTTTACAAAATATTTTAATAGCCCAAAATCAATTTTCCAAATTTTCAACAGTTTAAATAGCACAAAAAATAAATAATCAAACATTTATGATCCAAAATACATATATGGTACAAAATAACCCACTGGACCCAATCATTAAATTCTTTAGATTCAAATAACCTTATTTTTGTTAACAAAAAAAATAACATAAATTTTGGCTCAAATAACTTTTTAACATTTGAGCTAAAATTTATTTCCAGAATTTTAAAAACAAAATTTGGCCCAAAAACGGATTTTTCAGAAAAAGTTTTAGCCTAATTCTCAAAAGTCCAGTATGGCAAAACAAAAGAACGAAACAAAAACAAGGAATATAATGAGTCCAGAATACATGAGCCCAAAGTGCCTGAGAAAAAATACAAAACACAAACCCAGCACAGACATGGCCCAACGTCTCTCGTGTGGCTCAGCCCCATCTGCGTAAGTGAAGCGCAACGTTTCACTTTTGAGTTCTGATCCTGTTCTTCTCTCATGCATATTTTGTTGGGTGGAAATTAACTGAGAAGGATTATACATATTTTTAATTGAACAAAAAATAATATATTTGTTGAGTTTCCGTGGGACACAAGGAGTTTTGGACCCTCATTCGTTTCTCATTGCAGCGATGATGTGATAAGATCTAGACTATCCGATTTTAATTTGGATTATTTAAATTTAAAATTTTTTATTTTGATTTATTAATGATAACATCTTTTTTAAAAAAAAAATAATAATTATAAAATTATTTTTATTTTATATTCTACATTAAATAAAATAAAAATATATTGAAAATATAATAATAAAATAAGATTAAATCTGGATCGTCTAATTTTAATTTAAATGGTTCAGAATTGTGATAAGTATCAAATTAAATCTGAATCATCCAATTTTTCATTTGGATGATGTAGAATAGTGATAAGGATTGGGTGCTCATCATAATGAACAGCACCAAATAAATTTCCAATGAGTTTCACGAAAACATCTTAGAGATATGGGTACATGAAATCTTGTGTCATTGTAATTATTTTGTTACCATTGCCTCAGTTCTCCAATTATAAAATATGGACCCCTTTTCACATATTCACTATTTATTTACTATGATGCTTCATTTTGCTTTCTAGTGTTGTTTTTTTTAAATCAATAAGTTAACTTTCTAGGAAGTATACTTCCTAAGAATTATACTAGGTGAGCCCTTAGAATATGGAGGTATTTTTCTACAAAGGGGCAAATATTGTTTTACTTTGACTTTCATTCCTTTCCCTCTGGATTTTGGCAAGTAATCCCTCTTGTTCCAAATATCCTTGTAAAAAAAAAAACCATGCCCTCATGGTTATGGGTAATTTAATACATATGTTTACCAATATTGGCTGCAAGGTGAACAAGTGGAGATTTGCTTTAAACCAAAGTTTGTGTGTTGATGGCCAAAGTTTCATCCTTTATGATTTTGGCAAGTATCTTCCAAAGTTTCAGGCTTTATGATTGATGCTTTAATCCCTCCTTGATTCTACATGTATTTCATTGCATCTGATTTCATGATTAAGAATTTGCGTCCACATCTTTATCAATAACATAATCATTGATCTTGATTTCTGTGATTTATTCATGGGTCCCATGTTAGACTTTCTTTCCTTTTAATTAGTGTATGAAAAATTGAACCAAACCAGATGGTTCAACAGGTTTTCCTGTGAATCGGCTACTGATTCAATCCAGAATGACAGCCAAACAGCCAAACTAGAGGAGAATTGGACTGGTAAATAACTGGTCAACTCAGCTTTGAACCGAACAAAATTAGTAAAATTGGTGAGTTGATCGGTTCTACCAGTTCAAAACACAATAGTAAGGAAAAATTGAAGATGAGAGAGACAATACAGAAAACGATGAAGAAGATAAGAAATGAAGAAGAATGAAGGAGTAGAAGAAAAATGAGATGAAGATGGAAGAAAATTGAAAAAAAAAATGAAAAAGATGATGGCCATAGATGAAGAAAGAAGAAGTAACGAAAGGAGAGGAAGATTTGTGAAGAACCTTTAAGAAAGAATAACTCAAAAAGCTGTACCGAGAAGATCAAGCTTGAATGCTTTTTTCCTGCCAGTGTTCAACTTTTTTTTTTCTGCCATGCCTTTGACAGAAGAATAAGGTGGTGACGATGAAGAAACCAAGCAGGAGTTGGAAACAATGGAGAGGCGGAAGGTTCCAGATCCAGATAGTGGTGGCCAATTGAAAAATTGTAAATGAAATGAAAAGTTCAAAAAAAATGTGGGGTATTTTTTTCTTCTTCCAATTTTCAAACCGATCGCAGATTTTGTTAGTTTTTCAAATCAACAACATTTGCAGTATGTGTGTGTTTCAGTTGAAGACCAGCTGAGATATTGTGATTTTGGTTTGACGCATAGAAGAGTACTGCAAACTTTATTGATTCCAAGAGAAAGTAATATTAATATCAACATTAATAAAATATTAGTATAATGAATATGCTCTTTTTCATTCAAACAAAAAAATTTAAGTATGAATACCCAAGTTTTATTTTCTCATAAATATTAAATATTGTGTTTCGGTAATTTTTTATGCATGTCTTATAGTGTTTGTCATGAAAAGATATTACGATGAAGATGAAGTGTAGAATTTCTTTATATACATATGATTAATGGGCTAAGTCTAGTTCAAATTAAAAAGGAGGGGCTCGTAAGAAAACAAATAAAATAGAAAAAAGAGGTATTTTAGAATACCTCGTCCATCAACCTGCAAGGAATAATCAAACCACGCCTACCTACGATAGAGGTCACGAACACACCATCACCTGCAATGAATGATCAACGAGAAGGGCTGGTCTTCGAAGACAGCCTTCAACGCCATCAACTGGGTAGTGCAATAGTAGTACCCAGGTCGGCACTAACAATGGATCGAAGAGTGGTTATATACAGTAATTTGAGTCAGATTTTTGTCGATGTGGGGCTAGCTAGCTAGCATTAAAGGAAGCAGTTATATATTGATGGAGAGAGGCGTATAGATATTGAAACAAAACGTACAGCGATGCAGCTAAAGTGATCCTTTCAAAATTACCAAGCTTCAAATTTCATGCTCAAAACCATATACGATGGCATGGAGTAGGTCGTTCTGAAAGCTCTTAAAAACATGTCGTTAAGTCCAATCTGTGACTTTCCATTAATTCTGGGAAGAATAATACAGGCAACAAGAGAAAATTATTCTTGGAAAACTAGCTTAGGCTCTATGGCTCTCCAACCTCGTAGCTTGTTCTGTTTTTTGTCTCCCTTTGCCTATTCTTTCCAGGCCTGGCTTGCTGTCTTCATGTTAAATAAAAAAAATATACGAACGTGCAGCAAAGAGGAATACCTATATCTTTTTGGTTGCAAGAAGATTTTTTATTTTCTCATTGGTGCCAAGACCATAGATATATATAGATAGCAATTTAGATTACATTTCTTGACAAACAAGACTTGTTAGAGAGTTAATTTGAAAACTTAAGTTTTATATTGGATGGGAACAATGCTTTTAAAGTAAGGGTGGAAACAGACCAGGTCAGGTCAGGTCAGGCTTTGCCTAAACAGGCTCGGCCTGTGTGGCAAGTCTTAGGCCTGAGCCTAGCCTGTTGGCCTATATCAGGCCTCTTTTTAGGTTGGCCTGAGCCTTCAAAAGGCATGGTCTGGCCTGAAGCCTATTTAAAGGCCTACTAAACTAGTAGGCCTTTAAATAGGCTTGAAGGTTTAGACCTTGAAGGCTTTAAATAGGCTAGAAGCCTATTTAAATCCTGCATCAAGAAAAAAATATACAATATGTAATATAGAGACTTTAACAAGTAATAAAATACATAACTAAATATAAGTAAAATATCTTAAATGATAATATTATTTACAAAAAAAACATGTAACATAAAAACTTTAACAAGGACTAAAGGATACTCAAACAAACATGAGATTCCAAGAAATTAAAGTTTGATTATGTACAAGACAGCACAACATATGTATACTCAATTAGGTTCTTCCCCTCAATTCATTTTTGCATATCATACTACATGAATGATTTTGACATTTCCTTCTTTGATTGTTCCTCTATTTTGGGGAGAAGCCTGATGATAAAGATAAAATTTACATGGTGGAGATTGGATTTGTGCTTAAACCAGTGTAGTGCTATATTGTTTCCTCCTTTGTCACTAGTAAATCCAACATGCAATGGCTGAAAGAACAAAGAAATCTCGTGAGAATAGAAGTTCAGTCATTGGTAAGAAGCTATGGGACCAAAAAATTGAATAGAAAGAAGAAGGGAAATTAATTAAGATATGAGAAACCTGATGAATATCTCCCATGAAGTGAGATAAGAACAAGCCCTTAGCCTCAATCATATTACCTATAAGAATTAAGAAGCCTTTAGCAACAGAAATATACACTGACATTTTATAAAATTGTCAAACTTTCATGTTATTTAGCTTCACAAACCAAACCACACAACTTCAGTATCAACTTTTATGAATCCCCTTGGCACACAAGATATAAACATCCCAACCAGCAAAATGTCATATGCCATTAATTGGAAAGTCCAAATGCAAGCTTAATCCCCTTAAAAATATTTTAATAGTATTGGTTAATGCCACTTAATATCATCAACACACAATTATGCTCAATGTTTTACATATTTGAGCTTTTACCATTAGAATTGAGGATTGAGACCACAATTAAATGGCCATAGAGCATTATCTCGAAGCCACATGAACATTATATTCCTTTCCAGGATGATAAAATTCAACAAGACCCCAATCTACTTTGGTTTAACATCTCAGAGAGCATTATGCCTTGAGAATGGCAGTAATCCAAGGCCTACAAAGCAAGATGAAAAATTCATGTAACAAGGTAAGGGTTTCAACATGTTTTTCTATGGCAATAAAATGGAGCCAACTGGTCCCCCTCAGCATATGTTTGAGGCAATAGTTAAGAAACCATTTTCATGATGCATATAACAGAGCCTATAGACATGTAGCAAATGCAGAACTCAATATATCAAGCCTCATCCAAGACAAGGTACTGCTACTACTTTTGAGGTAAAACATTATGTCCATTACGGAGAGCATATAAAGTGGCAATCCCATGTAACCTAAAGTAGATTGAAGGAACCCAAAAGCTTCACATTAATATATATATATATATGTGTGTGTGTGTGTGTGTGTGTAAATTGGCATGAAGGCAGAGCATTTCTAGGTGTCACCCATGCAAACAAAGAGCTCTTCTTCACTTGCCTCTTCGAGAAGGGGATTAAACAAACCACCAAATTAATGAGAACAATGATCGATACATATATGATTGGTTAAGAGATGGGATCTCAGAGAGCAATACTACAAACAAATCTAAAAATACAAACAAATATGAAAATAAAGGACAAACAAATAAAGCAAGAGAGATAAGGGAGGGGTTGAGAACACATACAGCACGCTCAAAGTCGCAGCTACAATGGAGGGATACGATGGAGGCAGCTCACAGTCACAACTATAGGAGATGTCGACGGGGAGAGGGAGGCAATAGATGGAGGCAACTCGTAGAGTTACAGACTCGCAGTTGAAAGACGTAGGCGAAGGCGACGCGGAGACACAGGATAAGACAATGCGGGGAGACAGGCGAAGGTGACACGGAGATGGAGGCGAATGCGATGGACATAGCATATAGGCTAGGGTTCACTTTGCGAATGTGATGGATGGAGGCTAGGGTTCATGCGGACCTCGAACATAATATTATGTTTTATTAATAAAACTAATTTAAATTATATTATATATTATTATATTATAAAATATATATTATTATATTAAATATATTAATATATATATATGTAAACAGGCCAGGCCTGAAGTAATCAGGCCAGGTCTGTTTACATAAATAGGCTATTAAAAAAGCCTAGGCCTGGCCTATTTAAGAAATAGGCCAGGCCAAGCCAGGCTAGGCCCTAAACAAGCCAGGCCTTAGGCCGCCTGAAAGGGGCCTGGCCTGTTCCCACCTCTATTTTAAAGTATATATAATGTAACAACCCTCATGACATTTGTTTTGGCATTGTATATAGCATCGGAGGAAACAGGACGGTGGAAGTATCAACGTGGAGGAAAAAGAGCTCCATGCCATGGCAAACTTGTCTGGGGTTGCAGCGAGAGTCGGAATTTTGTATAAATTAAGATCATTTCGGACGAACAGAAAAGAAAGAAATGGAGGGAGCAATGAAGAACTGTGCTAGGGTTCGAAGATTTCGGCAATTTGTGAACACTGTATTTTGTCGAGTCCCTTTTAAAAAAATAATTAACATAAAATAAAATAGTAAAAAAAAATAATATCTCCCAAAGACTGCCATATTTTAAGGAGTTATGATTTTCTCCTTTTTGAGATTTTCATAAAACTAAAAAAAAAAGTAATAAATCATTGATTGAGATTTGATATCAAATTAATATGGAAAAAAAATAAAGCAAATCAATTAATCTCAATGTGAATATCAAAGAAAAATAATAAAAGAGATTTTTGTGATTTTAGAATATTAACTGAATGATTTGCTTTTTGGTATTATAAATAGAGATAAGGTGAGAAGAGATAGAGGAGGGATCAAAGAAAAGTGAAGAAATTGAGTGAAAGAGAGGGTACGCGAGGGTGGTCTGAGAGTGAAGGAAAAGTTAAGAGTGGATGTTGGTTTTTTCAATAAGGCATAAGGTAGGAAATTTCTTCTTTTCTTCTTTATTTCCATCTCCTTGCATAGTTGGGATTTTCTAAAGGATAGAGTATTTTTATTTTAGAATGCGATCTACTACCTTCTCTTCTTGAATATTTTCATGGATCCCAAAGTTGATGTTTTGAGAGGTCCATAGAATAATTTATTCACACCGATGAACACCTCATAATAGGCGGAGATATGCTTGTGATGTATTTTGTTTTCTTCTTTTCAATTTGTTTCTACAGACCCCAAAGTATGATATTTTGGTGAGGTCCTAGAGAATAATTACTTATATCCATGAATATCCTTGATAAGGATAGAAGTGTATTCCTGTTGATGATGGATAGATTTGTCCTACTTTATCACGATTTGTATTCCATAAGTCAAGGTCTACAACTACATGATTATGGCCATGCTTGCCGAACACGTTGTTAAATTAATGGAATGACACTCCGTGATATTCTTTCAGACATAACCATTGTAATGAGTTTTTTTTTTTAATTTATTTCTTCTTGTTTTTTTTCTTTCTCGTTTCTTTTTTCTTTTTATTTTATTTTCTTTCTTTTTTTTTCATGTTCTTTCTTCTTGTTTTCCTTCTTTTTTTTGTTTTTTTTTCTTTATTTCCTTTCTTTCTTTTTCTTTTTTTTCTTCAAAAATTATGATGTTAGATGATTACAACTTCTCTTTCAAAACCATGGAATTCAGTTAAAATATCTATCATTCAAAGTTATGGTAGAAGACACATATAGCTTTAAAGGAGGTAACTTTTATGTACTTTATAATAATGATAGTTAGGTGATTAATTACATTATTTTTATTCCCTCATGCTATTATGATAATATGATATTTTCTTATTAAATATATATATATATCTTTTAATTTTTGCCTGGTGGGGTTTTTGGAACCTCCGTGGATGTTTGGATTAATAAATTTACCACGTGTTGTGATGCACCTCTGCTGGTATAATAATCAAATTATGCGCTTTTTTATGGAAAATATTTTTTTAAAGATTTTCTTAATTTTTATAAAATTTTGAACAAAAATATTCCTTTAAATATAATTTTATAATATATTTTCAAGTTATTTTATGTAAGATTTTTAGAATCTTTCATATATATATATATATAAACCAGTTAGTGAACACGTGGGATTTTGGGAATCTCCGTGTGTAACACCCCTCATTACGCTTGCCTTTGTCATTATGTGCAGGACCGAAGGAAACAGGACGGAGGAAGGTTCAAGTGGAGAAGAAATGAGCTCCATGCTGCGGCGAGAAGTAGGGCCGCCGTAGTGAGAGCCAATTCCAGTGGCATTTTCTTCTGCTAAAACTGGTGGCGTTGTGGCAGACTTATCTAGAGCCACGGCGAGAGTCAAGAAACTGGTTTAATCCAGAATCATTTCGGACAAAAAGAAAAGAAAGAAACGGAGGGAGTGATGAAGAAGACGCGATGAGCTTTGCTAGGGTTCGAGTTTTCCGAAAAATGGGAGTGTTTTCCGGCATCCAAGAGCTTGGATCTTTGTTGGTAAGTGATCCCTAGCCTTCTCTCTTCTCTTTTCTTCTCTGTTTTTGGTGGGGAAGTTGAGTTGAAGTTTAGAGTTTCCGATTTGAGCAATTTCCACCAATTAAAATGCTTGATTTTGTGTTGTGGGAGTATTTTGTGGTGTTAGCAAGCTTTGGGTTTGAGTTTTGATTGGATTATGATGGGTTTGAGTTAAACCCTAGGTTAGAATTTGGGAAAAGAAGTGGAAATCCGAAATGGTATGTGTTGGTGTGTGTTTGAATGGTTGTTTAAGGTTTATTGGTATGTGTGTATATTGTTAGAACTCCGGGTTAAGTTTGGACGGCTAGATTATGGATTGTAGTGTTATGGGAGTTATGTTAATTAAAGGTATTATATTGTTGTAATGGTAGATTGGCTAATCGGAGGCACATAGTTCGTGATTGGGGTGCTCTTGAGGCTTGCTTAAGCCCCTATATGCGTGGTATTGACAACCTGAGGTAACTGGGTGTTTGTATTTGTGTTATATGTTGATATATATATATGCATGTCTCCATTCATACCATGATATCATTATGTGTTTGTGTATGACTTTCATATATATCGTGGTATGTACACGGTTAGACGATATAGTATATGATGATGTACATATATTGATGTGACATGATGTGAATCTATGATTATGATGAGCATGATTTTGTATATGTGCATACGTGACTGTGGCATTCTCATACCATTGCATGCTAGCATGACCATGATGATGATTGTGATGATGATATACATATGTGTGTGATTCAAGGCATGTTAGCATGGCATGTACATCACCATCCCATGAGCATAGAGAGATGTGGTGTATTAGGAGGTGGTGATGAGATGAGATATGATGATATACATTATGATGATGTGAAAAGATCCTTGCCACTAAATCTTCTCCTTGGGAGAGCCAGGTGGCAGTGGATTATGATATGATATGATGATGATACGATTTGGTGATAGGATGGGATCCCTGTCGCTAAATCCTCTCCTAAGGCCATAGAAGAGCTAGGCGATAGTGGACTGCACATTCCCTAAATCACCACCAATTCGCGGTGGTCTAGAGGAAGGAGAGCCACGGTCTAATCATTAGTGTGAGGTGAGCTTGGTGATGTCCCGAAATTAGTCTTTACCGATTGTTAGAAGGGAATTACCTATTGAAATGTCATATGATAACGTCAGCTCGTGGTTCTAGTCGTGTTGAGGGAGACATGCATTGAGGCATGTATCTCATGACATTGATAGTACATTACATCATTTGCATATGTGTGTGGTATTGATGATATTATATATATGTGTGTGTGGTTGTCCCCGGTTACTGAGACATTGTCTCACACCCATTTCCCATGAACTAACCTTTCAGGTGAAAACTCTGGTGCTCGTTCGGAAAGGATCAAGGAGTTAGCGGTCTTTCCGTCCTAGAGAATTCCAAGTATATTTAGTGGTTATAATTTAGTTTATGTAATTCTGTGCCAAGTAGGTTGATGTAATTGGTTGCCTAGATGAGAGTCCTGGGAATACTATATGTATGTGATGTAATGATGTGTGATGTTGATAGTGGACCCTGGTATGAGTCTTTAATGTATGAGCAGGTATTTGTATGATAGAATGGTTGACTGCAAGTTTAAAAGGTGGTTTTGGGTCATATATGAGAGTTGTGGGCATATAGCCCATCATGTGGTTTCGGGATTCAAGGGGGTCAATTCTTGAAGGAAAGATTTTTTTAGGGTAAAACCTCCTTGGACATGTTGGTTTAGCCAAATATGACCTGTGTGAAGGGTCTCTGGGTGTTCATTTGCCTTTGGTGGCAATTGGAGGTGATAGGTTGTGAGTTTTGGTCAGAAAGAGGCCAAAATGGTGTTGGATATCCAGAATCTTCAAATGGAGTTGGATTTGAGTGAAATTGGTGTCCATGGTTAGATAATGATGAGAGTGACCCGTAGGATTTGGAATCAGGTCAATCGGAGATCGGAGCATAAAGTCATGCACGTCGGAAGTTGGCCCGGCAAATTAGCAATTTGTTGATACAAGTTCTAATGCTGGGGCCGCGGCACCAGAAAACCAGGCTGCGGTGCTAGAAAACTAGGCCGCGGCGCTAGCAAGACAGTGGGCGTCAGTGAATCTGTGAAGGGTTGGAGTCACGGCACCACTGTAGCAGGCCGCAGCTTCATCCTGTTAAGGTGCTTTTCTGGTGTTTTTCTGATGCTGTGAAGTTTTGAAAAGTTGTTTTGAGATGTTTGGGTTATGCTTAGTTGGTTTTTAAAGGTTTGGGTCAAGTCTGAAGGTATTTAAGTGTAGGGTGATACATTGTGGATTTATTAACAGGTAATAAATAAGTAGCTAAATATATATAATATATATAATTCAATTTCAAAAATAACAAATATATATAATTTTTCTTGAAAAATACAAACCCATTGAGATAAGTTTTTATATTCGAACTACGTGGACTTTGATCCTTATATTATGGTACATAGGCCCTAGACTCTTATTCTAGGTCAAGTCTATTTTTGTAAATAAATCCATTTTATTTATTTTTTATTTTTTTCTTTATATGAGTTTTATAAAGGTAATTAAAATAGTTTTAAGGGCACATTGGTTTTGTATAATCAACTTAAGGTAATCGTTCTTGTGAACGGGTGTTATGGGGTGCCTAACACCTTCCCCGTGATGAAATCGACTCCCGAACCATTTCTATTTTGTGGACCATGTTTTTTTTTTAAAAAAAGGATTTTCCAAAATTTCTCTTTTAAAAATTTTGGTGGCGACTCTATTTTATTTTGATTTTTCATTTTTGAAAAATTAAAAAGTAGGTGCAACAGTTTGGCGACTCTACTGGGGACTATTTGAGAGTCAAGCCTATATAAGTTGGTTCTACAAAATTTTGTGACCTTAATTTTATTTTAATTACCTTTTCTTTTATTTATTTTTATTGTTTGTCTCACATGATTAGGATATATAATTTTATTTTATTAATTTTTTTTTACTATATGAATAATGTGCTTATTGTATATTGTTTTATATATTTCTCTTTTTGTTATCTGCTTAGCAGATGAGGGTTGAGTAACTTGTAGGTCTCAGGTATGTATACTCTCCTCACACATTGAGCACTTACACATTTTCCTCACACACGTTTTGGGCCCTATACCAGGGTTGGTGAGTACCTTAAGCTAGTGAAGTTTGTAATGGTTCCCTCGTAGGGTTTTTAGAGCCCTAGGAGGTTACTATGAAGACTTCGTCCAAGCAGTTACCCATTTTGTGAAGTTGGTCCCCGTAGAACTTTTGAGTTTTTAGTGGATTAGGTTTGCTAATGGGGTCTTTGCCTTTATGGTGGGGGTAGCTTGGAGACCTTATTAGGACAATAGACCAACCCTAAAAACTAGCACATTGATAGATAAACCCTAATAACCAACCAGTTAGCTAATACTCAATGTTCTTAGGCCCAGATATCCTTATACCTTAGGGCCTAACCCACGGCAGGACAAAAAGGAGAGCATATTCTTCTCTGTCATAGCATATCACCATTTAAAAATAGGAAAGGGCGATACATCATTGCCTTGTCACCAGAGAGTGTATCAATAAAATAAATAAAAGTAGTCAAAACAGTGTCAGGTGTCCAAAATCTTCGTATAGAGATAGATTGAGATGAAATTGGTGTCTATGGATAGATTGGGATAAGATTGACTTCTAGGAGTTGGAATTAGATCAATTGGAAGTCGGAGCATAAATTTATGTTTGTCGGAAGTTCGCCTTCGAGTTTGAAATTTGCTGGTATAAAAACCAGAAGGGGGAGCCGCAGAGCCAGGAAGTTTGGCCGCGATGCCAGTGCAGTCAGTAGCCTTTCAAAAACAAAGATGGGCCAGAGCTGCGATGGTATTGTAGCAGTCGTGGCCCCAGCCCAAATTCTGGTGTTCTTCGGCTTTCCTTTCATTGGTCTGATATTTGAAAGGAGTATTTGAGATGTTTGGGTTGTGCTAGATTGGATTTTGAAGTCTTTGGTCAATGTAGGAGGTGTTTAGGAGTAAGGTGTTACATATAAGGGGTGAAAGATGATACATGTCAAAATAGTTTTAGACCAAAATGTGAAATACTCTCTCCGGTGTTTTTTATAAGAGACTTCCAACTACTCTTATTTTACTCCTATTTAATATAATAATACAATTCATATTAAATATCATTTGACAAATTAAGAGTGTCTCTTTCATCCAAAAAGTCCAATAACAATTTACATGAAGAAATAAATGTGAGGGAAAAATAGGAAAAATTTGACAAAACTTTATAAGGTCTCTTATAAAAAGGGGTAGAAAAAACTTCTGGAATGTCTCTTATAAAATGGATCGGAGGGAGTATTTAATATTTAAAGCATTTAACATGTTGCCATTGGCCCTAACCATTGGGCCCTTAATTAGGAATTAATCTCCAACATTTAAAACCGATATTTCTTGACTGTACTTATTATTCTTTTTATGTTTTTGTTTAATATAATTAATTAAGTTAATTAAGTTCCTGTAAGGAGGAAAATCCCATCGCACTAATGCCAGTACATCAGTAATAAGCAAGCTTTACCCTTGTCAACTAAAATCATGAGTGTCAGAGTGTTTGTATATAGTAGTGTGAGTCAGTTTCTAGTCGATGTCGGATTAGCTAGCATCAAAGGAAGAAATTAGTCAGTACTCCTTTTGGCTTTTGCTTTTTGAAGAACAAAGAATATTATCTTAATTATTTTATACGCACACATAATTTTTTGTATTATCTAAAGGCCACCACTTGCGTAATAAGCTAGTGCTACCAAACTTGGTATTCATCATGGATGTAAGATTGTTCTATAGAGTAGTCTGAGTTAATTTCTAGCCTATGTGGAGAGGAGTACAAACACAGCTGAAAGAAAAGCATCAACGAAGCCTACATGATCCTTTCGAAATTACGAAGGTTGAAATTGCATGCTGAAAAGTGAAAAGCATATATGTAAATATTCTTTATTTGTAATCCTCTATACGCTCCATTAAGGACATAAATGATCGATGCTTCAAAGAAAGCTAAAAATTAACTGTCAAGTCCAACCTGTGACTTTCCCAGCAACCACAAGTCAACTAGAATGGCTGGTTGTAGTCTAGTTCAAATTCAAAAGGAAAGGCTGGTAAGAAAATAAATAAAATAGAAAAAAGAGGTATTTTAGAATACCTCGTCCATCACCTGAAAGGAATAATCAAACCACGCCTACCATGGAGGTCACGAACCCGCCATCACCTGCAAGGAATAATCAACAAGAATGGCTGGTCTTCGAAGACAACCTTCAACGCCATCACTTGGGTAGAAAAATAGTATTACCCTGGTCGGCACTAACAATTAATCGAAGAGTGGCTATATACAGTAATTTGAGTCAGATTTTTTTCGATGTGGGGCTAGCTAGCTAGCTAGCTAGCATTAAAGGAAGCAGTTATATATTGATGGAGAGGGGCTTATAGATATTGAAACAAAGTGTACAGCGATGCAGCTACAGTGATCCTTTCAAAATTACCAAGCTTCAGATTTCATGCTCAAAACTATATAGTATATAAGATGGGGTCGGTCATTCTGAAAGCTCCTAAAAACATGTCGTTAAGTCCAATCTATATATGGATTATTTAGGTATCCCAGATGATAATAAAATGATAACTAAGCGCAATATTTTCAAGCATTAATTATTATAAATTAACTATTTTAACCATATACTATACATATATAAATATATAACTGATAACCCTAATCCTTAATTCCTTCCAGCAGGTACTGCTCAAGTCCCAACTTTTCTTGATCCATTTTCTTTACAACTGCAGAATGAGTCTTTAAACAAAATTGTACAGAGGAAATCCTAATATATATATATGTGTGTGTGTGTGTGTGTGTGGCTATATGTATGTATATATATAATTACAACACTTGTACGTACCACTGGGACTTAAAGTGAAAGCTTTGAAACCCAGCTTTAACGATTATAATTAACTATAACTGAATTAAAAACTAATTACCTTAACCTAATTAAATCTTAACAATGCTGACATTATTTTCTCATTATTACAAAAAGAAATAAAGAAGGTACTAGCTTCGTCCATTGATTCAAGCATATTCCTTTTTTTTTTTAATTCATGCAGATATTGTTTTCTCATTTTTATATTCTTTTTTTCTCTTTATTATCCTGTTCTAGCTTTATTCTTAGATTAACATATATTATCTTTTTTGGCTGAATAATTTTCAAGCTCAGGACTGCATTATATCTCAATATGCCATTACCTAAATTATCATAATATATATATATATATTATCCTGTTCGGTATTTTATGCATGTCTTATTGTGTTTGTCATGAAAAGATATTACGATGAAGATGAAGTGTAGAATTTCTTTATATACATATGATTAATGGGCTAAGTCTAGTTCAAATTAAAAAGGAGGGGCTCGTAAGAAAACAAATAAAATAGAAAAAAGAGGTATTTTAGAATACCTCGTCCATCAACCTGCAAGGAATAATCAAACCACGCCTACCTACGATAGAGGTCACGAACACACCATCACCTGCAATGAATGATCAACGAGAAGGGCTGGTCTTCGAAGACAGCCTTCAACGCCATCAACTGGGTAGTGCAATAGTAGTACCCAGGTCGGCACTAACAATGGATCGAAGAGTGGTTATATACAGTAATTTGAGTCAGATTTTTGTCGATGTGGGGCTAGCTAGCTAGCATTAAAGGAAGCAGTTATATATTGATGGAGAGAGGCGTATAGATATTGAAACAAAACGTACAGCGATGCAGCTAAAGTGATCCTTTCAAAATTACCAAGCTTCAAATTTCATGCTCAAAACCATATACGATGGCATGGAGTAGGTCGTTCTGAAAGCTCTTAAAAACATGTCGTTAAGTCCAATCTGTGACTTTCCATTAATTCTGGGAAGAATAATACAGGCAACAAGAGAAAATTATTCTTGGAAAACTAGCTTAGGCTCTATGGCTCTCCAACCTCGTAGCTTGTTCTGTTTTTTGTCTCCCTTTGCCTATTCTTTCCAGGCCTGGCTTGCTGTCTTCATGTTAAATAAAAAAAATATACGAACGTGCAGCAAAGAGGAATACCTATATCTTTTTGGTTGCAAGAAGATTTTTTATTTTCTCATTGGTGCCAAGACCATAGATATATATAGATAGCAATTTAGATTACATTTCTTGACAAACAAGACTTGTTAGAGAGTTAATTTGAAAACTTAAGTTTTATATTGGATGGGAACAATGCTTTTAAAGTAAGGGTGGAAACAGACCAGGTCAGGTCAGGTCAGGCTTTGCCTAAACAGGCTCGGCCTGTGTGGCAAGTCTTAGGCCTGAGCCTAGCCTGTTGGCCTATATCAGGCCTCTTTTTAGGTTGGCCTGAGCCTTCAAAAGGCATGGTCTGGCCTGAAGCCTATTTAAAGGCCTACTAAACTAGTAGGCCTTTAAATAGGCTTGAAGGTTTAGACCTTGAAGGCTTTAAATAGGCTAGAAGCCTATTTAAATCCTGCATCAAGAAAAAAATATACAATATGTAATATAGAGACTTTAACAAGTAATAAAATACATAACTAAATATAAGTAAAATATCTTAAATGATAATATTATTTACAAAAAAAACATGTAACATAAAAACTTTAACAAGGACTAAAGGATACTCAAACAAACATGAGATTCCAAGAAATTAAAGTTTGATTATGTACAAGACAGCACAACATATGTATACTCAATTAGGTTCTTCCCCTCAATTCATTTTTGCATATCATACTACATGAATGATTTTGACATTTCCTTCTTTGATTGTTCCTCTATTTTGGGGAGAAGCCTGATGATAAAGATAAAATTTACATGGTGGAGATTGGATTTGTGCTTAAACCAGTGTAGTGCTATATTGTTTCCTCCTTTGTCACTAGTAAATCCAACATGCAATGGCTGAAAGAACAAAGAAATCTCGTGAGAATAGAAGTTCAGTCATTGGTAAGAAGCTATGGGACCAAAAAATTGAATAGAAAGAAGAAGGGAAATTAATTAAGATATGAGAAACCTGATGAATATCTCCCATGAAGTGAGATAAGAACAAGCCCTTAGCCTCAATCATATTACCTATAAGAATTAAGAAGCCTTTAGCAACAGAAATATACACTGACATTTTATAAAATTGTCAAACTTTCATGTTATTTAGCTTCACAAACCAAACCACACAACTTCAGTATCAACTTTTATGAATCCCCTTGGCACACAAGATATAAACATCCCAACCAGCAAAATGTCATATGCCATTAATTGGAAAGTCCAAATGCAAGCTTAATCCCCTTAAAAATATTTTAATAGTATTGGTTAATGCCACTTAATATCATCAACACACAATTATGCTCAATGTTTTACATATTTGAGCTTTTACCATTAGAATTGAGGATTGAGACCACAATTAAATGGCCATAGAGCATTATCTCGAAGCCACATGAACATTATATTCCTTTCCAGGATGATAAAATTCAACAAGACCCCAATCTACTTTGGTTTAACATCTCAGAGAGCATTATGCCTTGAGAATGGCAGTAATCCAAGGCCTACAAAGCAAGATGAAAAATTCATGTAACAAGGTAAGGGTTTCAACATGTTTTTCTATGGCAATAAAATGGAGCCAACTGGTCCCCCTCAGCATATGTTTGAGGCAATAGTTAAGAAACCATTTTCATGATGCATATAACAGAGCCTATAGACATGTAGCAAATGCAGAACTCAATATATCAAGCCTCATCCAAGACAAGGTACTGCTACTACTTTTGAGGTAAAACATTATGTCCATTACGGAGAGCATATAAAGTGGCAATCCCATGTAACCTAAAGTAGATTGAAGGAACCCAAAAGCTTCACATTAATATATATATATATATGTGTGTGTGTGTGTGTGTGTGTAAATTGGCATGAAGGCAGAGCATTTCTAGGTGTCACCCATGCAAACAAAGAGCTCTTCTTCACTTGCCTCTTCGAGAAGGGGATTAAACAAACCACCAAATTAATGAGAACAATGATCGATACATATATGATTGGTTAAGAGATGGGATCTCAGAGAGCAATACTACAAACAAATCTAAAAATACAAACAAATATGAAAATAAAGGACAAACAAATAAAGCAAGAGAGATAAGGGAGGGGTTGAGAACACATACAGCACGCTCAAAGTCGCAGCTACAATGGAGGGATACGATGGAGGCAGCTCACAGTCACAACTATAGGAGATGTCGACGGGGAGAGGGAGGCAATAGATGGAGGCAACTCGTAGAGTTACAGACTCGCAGTTGAAAGACGTAGGCGAAGGCGACGCGGAGACACAGGATAAGACAATGCGGGGAGACAGGCGAAGGTGACACAGGATAAGACAAATAGTTTATTTATAATAATTAAAGCTTGAAAATATTGCACTTAGTTATCAATTTATTATCATTTGGGGTACCTAAATAATCCATATATAGATTGCACTTAACGACATGTTTTTAGGAGCTTTCAGAATGACTGACTATAACACCCTACACTCATAAACTCAAAAGCTAACACTTGAAACACCTAGAACCACTCAAACTAGATAATACAGAGCTGGAGTTGTGGCCTACTATAGTGCCGCCATGGCCTAAAAGAGATAAAATGGTGTGGCACCGCGGTAAACACCTGGTGGCACAGTACTATCAGCTAATATCATATCAGCACTTTGCTGATTTTCTCAGTGAACTTTCGATGAGCTTCCTGCTCCGAGCTCTGATTGACGTTATTCTAACTCCTACAGGTCACTCTACACCCAATCTAACTACAGACATTGACCACACTACAAAATACCTTTGTTTGGAGATTCTGGACACCCAAAATCATTTTGATCACTTTTTAACGACAACCAAGAACTTAACAACCCCTAATTGCTACCAATAAACAATTGACATCTAGAACCATTTCCATAGGTCACAAATAATACAACCAACTTGTTCAAGGAGGTTTCACCCTGAAGCAACCACTCCCCCAAGTTTTGAACCCCTTGAGCCCTTGAAACAACACATTGGGCTATATGCCCCAAAACATATAACCAAGGTCCTAAACCATACTGGGCTTATAATTAAGCTTGCCAAGTTTAACATATACAATCATACATTCACTAACATATATTGACCTATACCGAGGTCTAGAATCATATCACATCACATAACCATTATATTTATCACCATTCAACAAATTATACAATGCCACATATAGTATAATACTCCCAAGATTTCAAGGATACATGCAAGACATACAACATTACACTACTTGGTACAATTTCTTACATAAACAATAACATAAAGCTACCAGCTTATCGGATATTCCCATGATAGAGAGAACTAGGATTCTTTAGTCTTCTCCAAACTAGTTATAACAAACCTCAACATGTTGACCTATATTAAGTCATAGGCTAATAAGAAGCTTGGCCTTTGTATTATGCTGAGCTAGAGGAACCAGGATAGATGGAAGGATGAAATAAAAGAAGTTGAGAAAAATAGAATTGCAAGCCGCCATGCCACGACAAGGTGCAAGGCCACTGTGACGATCAAGTTGGCATTTTCAATTTTTTTTTGTCAGGCCGAGAAGTCTCATGCCGTGGTGAGCTTGATAGCACCGTGGCACGAGTCATAAATTTGTTTAAATCATAATGCAATTTAATAGACAGAAAAAAGAAATTAAAGGAGAAAACATGGAGCAATGCTAGGGTTTATATTTTTGGCTGTGGGAGGTGATTTCTGGACTTAGAGCTTCAATCTTTGTTGGTAAGTGAACCCTAACCTCTTCTCCTCCCTTTTCCCTCTATTTTTTAAGTAAAAACCATGGGAGTGTGCTAGATTTTGATTAGGCTGATGATTTTACAAATTAAAATGAAAAAAAAAAAGGATTATTAGAGGGTTGCTTGGTGTCATTTAGGTTTAGGTATAAGTTTTGGACGGTTTGTGGTTGGTTGATATTGCACCCTAGCTTGGTAACAGTTATGGGAGCATGAAATTCAAAATATATGTAGATATTTATGGTTTGGGTATGTGTTTGGAGCTTCTTGATGCATGATTATGCTATTGGATTCACAGGTTAAGTTTGGATAGTTGAATTATGAGTTTTTGTTTATGTGGGTAATATGTTAATTGGAGATACTATGGTATTGTAGTGTTTAATTAGTCAATTGGAAGTGTTTGAGTTGAGGTTGGTGATCCAACAGCTAGCTAAACCCCTATGTGCGTTGTGTGGGCAACTTGAGGTAATCGGGTATTTATTGTATATGTGTGTATTCGTTATTATATATACATGTGTGTTCCTTTTCATGCCACGATATTGTTTGTGTATGTATGGTTCTTTTTCATATTGTGGTATATGTAGTGCTAGCAGAGGTATGTGAATATTGACTCTTAATACTTGTATGTGATGGATGAGAATATGTAATTGTGTATATATGGTCATTTAGCATCCCTACTATTGTGATAGCATGATGATGATGATGAATATATATAGTGACATGTTAGCATGGCAATGAACATCATCACCGCATTGTGCATATTGAGACATAGTTAATCCGGTGATGATAATGATATGGGATATGAGATACCACTTGCTATATTGAACCACTAGTGGCCAAGTGGTAAGGTTGATGATTATACATCTCTGCCACTAAATCCTCTTTTATGCCCAGGAAAGCTAGATGGCAATGAATTTGGAGATGCACCTTCCTTAAATCACCACCAATTCAGGTGGTCCAAGGGAAGGAGAACCACAATCTAATCATTAGTGTGGCCTTTAGCCGGGTTATGATAGTATGTAGTGAGCTTGGTGATGTCTCGGAATCAGTCTTTACCGGTTGTTGGAAAAGAATCACCTATCAAGTATGTCTTGTGCTAGTACTAACTCATGGTTTTAGCATTGTATGAGGGAGATCATACGTACCATTACATTTGCATTGCATTATATCATATGCATACATTATAGATATACCTGTTATATATATATGTTGCATGTTCTGTATTATGTGTGTTTCCCGATTATTGAGATGCTATCTCACACCCTCTATGGCTAACATTTCAGGCAAAGACTTTGATACTAGTCCAGAGAAGACCAAGGAATCATAGCTTTCGTAGTCAATGGGAATATCCAAGTTAACCGGTAGCTTTATGTTATTGTTTATGTAATGAATTATGTCAAGTATTGTAGTATTGCATATTCTGCTTGTGATTTGTATCTTGTGAGCATAGAGATGCATATGGTTGTGTATGTTTGGTAAAGTGATGATGAATGTTGTGGATATGGCAGGATACTAATGAGTGTTATGATTATGGGATGTGGCATGATCTAGATCCCGATATGGGTCAATGTGTTATGGTGTATGTGTGAATATGTATGTTAAGCTTGGTTGATCATGTTGTAAGCCCAATATGGTTCTTGGGCCTCATGTGTCTGTTTTTGGGCATATAGCCCATTATATGGAATTGGAGTTCAAGGGGGTTAAAACTTAAAGGAGTGGTTTTTTAAGGGTGAAACCTGCTTGGACAAGTTAGTTAAGTCGGTTGTGACCTAGAGAAATGGTCCCTAGTTGCTAATTGGCCATTGGTGACAATTGGAGTACTTAAGTTATGAGTTTTAGTCAAAAAGTTACTAAAACTGTGTTGAGTGTCCAAAATCTTCATATGGAGATTAATTGTGGTAAAATTGGTGCCTATAGTTAGATTGCATCTAGAGCGACTTGTAAGAGCACGAAGTTGTGCATGTTGGAAGTTCGATCGAAAAATCAGCAGTGTTGATTTGTTGTCAATTGATGGTGCTGTGGTGTTAGGATTTTGGCTGTAGCGCCAACTCATTCTACCTCTTGGAGGCCACGACGGTACTGTTCATGCCACGACCCCAAATCTGTGTTGTCCCTTGTGGGGAGTTATGAGGTTTAAGTATGTTTGGGGTTGATATTTTTGTTAGTTTGTTACACTTGTACTAGAGTCTTCGCTTGAAATGTTAATCATAAAAGGGTGTGGAATAGAGTCTCAGTAACAGGGAAAAACATACAACAAACAACATAAAAAGTCAATGTAACAAAGTATATGCATGAGATGTAATGCAATGCAATATCATGAAATGAATGTCCCACATCATACACAGCTAGAACCACGAGTTAGTTGGCACCATAAGGTATACTCGATAAATAATTTCCTTCCAACAACCGGTGAAGACTGATTCTGGGATATCACTAAGCTTACCTCCCACTAGTATGACCCAGCCAAAGGCCACACAAGTGTTCGAATCATGGTTCTTCTTCCCCTAGATCACCCGAAATAGTGGTCATTTTGAGAAGGTACATCCCCAAATCCACTGCCATCTGGCTCTCCTGGCTATAGGAGATGATTTAATGGCAAGGATATACAATCATCAACCTCACCATTTGGCTACTAATGGTTTAGTATACCACGTGGTATCATTATATCTCCAATCATCATCACCCAATCAAGCATTTTCCTATATACATTATGTGATGATAATGCTTAATGTTATGCTAACATGTTTATGCCATACACTATCATCATCCTACTTATAATCATCATTGTCATCATGCTAGCATGCTATCTGATGGGGATGCTTACTAGTCATATGCATGCATATCAAATTTCATATACTATAAACAAGGAATAAAGGTAGAGCTTAGCATAACTCTGCTAGCTGTGCACATACCATGATATGAAAAGAACAACATATACACAAGTGATATCATGGTATGAAAACAAACATACATATATATATAACAATAAATCAACACATATATAACATATACCTTGGTTAGCTTGAATTGTCGACACAACACACATAGGGCAATTTGGCAAGCCTTCGAAGCACCAATCACGAATTGTGTTAGTAATGCTCACTTTCCAAAAGGACGTAAACTAGAAAGTTTAAAATTTTTCTACAAAAATATAATTTGAAAGTGAAAGCAAGGGATTGCAGGAAAACAGAGTATGATGTAGATGAATATAAATGCAAGAGAAGGACAGAGAGGACTCAGAGAATTATCCTAGTTGTCCAATATACTTGACCTATATCCAGTCCTCAAGTCACCACTTGAAATTTTTACTATTTGAAAGAATTCAGTGGGCTCCTTGATATGCCACAGTTCAATACATGTGCTCTGTTCAAAGAACATTGAAAGTATCTTGCTACACTCTCTTATAAGTGTTTCACAATTCCCTTTGTGATTTCTCTCACAAAGAATCTTTCTTCAAAATGAATAAAATATTTTACACAGAATGAATATTCTCTAGAATAGAGTAGATATGAAATTTATGGTACAATAAATGTGGTGTGTGGTGAAAAAACTTTGTCTAATAAATTCAGCAGAGTTTTCACAATGACAGACCTAAATTTTTTACCCATAATTTCAAATGAAGTTCTATTTATAGATTTGTAATTTAACTAGTCGTTAAACACAAGACCTATCCATTAGAGACATTAACCAATGATTACTTTGCAAAACTAGCCATTCACCAACCTATTTAATGCATCTGACACATCAAAGTTTGAATTTTGAGGGTGCAACAAACGAATTTCACATAGACAGAAAGTTAAGGACTATAACGTTAAACTTCCAAAATTTGTCTGTTCAGATGTAACATTCAAATTTTGACTTTGTCAAAGAAACCATTAGAACATGTGAATTTTCATTTTGAAAGTACATGTGTTGAGTTTAAACAGTTGTTTCAAGTTTTCACAATGCACTCAAAATTCAAATTTTAGAAGCTGAAATTTGTTTATCAGAGGCATGTTCAGTATGGCATAAAAGTTTTCCTCTGTGAAGTTTGAATGTTGAACTATAAAGTTCGTCTGTTAGAGACATGCTCTGATGAGACTCACAAGTTCTCCACTAGAAATCTGCACTTTGAAGACTAAAGTTTATCTGTCAGGAGGTAGTGACAGTGAACTCACTTTGAAGTTCTCCAATATTCGAATTTTGACTAAGCTTCAAATGAATTTTGCATACTTTCACTAACAATATTTAGCTCAAAATTCAAATTTCAAAACTGAAATTCTTCTATTAGAAATAAAACCTCTGTAACTTCAAATTCCACTAAACAAAGTTCGAATTTTGCATAAAATACACGAGTCAAATATAAAATTTATCTATTAGCTAATATTTCTTAATTCTAACACAGGCTAACTTTGGATAACTTTGAAATCATTCATTTAAAACTTGTAGTAACATAGATAAGTAAGAATCAAAACTTTTCACCACATATACAAAGCGTGAGAAATCCTAGAACTAAATCTTCACATGTTCTTCATTAGATTCCTTCACTTGATCCTTTTACACTCTTTTGATATTCTCCTTCCAAGCTCTAGTTATTTGGAATCATCAAAACTTCTGATTCAACAAATTGAACACTTTGAAATAGCCAATTAAATACTACAATATCATAATACATCCAATTAACATATTACACACATAATCCAAAACTCATAACTCAACCATTCAAACTAGACCTATTACGTTTCATGATTTTGATCGATGAAGCGTATCATGATTCATATGAAATTTTCATATAATCTTTTAGTATAAAGTTACTTTTAATTTTTTTTTGAAAATATTATAATTTTTAATTATCTTTTACAGGAAAAATAAAATTCTGATATTGATGAAAAGCAACTTTAATATGGTTATATATAATATTATAGGAAAAATTATTATGTTTAAATTAATTAATATTAATATTCATTGTGGCAGAAAATATAATATATTTTTTATCATCAACAAAAAATATAATATATTTTTTATCTCCAAACTTCTATACATCAAAATAATTTGTTAGGATCTTGGGATATAGGTGGGTCCTATATGTTTCATGACTAGTAACTGATGATGGTGACATTAATTTAAAGCTCCGTGAGATAAGACTTCAATTAATGGAGCATATAGAGAATTACAAATAAAGAATGACCCAATTGTATATGTTTTTTAGCATGCAATTTCCACCTCTATAATTTTGGAAGGATTACTTAGGCTGTATCGTTGCTTTCTTTTAGTGTTCGTTCCATCAATAATTTGTTACTTTGATGCTAGCTAATCCCACATCGACTAGAAACTGATTCACACTACTATATATAAACACTCTTACATTTATGATTTCGGTTGAGAAGGGTAAAGCTGCTTAATTGTTCATTACATTTTGGACCAAGAAAGGATTCACATTTGTTTCTTACATTTAAGACCGGAGGGTGCATATGTAATAAAATAATACAAATACACAAGTCTACTAAGCATCTAAACAACTAAAAAAAAGGGAAAACCCAAAATACATGACCAAAGGATATTAATTAAAGATGAACAACAGAGCATAGAAGAGCATAATGAAGATAATGACTTGTCTATAAGGGAGCACAACTACATCAATAAAAACCTTTGAACCCATATCTCAAGCACCATAGATGCTTGCTTATACTACAACCTGAAGAGAGTCCTGTTTATCAAGAACTATAATCTAAATTTCTCTCTCTCACTCTATATATATATCTATGGTCTTGGCACCAATAACAAAATAAAAAATCTTCATTTAACCAAAAAGATATATGTAACGAACCTCACATTATTATCCTATATTTAGCTTTGAGCTAATGAGGAGTATAACTATTGAATTGTGTAATATCAGAGGAGTCAGGACTGAAGAAAGGACAAAAGGATCAAGAAATTAATTAAAGGAGACAGAAGCATCTCGTGCCACGGTGGGCTATAGTGGAGCCGCGACAACAGACTAGGTATTTCGACTTTTTGAAAGAGATAGAGTAGGCTCACGCCATGGCGCCAGTTGCAAAACATGGATAAATTAGGATGCAATTTAGCTGATAAAAAGGAAGAAAATGAAGATGAAGAAGATTTGCTATTCTAGAGTTTTGACATTTTGGCTTGGGGGATTGTTTTTCTGCCCTAGGAAGCTCATATTTGGTGTGATAAGTGACTTCCTATCCTTCCTCCTCTATTTTCTGTAAGTATATCTTGAACTCCGACATAGTGGATTTTTCAACCAATTAAAATGATTGTAAATGTGTTGTTGAAGTATTATTTGATGTTTTGAAGAATTGGGTAGTTGATTTTTGTATGTTGGATAAAGAATCTTGCAAACCCTAACCTCCAACTCTAAGGTTTCTCATGGTATTCAAAATAGGGGGTTTGGGTTCAAGTTTAAATGTATGCTTGGGGCTCATTAAAGTATGATTATTGTTTTGGAACCATGGGTTTGAAGTTTGTATGCTTCGTTGGTTAAGTTGTGAGTTATTGAAATCTATGTTAGATGTTAATCGGATGTATTATGGCATTGTAGTGTTTAAGTCTGCTAAATTGGAGTGTTTGACATTTTGCGAAGTAGTCCAAAAGCATTGCATTCCATATTGGTACTCCGACAGCCTACCTTTCCCCTTTATGTGCATGTTTGTGTGTAGACAATCCCAAGTAACGGGGGTGTTTGTCTTATGTTGTGGATTTCATATTTATATATATGTCCATTTCTTTTATATCATGTTATGTCCTAGGGCATGGCTAGTTATAGAAATGGTAATCTCATTCCTTGTCTTGTGTATGTGATTAATATGATTATATGATGATTTGCAATATGTGATTTATTAGCATCCCTATCATTTGAGATAGCATGTTACTATGATGATGATGATCATGAGAAAATACATTTGTGCATGAAATATGATATCATGAAAGACATCATCATATTGTTAAGCATGAATTGGTTAGTTTGGGTGAAGATGTTATATGATACCATATGGTATACTAATCTACATGTGGAACACGTGAGGTCTCATGTCCAAATGGTGAGGTTGATGTATATATATACCTCTCTGCCATTAAATCCTATACTTTTGGCTAAGAAAGCTAGGTGGCAATAGATTAGGGATACACCTTCCCTAAATTACCACCAATTCAGGTGGTCTAGGGAAAGGAGAGCCATGGTTCAATCATTAGTGGTGTCCTGGAACCAGTTTTTACCAGTTATTAGATGGGAATCACTTGTTGGGTGTATCTTGTAACATCCTACCTCCTCACTTACCAAATATCACGAAATACAACCAAACACAGCCCAAACAACATCACACAGCCTCAAACCAGCGGAAACTAATCCCAGAAATACCAAATTTTGGGCTGGGGCCGCGGCCGCTACAGGACCGCCGCGGCTCCGGCCTGCTCTGTTTCTCCCTCGCTACTGCCATTACTGGCGCCGCGGCCTGGACACTTGAGCCGCGGTGCCCCCTTGCTGATATCAGCACTTCAACGTTTTGGGGCGAACTTTTGACGCGCATAACTTTATGCTCCGACCTCCGATTGACTTGATTCCAACTTCTACAGGTCAATCTAGTCCCAATCTAACTATGGACACTACTTTCACCTCAATCCAACTCCGTATGGAGATTCTGGACCCCTGATATCGTTTTAACTACTTATTGACCAAAACTCATTACTAACCAACCCCAATTGTCACCAAAGACAACTGGTCACTCAGAGACCATTCAACAGGTCTTAAATCTCCAAACCAGCCTGTCCAAAGAGGTTTCACCTCAAAGGAACCACTCCTCTGAGTTTTGACCCCCTTGAACCTCAACATGACAAGACGGGCTACAGGCCCTAAACACAACAACCAGACCCAAGCCACCCTGGGCTCACAAGTACTATCATACCAACTTCCACACAACCAACATTCTCAGAACACCAACGTAACACATTCCATAAAACATAATCAAACATACATTCATCCATAACCATCCTATCAATCTCATATATCCAATACACACTTTCTACCCTACTTGGCACATAATACATTAACCAAAAATACAAACACTATATAGACTTCCCACGTACACAGCTACTCTCTTGGCTTCACCGGACTAGAGCCAGAACCTTCACCTGAAAGGGTTAGTCATGGGAGAGGGTGGGGTGAGACAATGTCTCAGTAACCGGGATTAACAACACATAACCATATATATATATATACAAATATAAATCAAATAACATATGAATACAATGTAAAATGCATGATATGCATGTCGTCCTCTCTGGGACTTCCATCCTTATCCTCCCTAACACATATATACACATAACCCATCCTTATCCTCCCTAACACACATATACCAATATTCCATCCTTATCTTCCCTAACACGTACAATCCACCCTTATCCTCCCTAACATATACAATATCATATACTCTAACCTTATTCTCCCTAACAATTTCATTTATCCTCATATATCATACATCATCACATCATATCACATCAATGTCCTCATCACATATCTCATCACAATACTCATAAACAATGTCCATCCTACTTCCTCTTATCCTGAACACAAAACCAATAAAGATATCATGAGGGGCGTTACATATCTTGTGATGGTAATTAGCCCATGGTTCTAGCCATGTATGTTGAGAGACACTCATTTCATTGCATTTGCATAGCATTGTATTACATGTATCTGCAGACATTGTTTGGTTATATAATTTGTTGTTGTTTTCCCTCGATTACTAAGATTTTGTCTCACACCCCTCTATGGTCAACATTTAAGGCAAAGACTTTAGCACTAGCCTAAAGAAGACTAAAGAGTATTAGCTCTCTCTCTGTTCCACAAGGGCATCTGAGCACATAGTTGGTAGCTTTTATGTATTTGAGTTATGTAACATATATTGTGCCAAGTAATATGTTTGTAGTGTTTGGTTGAGTGAGCTTGTATCTTGGGTAATTGATATTATATGTGGTTGATGTATTATGTTGAGTTGTATGGGAACCCATTGATTGTGACAGGATGCACATTGGCCTTGTTGGTATGCTATGTTATGTGCTTGTAGACCTTAATATGGGTCAAGATGTGCTTATTCTCTAGGTATTATGTAATGTTAAGTTTGGAATTTGAGTTGCAATTGGTGTATGTCTGCATTTGGTTAAGTGGGTAACTAACCCATCGGTTGTCTTTGGGGGTTTCGGGGGATCAAATTCCATAGGAATGGTTTCCTAAGGATAAAATCACCCTAAACTCAGTTCTTGGGGTATTTGGGACTTGGGTCAGGCGTTGGTTTTAATGTTGGTGCTATGGTTTGGAAATGAGAGGCCCAAATACCATGTTTTAGTCCAAAACTGACCATTTCAGTCTTAGACATCTAGAATCTCCATACGGTGATGTTTTGGAGAATGGTTGGTGTCTGTAGTTAGGATGTGACTAGAGTGACCTGTCGGAGTTGGAATTGGGTTAATTGGAGATCTGAATTTGATTTTATGTGTGTCAGAAGTTCATCCAGGATATCAACAAATTGCTAATATCGTATTAGTTTTTGGCACCGAAGCGGCAGGGGTTCAAGCTGCGGCACCACACCATTATGTTTCATTTCCCATTTTGTCCAGAACACTCCCCCGCTGCGGTGCCCTGTGTCTCACCATGGCATTGCCCTATGTTTTTACCTCTTTGTGCTGTTTCGTCGTATCTTTGTTAGTGTTTGGGGTTTTGGTCTCTTGGATGTTACAATATAGGTATTCCTCTTTTGCTGCACGTATGTTTTTTTTTTATTTAGCATGAAGAGGTCAAGCCAGGCTTCGAAAGAAAAGAGAAAAGGATACAAGAAAACGAAACAAGCTACGTACGTGGTTGGAGAGCCATAGAACCTAAGCTAGTTTTCCAAGAATAATTCCATTGTTTCTTGTATTATTCTTCCCAGAATTAATGGAAAGTCAGAGATTGGACTTAATGACATGTTTTTAGGAGCTTTCAGAATGACCGACCCCATCGTATATGGTTTTGAGCATGAAATTTGAAGCTTGGTAATTTTGAAAGGATCACTCTAGCCGGATCGCTGTTTTGTTTCAATATCTATACGCCTCTCCATCAATAACTACTTCCTTTGATGCTAAGTAGCTTGCCCCACATCGACAAAACTGTGACTCAAACCACTCTATATAATAGCTCTTAGATCTGTTCTTAGCGCCGGCTTGGGTAATGCAACAGTACTACCCAGGTGGTGGCATTTAAGGTTTTCTTCCAAGACCAGCCATTCTAGTTGATTATTCCTCGCAGGTAATGGCGGGTTCGTGACCTCTGATAGGCGTAGTGGACGAGGTATTCTAAAATACCGCTTTTTGTTATTTTAATTTATTTATTTTCTTACCAGCCTCTCCTTTTTAATTTAAACTAGACTCAACCCACAAAGCATATATATAAAGAACTTCCACACTTCATCTTCATCGTAACATATTTAATTATTTATATCTTTTCATGACAAAGAAAATAAGACATGCATAAAAAAATAACCGAGAACACAATATTTTGATATTTATGAGAAAATATTAAAACTTGGGCATTTGTACTCCTTTTTTTTTCCGAATGAAAAGAGTATATTCATTATACTTATATTTTAAATAAAAGTGATTGTAATCCAAGGAGTTAAATCCTCAATGACTAAGTGTCGAATTTTTATGTTGGGTATGAAAATTGCCTGATGGTCATAAAAAAATAATTGTGATGGAATGTTTAAACTGAGTATTAATGAAGTAAATAATTTTCATGTTTATCTTGTTGAGTTTGATTATCTCGTGACATACTAGATTAGGACATTTAAATTTTGGATCACTTAAATGTATGTCACAAAATGGTTATATAAATTGCAACCATCACAATTAATGTTGAAAAGTATGAAATATGCATACAAGAAAAATGACAAAAAGGCCTTTTCCTCAAATAGAAAAAAGTGCATCACCGTTGGAAATAACTTTATGCCTTTTAGAATGCAATTTCAACCTTCGTGATTTTGCAAGGATCTCTATATTAAGATATATTTAATGGCATATATATTGATATAATGCAGCTATGAATTCAAAAATTCAGCCAAAAGAAAGACGTAAGAATCTATGAATAAAGCCAGCACAAATGATAATAAAGAGGAAAAAAACAGAATATAATAATATAAACTTAATAATGAGACTCAACTTTTTTCCAACTCAAACCACAATGCAAACAAAGAAGTTCGCAAATTGATGATCTGCGCAATCTATCATGTGCTTGCTTCTGTTTTTATCATCACTAATTTGTGGTAGCTGGGAAGTCACAGATTGAACTTGACGACATGTTAATCTATGAATAAAGCCAGCACACAGGATAATAAAGAGGAAAAAAACAGAATATAATAATATAAACTTAATAATGAGACTCAACTTTTTCCAACTCAAACCACAATGCAAACAAAGAAGTTCGCAAATTGATGATCTGCGCAATTTATCATGTGCTTGCCTCTGTTTTCATCATCACTAATTTGTGATAGCTGGGAAGTCACAGATTGAACTTGACGACATGTTAATTTATAAGAGTTTTTAGCTTCCTTTGAGGCATCCTTTTACCAATTATTTCTTTAATGGAGAATATAGATGATTACAAATAAAGAATGACCATATTGTACGTATTTGCTTTTCAGCGTGCAATTTCAACCTTCGTAATTTGAAGAAGGATCACTTAGGCTGCATTAATGCTTTCTTTCAGCGTCTGTACTGCTCTCTCCTTCTATAATTTGTTCCTTAATTTGATGCTAGCTAGTCCCACATCAACTAGAAACTGACTCAAACTACTCATATAAACACTCTTAGATCTATAGATATCACAGGTTGGATAAGGCGTTCTGTGTAGAACAGCCGTTATAACAATCCAATTTTGATAACATTAGTGTGTGTGGCCATAGCTTGCACAGCGTCTTAATTTTCATTCTTTTCAACGTTTTCATTGTCTTTCACAACATTATTACAGTTTACTTATCCGATCAACAGTGCTTTGGTTCCAAAGTCCCACATTTTCTTGGAATCTGACACAGACAAACAGTATATACAAGTTGACTATATATGTATTATTAATTATTAATGCAGTTAAAACACATTAAATGAGCCATCAATTGTATTATTCTTTGTCAGTGGATTCATCTTACTTTCTAGCGTCAATAATATATATATATATATATATCTCCCGTATTGAAAATCCTTACGTCGCTATTAATTTATTATGAAGGATTAAAATTTTGAAGCATTTCCATTATACTTTTATATTATTAAATCCTTAAGTTTTTTAGATAATCTTTTAGCAAGATTTTTTAATTACATAAATTCCTTTGTTGACTCACAGGGAAGCTTTTGTACTTTCTTCTTTAATAAAGAAAAAAAAAAAGCCAATCCCTTTGAGTGCAATTAATACTGCTTTCTTTCGTGCATGTTTGTATTCCTGGATCTCCTTCAACAATTTCTTCCTTTGATGCTAGCTAGTCCCACATCACATAAAGACTCAAACTACTGTTAAGTTTGGCGAATTAACGGTTTATTATTAGTAACTAAATGGGTGAAAATGGAATCTTAAAAATGTAGAGGAGATATGTGGATTCTAACTTTTGATTTCAAAGGATATTTATGTATGTTTTTAAAATAGAGGGGAAGTTTGTGTAATTTAGAAAAAACACAAGAGATGTCAAAGTTGTAACATCACAAGGAAACATAGACCCAAACTATCTCTGATCGACCATAAATTAATCAGAATATCTATAACACCTTACTCCCAAACACCTCATGTCTTGAACAAAAACTTCAAGAAAACCAACCAAATACAACCCAAACATCTCATACTACCTTCACAAAACCACAAAGCAGCGAAAAAATGCCAAATAACAACAGAAACTAGGCTGGGGCCAGGGTCGCTACAGTACCGTCGTGACTCTAGCTCATCTCTGTTTCTGAATGGCCACTGACATCTCTGGCGCTGCGGCTCCCCCTGCTAGTTTTTGTACCAGCAAATTCCAAACTTCGGGGTGAATTTCCGATGAGCATAACTTTATGCTCCGACCTCTGATTGACCTGGTTCTAACTTCTACAAGTTAATCTTGTCCCCATCTATCCATAGACACTAATTTCATCACAATCTAACTCCGTATGGAGATTCTGGACACCTAACACCGTTTTGGCCACTTTTGATGAAAACTCACAACTAACCACCTCCAATTGCTACCAAAGGCAACTTGACCATTCAGGACTATTCACATAGGTCCTAAACTACTTAACCAACTTATTCAAAGAGGCTACACCTCAAAGGAATCACTTCTCTGAGATTTAACCCCCTTAAACCCCAAATGACAAAACAAGATACAGGCCTTAAAACACACCGACAAGGCCCAATTCAACCTTTGGGCTCTCATATAACATAACTCAATATACACAGTACATACAACATAATTCCATATCCATAACATGCCCACAACAACCATCAGAATCCTTATATCCATTACAATCACCTTAACACCTTACTCCCAAACAGCTCCTCACTTAACTAAAACTTCAAGAACCAACCAAACACAACCCAAAACCTCACAAAAGAACTTCCCAAAACCTCAGAGCAGCGGAAAAACATCCAAAAACACCAGAAACTATGTAACACGCCTCATGTTATCTTTCTTAGCATTGTGTTTAGGACCAGAGGAAACAGGACGGAAGAAGGCTCAAGTGGAGTCTGGAAGAGCTCCATGCCGGGGCGAGGTATGGGGAGGCCACAGCGAGATTCGGGATTTTTGTTTAAATCCGGATCATTTTGGACAATTGGAAAGAGAGAAAACGGAGGGAGCAACGAGGAGCTGAGCTAGGGTTCGCTATTTTTGTCCATTGGGAGTGATTTTCGGACTTCAAGAGCTTAGATTCAAGTGGATAAGCATCCTCTACTCCTCCCTCTCCATTTTCTTCGGTTAAATTTGGGGTTTTGAGGTTTTGAGGTTGGATCTTCAGTTCTGGCCAAAATCCACCAATTGAAATGGATGAAATGGGGTTAAGGAAGTGTGTTTTAGTGTTCTTGTTGCTTGGATGTGAGTTTTGAAGGGTTTATGCATGATTTAAGCTTAACCCTAGGTTGTTTTCGGTTATAGCTCTTGGGAATCCGAAGAGTATGTATTTGAGTAGTGTTTGAATGGTCCTTAAGAGCTTAATGAAGCATGAAAGGGGTGTTGAAACTTTGGGTTAGGCCTAAAGTGGTTGAATTGTGATGTTTGGTTATTGGTATATTGTGTTAATTGAGGAATTGTGATCTTGTTAAGGTTGTTTGACAACTCCGCGAAGGCTAGTCGTGGATTAGTGTTCAAGAAAGCTTATGGAATCTGTGTGAGCATGGTATTGACAACTTGAGGTAACCGGGTGTTTGTTTGTATTGTATTGATTATATTATATGATAGTACGTATATTTGTATATATATGCATATCTCTTTCATACCACGATATTGATGTGTTTGTGTGTACTATTTTTATATATCATGGTATGTGTATAGTTAGATGATGATTATGATTATGATTATGAGATATGTGATGATGACATTGCTATGATGTGATATGATGCATACATGACATTATGATGATTATGATGATGATGATGATATGATGATACATTTGCATCACCACATGAAATGGTGAGACTGTGATATATGGCGGATGGAGTGGTGATGATACGATGACGATATAATGTATGATGATATATATATATATGTTAGGGAGGATAAGGATGAATTATATATGTTATGGAGGATAAGGTTGGATATATATATGTTAGGGAGGATAAGGATGGATATATATATGTTAGGGAGGATAAGGATGGATCACATATGTGTTAGGGAGGATAAGGATTGGGTCCCTGTGAGGGCGACATGCATTTCATTCATTTCCCATTGCATACATGAATTATGTGTGATATATGTATATATGTATGTGTGTGATTATTCCCGATTACTGAGACATTGTCACACACCCCCTCTCCTATGAACTAACCTTTTAGGTGACGGTTCTGGTACTAGTCCGGAGAAGACGCGAGAGTAAATGAGTACATGGGAATAGTCTATATAGTATTTGTGTATTGGATATTGTATTTTGTGCCAAGTAGGATAGAAGGTTTTGTAATAAACGAATGGTTATGGATATGGATTGTGTGGATGTATGTATGGTTATATGTGGAAAAGAGGTTGTTTATGGTATGTATGTTGTATGTATGTGTTACGTGTGATGAAAGGTATATTTAGGCCTAATTGGTGTGTTTTTGGGCCTCTAGCCCGTTTGTCAAGTATGAGTTCTAAGGGATCAAATCTCAAATGAGTGGTTCCTTTGGGGTGAAACCTCTTTGGACAAGTTTATTTGGGGGTTTTGGACCTGTATGAATGGTCTCTGAGTGACCAGTTGCTTTTGGTAGCAATTGGAGGTGGTTAGTGGAGAGTTTTGGTCAATAAGTGGCAAAAATGGTTTCAGGGGTCCAAAATCTCCATACAGAGTTGGATTAAGGTGAAAGTGGTGTCTATGGTTGTTTTGGGACTAGATTGACTTGTAGGAGTTGGAATCAAGTCAATCGGAGGTCGGAGCATAAAGTTATGCGTGTCGTAAGTTTGCCCCGAAGTATGGAAGTTGCTGATATGGGATATCAGCATGGGGTGCCGCGGCTCCAGAGTCTAGGCCGTGGCACCAGTGGAGGCCGAAGCAAGGGAAAAACAAGGGAGGTTTGGAGCCATAGCGGTACTGTAGCGGTCGCGGCCCCAGCCCAGTTTTTGGTGTTTTGGGGTTCGTTTCCGCTGTTCTGAGGTTGTGAGAAGTTGTTTTGAGATATTTAGGTTGTATTTGGTTGAGTTTTGAAGTTTTTGGTCAAGTCTGGAAATGTCAGGAGTTAGGATGTTACAAATTGGGCAAGGGCCATGACCGCTACAGTACCGTCACAGCTCCGGCTTCTCCTAGAACCTCTCACGCTATTGGAACTCTTAGCTTCGTGGCGCCCCTTCTGGTTTTCATACCAGCAACTTTCAACCTCAGGGCAAACTTCTGACGTGCATAACTTTATACTCCGACCTTCGATTGACCTGATTCCAACTCCTACAAGTCAATCTAGTCTCAATCTATCCATAGACACCACTTTCACTTCAATCCAACTCTGTATAAAGATTTTGGACATCCGACACCATTTTGGCCACTTTTTGACCAAAACTCATAGCTTACAACTCTTATTTGCCACCAAAGGCAAATTGACCATTCAGGATGTAACACCCTACCTCCAATCACCTCCAAACTCGACCATAAACTTCAAAATCCAACCAAATACAACCCAAACATCTTAAACAACCTCCCAAAACTTTAGAGTAGCAGAAACAAGCCAAACAATATCAAAATTTGAGTTGGGGCTGCGGCCGCTACAGTACCACCGCGGCTCCAGACCTCCCCTATTTTACAATGCTATTGGACTCTCTGGCACAACGGCCTGCTTCCTAGCGCCACAGCACCCCCTGCTGGTTTTCCACACCAGCAAAATTCCAACTCCGGGGTGAACTTCCAACATACATAACTTTTTGCTCCACCTTCGATTGACTTGATTCCAACTTTTACAAGTCAATCTAGTCACAATCTATCCATAGACACCACTTTCACCTCAATCCAACTCCCTATGGAGATTCTGGATACTTGACACCATTTTGTCTACTTTTTGACCAAAACTCACAACTCACAACTCCCATTTGCCACTAATGGCAATTCAACCACTTGGGACCATTCATACAGGTCCAAAATCACTTAACCAACTTGTCCAAAGAGGTTTCACCTCAAAGGAATCACTCCTCTAAAATTTGACCCCCTTGAACCCCATTTAACAAAATGGGCTACAAGCCCCAAAACACACTAACAATGCTTAATTCCACCTTTTGGCTCACAAACACTACCATTCAACATACACATCACATACCACTCAATTCCACATACATAACCATACATACAACATCCATCCATACTAATCCTCATCCAAGCCATACATCCATTACAAAACATTCAATCCTACTTGGCACAAGTTACATTATCCAAATTACACATATACTACATAGACCTAATATCCACACATCCGATGCTACTCAAGCGTTTTCTCCGGACTAGTGTCAAAACTGTCACCTGAAAGGTTAATTCATGGGAGAGGGGTATGAGACAATGTCTCAGTAACCGGGGACAACCACACACACATATATATACATATATAACTCATACAATCTCATGGATGCAATGTGAAATAAATGGAATGCATGTCTCCCTCGCATACAGCTAGAACCATGGGCTATCGTCATAACAAGACATTTCATATAGGTAATTCCCTTCCAATAGTCGGTGATGACTGATTCCGAGGTATCACCAAACTCAACTCCCATTAGTGCACCCGGCCAAAGGTAACACTAATGTTCAATGTAACATCCTACCTCCAGACACCTCCAAACCTTAACCAATAACTCCAAGATTCAACCAAACACAATCCTGACAACACAAACAACTCTCCAATGCCTCAACACAACGGAAATGACCCATCAAAACACCAAAAATTGGTCTGAGGCCGCGGCCGCTACAGTACCGCCACGGCTCCGGCCTCCCCTGCTTCTCCATCGCTTTTGTCTCCTCTGGCGCAGCGGCATGCCTTCCTGCACCGCGGCACCCCCTGCTGATATACCATATCAGCAAATTCGACATTCTGGGGTGAACTTTCGACGCGCATAACATTATGCTCCGACCTCCGATTGACTTGATTCTGACTCCTTTAAGTCAATCTAGTCCCCATCTATCCATAGACACCACTTTTACCTCAATCCAACTTCGTATGGAGATTCTGGACCTATAACACCGTTTTGACCACTTATTGACCAAAACTCGCCACAAACAACCTCCAATTGCCACCAAAGGCAACTGGTCGCTCAGAGACTATTCATACAGGTCCAAAACCCCCCAAACCAACTTGTCCAAAGAGATTTCACCTCAAATGAACCACTCCTCTGAGATTTGACCTCTCGGAACCCAGCTTGACAAACGGGCTACAGGCCCTAAGACAGCACAACAAGACCCCAAAACCATTCAAGCTCCCAACACAAACAAACAGACTCCTCAACATCCAAACCATGCAACCATACATACAACATACATACATCCATCCATACCAATCCTTTATCAATTCCTTTAAGCTATTCATTACAAACATACTATCCTACTTAGCACAAGATACATTATCCAAAATACACACACTACATAGACTATTTCCACGTACACAGCTACTCTTGCGTCTTCTCCGGACTAGTGCCAGAACCGTCACCTGAAAGGTTAGTTTATGGGAGAGGGAGGGGTGAGACAATGTCTCAGTAACCGGAAACAATCACACACACACAAATATATATACATATACACATATCTCATGCAACTCATGAATGCAATATGAAATGAGTAAGATGCATGTCGCCCTCACAGGGACCCCATCCTTATCCTCCCTAACATATATATATAATCCATCCTTATCCTCCCTAACGCATATATCATCCATCCTTATTCTCCCTAACACACACACATATATATATATATACACATATCCCATCCTTATCCTCCCTAACAAATATGTATATCATCATACATTATATGTCATCACATCATCACCACTCCACCTGCCATACATCTCAGTGTCACAATAACATGTGGTGATGTTAATGTATCATCATATAATCATCATCATGTCATATCATCATGTATGCACCATTTCATATCATATCAATGTCAACATCATATGTATCATCATCACAATCATCATCATCATCTAACCGTATACATACCACGATATATATATATACAGTACACACAAATACATCAATATCATGGTATTAAAGAGACATACATATATACACAACAATACACAATACCACATAAACAAACACTCGGTTACCTCAATTGTCGTTACCACACACACACGAGTTCCACAAGCTTCCTTGAACTGTCCAATACGCGTGAACCCCTCTCGATTAGCCAACAACCTTTACCATATCATAATTCTTCCATTAGCACAATAAACCAATAACCCAAACATCACAACTCAACTACATTAACCTAACCCAAGGTTCCAACACCCTTTTCATGCATCAATAAGCTCTTAGGGATCACTCGAACACTACACAACCTCAGATACTTCGGATTCCCAAGAGCCATAACCAATAACAACCTAGGGTTAAGCTCTAAACACACATAATCCCTTCAAAACACACATCCAAGCAACAACAATACCAAAACACGCTTCCTTAACCTCAAATCACCTATTTCAATCGGTGGATTTCACCCTAAATCGGAAATCCAACCGTACAACCGGAAATCCCAAATTTCAACCGAAGAAAATGGAGAGGGAGAAGTAGGGAACACTTACCAACTTGAATCCAAACTTCCAAGGTCCGAAAATCGCTCCTAGAAGCCGAGAATATCGAACCCTAGCACTGCTCCTCGTCTCTCTGCATCGCTCCCTTCGTTTTCTTTCTTTCTTTCGCATCCGACTGATCCGGATTTAAACAATTTTTCCGACTCTCGCAGCGGCTCCAGCATGCCTCGCCGCGGCTTCACCGGTTTCAGCCAGAATATGCCACTGGAAAGCGTCTCACCGCGGTGGCCCTGCTCCTAGCCGCGGCGTGGGGCCCTTTCTGGTTCCTCTTGAATCTATCTCTATCCTGTTTCCTCCAGTCCTGAACACCAAAACCAATAAAGATATCGTGAGGGGCGTTACATTCAAACCGTGGCTTTCCTTCCCCTTTCCCCACCACGAATTGACAGCGATTTAGGAAAAGTGCAGTCCATTACGCACCTTTCCTCTCCTAGCCATGGGAGGAGATTTAGCCATAGGGATCCTATCCTTATCCTTCCTAACATATATATTTCATCCTTATCATCCCTAACATATATATATATTCCATCCTTATCCTCCTTAACATATATATCATCATATATCATATCATCATCACATCATCACTACCCAATCCCGCATATATCACAATCTCACAATACTATGTGGTGATGCTCATGTATTATCATATAATAATCATCATCATCTCAATATCATGCTATGCATCATATCATATCATATCAATATCATCATCACATATATAATCATCATCATACTCATAGTCATCATCTAGCTGTGTGCATACCACAATATATAGAAAACAGTACACATAAACGTGTGGTATGAAAGAAACATGCATATATACACAAATATATGTACTATCATACAATATAATACAAACAAACACCCAATTACCTCAATTGTCATTATCACACGCACACAGGTTCCACAAGCTTTCTTGAACATCAATCCCACAACTAGTCTTCTCCGAGTAGTCAAACAATTTTAACAACACCATAATACCTCAATTAACACCATATACCATTTAATCCAAAACCACAATTCAACTACTTTAGGCCTAACTCAAGGTTCCAACACCCGTTTCATGCATCAATAAACTCCTAGGAATCATTCAAACACCAAACAATCTCATACACTTCGGATTCCCAAGAACCCTAACAAAAAACAACCTAGGGTTAAGCTCAAATCATGCATAAACCCTTCAAAACTCACACCCAAGCATCAAGAACACCAAAACATACTTCGTTAACCCCATATCATCCATTTCAATTGGTGGATTCCAGCCCAAACCGAAAATCCCAACATATAATCGAAAAATCCTAAGTTCAACTGAAGAAAATAGAGAGAGAGGAGTAGGGATCACTTACCAACATGAATCTCGCAAGCCCTAGCACAGCTCCTCTATTCTTCTCTGTCGCTCCCTTTCGTTACTTTCTGTTCATTCAAAATGTTTCTGATTTAAACGAATTCCTTGACTCTTACCGTGGCCTCGAATAAGTCTACTGCGGTGCCACCATGTTTCAGCCAAAAAACACCACTAGACTTGCTCTCGCTGGGACGGCCCTGCTTCTTGCCACGGTGTGGAGCTCCATTTTCCTCCACTTAAGCCTTCCTCCTTCATATTTCCTCTGATTCTGCACACAATGCGAAAACAAAGTTATGAGGGGTGTTACACAGGACCATTCACACAGGTCCAAAACCACCAAACCAACTTATCCAAAGAGGTTTCACCTCAAAGGAACCATTCCTTTGAGATTTGACCCTCTTGAATCCCAAATGACAAAACGGGCTATAAGCCCTAAAACATACCAACAAGACCCAATTCCAGATTTGGGCTTACGAACACTATCATACTGACACCCCAACATCCATACGAATACTACCATATATACACTATCATCCATCACACACATCGCATGCAATACAATTCCACATTCATAACATACCAACAACATCAATATCATTACAACCATCCAGAATCTCACGTCCATTACAACCATGCTATCTTACTTGGTACAAGATACAAATCCAATTAAACATACACTACATAGACTATTCCCACGTCCGGCATGCTACTCCCTTGTCTTCTTCGGACTAGTACCAGAACCTTCACCTAAAATGTTAGTTTATGGGAAAAGGGTGTGAGACAAAGTCTCAATAATTGGGAATAACCACACCTAATATATATATATATATACTGATCCACACAATCGTGCACATGGTGCAATGTAATGCTAATGAATGGTATGCATGTTCTCTCTCATACATGGCTAGAACCACGAGCTGTCGTCATCACAAGACATTTCAATAGATGATTTCCTTCTAACAGTCGGTGAAGACTGATTCTAGGACATCATCAAGCTCACCTTACCCTAATACAACCCAACTAATGGTTACACTAGAACTCAAACCGTGGCTCTCATTCCCCTGGACCACCACGAATTAGTGGTGATTTAGGGAAGGTGCATCCCGAAATCCATTACCACTTAATTCTCCCAAGGAGAAGATTTAGTGACATGGATATTTCATCATATCATATTGTCCTCTGCCGCCTGGCTCTTCCAAGGAGAGGATTTAGCGACAGGGATCTTTATCATATCATTATCTCATATCATATCATCATCATCTCATCATTAATCTCCCACTATGCATTCATATGGTGATGATGTCAATGTCATGCCAACATGCCTCTACACACACACACACACATATATATATAGATGATTATCACAAGCATCATATGGACATGCTAGCATGCAATGGTATAGGGATGCTACACATCATACACGCACAACATATACAATCATCACATATCAACTAGCCGTGTGCATACCACGATATATAGAAAATTGTACACATACATAACCAATATTATGGTGTGAAAAGGAACATGCATATATACATATATACAATATCATATCTCACTATACAATACAAACCATACAAATAATACAAACATCCGATTACCTCAATTGTCACTAACACACGCACACGAGTTCCACAAGCTTTCTTGAACGCCAATCCTGTGACTTGACTTCTCCGACAACCAAACAACCTTAACAATATCATAATACTTTAATTAACATACAATCCAAATACCTAAATTCCACAATTCAACTACTTTAACCTAACCTAAATGATAGAATACGATCTAGACATGAAGCATTTGATGATGAGGGCAACAAGCTAAGAGAAATAATGGACCATGGACAAATTCAAGGTCCACTTCAAGGCATTGGAGGACCAATGACTAGAGTTAGAATAAAAGCCACGAAGCAATCCATGAATGCGTTGATCCAAAACATGATTAACATGGAACCATTGTATTTGAATGATTTTGAGGCCCAAAACAAAGAAAGAGGCAAGTTGAAAATGTGGAGCCAAATTATAGTCAATAAGCCCAACTTGGAGAAAGCCCAACAAGGAGAATCCACTTAAAATACATGTGCTTCTCATGTGGTCACTAAAAGTGACGTTTTTAATAAGTTTTGTAATGATTATTTTAGTCAATTTGTTTCCTTTTGAATAAAAGGATCAGATTTGCTTTGCTTTATGCATTAAAGAGGAGCCAAGTTCCAACATCACTTTCATGCATCATTAAACTCCTAGGAACCATTCAAACATCAATCAATCCTATACACTTCGGATTCCTAAGAGCCCTAACTGAAAACAACCTAGAGTTAAGCTTAAATCATACATATACCCTTCAAAACTCACAAACAAGCATTATAAACACTAAATCACACTCCATTAACCCCATTTCATCCATTTCAATCTATGGGATTCGGCCAAAATCCAAGAACCCAACATATAATTGAAAAATCTCAAGTTTAAACCGAAGAAAATAGAGAGGGAAGGGCAAGGATCACTTACCAACGTGAATCCAAGCTCTTGAGGTCTGAAAATCACTTCCCAAGGCCGAATCTCCAAACCCTAGCATAGCTCTCACGCTCTCTTCTCCATTTTTTTCTTCTTTGTTCATCTGAAATGATTCTAATTTAAACTAGTTTCTCGACTCTCGCTGCGGATCCAAATAAGTCCACCGTGGTGCTACCACATTCAACCAGAAAATATCCCTCTAGAACTCACTCTTGCCGTGGCGGCCCTGCTTCTTACCATGACGTGGAGCTCTTTCAAACTCTACTTGAACCTTCCTCCGTCCTATTTCCACCGATACTGCACACAATACCAATATGAATATCATGAGGATTGTTACACACACTATCCTACTTGGCACAAGATGCATCTCTAAAATACACATACACTAAATAGACCTAGTATTCTCACGTCCGTTGCTACTCCCTTATCTTCTCGAGACTAGTGCCAGAACCTTCACCTGAAATGGTTAGTTCATGGGAAAAGGGTGTGAGACAATGTCTCAGTAACCAAGGACAATTCCACACACATATATGTAACTCATACAATCTCATAAATGCAATATGAAATGGAATGCATGTCTCCCTCGTACATAGCTAGAACCACGACTTGTCATCATAACAGGACATTTTGTATAAGTGATTCCCCTCCAACAGTCGGTGAGAACCAATTCCGGGATAACACCAAGCTTACCTCCCATTAGTACACATAACCAAAGGTAACACTAATGTTTAGATCGTGGTTCTCCTTCCCCTGGACCACCTCGAATTGGTGGCGATTTAGGGAAGGTGTAGTCCACTGTCGCCTAGCTCCCCTAGCCATAGGGGAGGACTTAGCAACAGGGATCTCATCCTTATCCTACCTAATCATATATCATATCGTCATATCTCATATTATCATATATCATATCGTCATCACCACCTGATCCACCGTATATCACAATCTCACAATATCATGTGGTGATGCTCATATATCATCATATAATCATCATCATCATCATGTATCATAATGTCATGCATGCATCATGCCATGTCACATCATCATCATCATCTCTAATCATCATCATAGTCATCATAATCATCATATCCTATAAGTCTAGCCATGTGCATACCACGATATAAAGACAAACCATACACATAAACATATACATATCGTAGTATGAACGGAAACATGCATATATACACATATATACCAACATAATATACATATATAATACAAAGACTCGATTACCTCAGGTTGTCAATACCATACACGCTGTTTCCACAAACTTCTAGAGTTGTCCAATGTAACTTGTACCCCTTTCGGTCAACCAACAACCTTCACATTAACATAATACCTTAATTAACATAAAATCCAAATACCCAAATTCTACAATTCAACTAATTTAGCCTTACCCAAAGTTCCAACACCACTTTCATGCATCATTAAGCTCCTAAGAACCATTCAAACATCAATTAATCCCATACACTTTGGATTCCCAAGAGCCCTAACTGAAAATAACCTAGGGTTAAGCTTAAATCGTGCATAAACCCTTCAAAACTCACACCCAAACAACATACACACCAAATCACACTCCATTAACCCCATATCATCCATTTCAATTGGTGGGATTCGGCCAAAACCAAAGATCCCAACTTATAACCGAAAAATCCTAACTTTAGACTGAAGAAAATGGAAAGGGAGGAGTAGGGATCACTTACCAACCAAGATCCACACTTCAAGAGGCTGAAAATCACTCTCAAAGGCTGGAAATTGTAAACCCTAACATTGTTTCTTCGTTGCTTCCTCCATTTCTTTCTTTTCTCTTGCACTCAGCGGACTAGACTAAACTAGATTTAAACAAAATTTTAGATTCTCGTTGTGGTCTCGGGAAAGCTCACCGCGGTGCCACAGCTTTTTGCCGAAAGATGCCACTGGAATTTGATCTCGCTGCAGCATAGAGCTCTTTTTCCTCTACGTTGAACCTTCCTCCATCTTGTTTCCTCCGGTGCTGCACATAATGTCAAAAGAAATGTCATGAGGATTATTATATTCTCCCAAATAAACTTGAAAGAATAGAGAACTTGGGGGAAGAGCTAGAAAATTGAAGATAATGCAAACAAATGACCCAAAAACCCAAATTAAGGGAAAAAATGATGATAAAGAAGAAGAAACAAAGGTGTAAAGTTGTGGCCTAGGAATCTGGAGCCATGGTGCTAGTAACTGCTGTCAAATGACAGTAAATCTAATTTTCTAGACGAACTTCAGATGCACATAACTCTCTGATTGGACCTCTGATTGGCATGATTCTAATGCTTACAAGTTGCTATATACCTCCTCTAACTTCAGACACCAATTGTACCTCGAAATTCCTTCGTAAGAAAAATTTAGACACCCATAATTGAAATGGTCACTTTTAGGCCAAAATTTGGCATTAATACCTCCCAATCTCAAACTGTTAACCTATTGGTCACCAAACTTTTTCCAGCAGGTCACAAGTAACACAAAAATATTGTTCAAGGAGGTGGCACCCTAAGAATGCTACTCTCTTAGGTTTTGACCTCCTTGAATCCTAATTCTACCTATCGAGTGACATAACCTTTTTTCCACCAAATACACCAAACTCTACAAATGACCTTATAAATTACTCTCACTCATCAAGAGACACATGGAAAATGCCTAAGAAACCTCGATAACTACCAAGATATGGCATCACAATCCATGACATACTTGTCTGTACATGCTCTAACCTCAAACAATCTCAGAATCAAAGACAACATGAGATTAACAACAGAGTCCAAAACTCAAGAACGACCCAAAGGACACACAAAACAACATCACACATGGCTTCCAATCATGCAACTACACTTGGCACAATAGTATACAGGGCTTTTGGCTTCCAAACATGTGTTCCAATACCAAAAAAGGACTATTAGCAATGACTTTTGATGGCAACAAAAAAAAGTTATCGCTGAAAGTCATACTTTCGGTGACAACAAAAAAAGTCATCACCGTAAGTATAACTTTCAGCAACAACTTTTTGTGTCATCATCGAAAGTCACACTTTTAGTGATGACCTTTTGTGTCGTTGCCAAAAGTTATACTTTCAACTACAACTTTTTTTGCCATCACCGAAAGTCATACTTTCAGCGACGACTATGTTGCCACCAAAGCTAATTTTATGAATTTTTATTATTTTCATTTTAAAAATTAATAAATAACACATTGAAATAATAATTGTATTATGTTTATACAAGTTTATAATAAAAATAAGATATTCTACATATATTTTGTATTGTAAAAATTATCTAATATCTTTAGTTAAAGTGAAAGTATTTTACTATTTCCTTTCATTTGAAATATTTTAAACATTTTGAAAGTACTTTGTTTCTACTTGAGATTAAGGACTTGAATGGTCGAAACATTGAATTTATTCCACATTTATCTTGACTTTTCCTTCATCTTAATTAATGAAATATATTATTCTTATTAGGATAATTTTTTTAATTAATAAAGAGATTGATAAGAATAATAAAAGAGAATTAGGAGGATAAGCTAATATCTAATCATCTAATACAATCAATCCTATATTTGGAGAAATTCTTATTAGGCTAAGAAATTAATTGTTGATATATTTAACATATAAATTAATATTAATGTTATTTATTACTAATAATAATTGATGAAGCAGTAACGTACCAAGACAATGATCAGTAGTTAATTTAAAAGAATAATCAGCCATGCTATGATTGAGACTCTCAGCCCAAACTTCTATGAGTGTTGGTAGTGTAGATATTTTCACATAGTGTAAAAATCTAACAGAGCAATGTTACGTAGAGGAAGAAGATTTATGGATTGTTAATCTATTTTCCTAAAGAACAAGTAATGACAATATTTAGAAAATAAGTATCAGCGAATTCCCTCTCACTATCTCACCATTTTTAATCTTCTTTATTCTCCCAATCATAACAAATTGAGTTTATTGCATTTTCTTTTAAATCCTATGATAATCAAAATCACAATATTTGTTATAATGATTTTTTTTTCAAATTCCTATTATATTATATATATTACATATAATATATAGGGGCGGGGGGGAAAAACGCGAATTCGATCAACCTAATCCAACCCAAAGTGACTAAAAACAAATCTCATCCTTTTAGCAAGAAACCAAAACTTGAGCTTCTGGTAGAGCCATTTGACCGGGTCAGATTAGACTTTGAGCAACCTTCTTAGACCACTTGGTCTGACCTGGCCTAAGGGTTTTTTAAAATTTTTTATATTTATATGAAGTTTAGCAAAGCATTAAACACATCTTGTTAGGAATATCATAATAGCTTAACACATTCATAATTGAACTATTCAGGCTGTAAGTCTATATCAGATTAATCATTGAACTATTTGGGTTTGACCATATTGAAGTATTTGTGTCATAATTTTATTTGTTAAAAAAATGAGTTGGACTAGATTGAACTACTTAGACCACAATTAGCACAAGAAGCATAAGTTCAATTTTCTAATTTTCCTTTAAAAAATAAAAAAAATGGATATATATCTATATATATAATACTCAACCATGACTTCGGGTCTGACCACAGGTCGACATAAAACTTGGTCCTACACAATCTCATCCCACCTCTAATATATATTAAGCATATATATAATATAATTTATTAAATAATATAATATATGATATATATTATATGATATGACTATGTGAAAAATTACATAAAATAATATAATATTAATACATATGAATCATAAATATTATATATATAATTATTTTTATTTAAAAATAAAAATAAAATTTATAAGTCAGGTAGGAAAACAATATTTTCTTGCCAAAGAAAAATAAAAAAATTTATAGGAAAATTATTTAAGATTTAAAAATTAAAAAATTATAATATGAATATTCATGTAAATATAAATATATATATATATATATATATGAATAAAATATTTTATGATATTAATAATTGAAAATAAAACATGTATTTTTTAATAATATATTGATTTATAAATATGTATGTGTGTATTAGTGTGTAGATAAATAATATATATTTAATATTTCACATAAAGACTGCAGATACATTTCAGCTTAACTAGCAAAAGAGTGAATATAAAGGCACTGGGAGTAAGAGGTCATGGGTTCAAACCTAGGTGAAGACACATTTGAAACCATTATATGATGTGATGCCTCTAATGATGTGGCAATGACGTGGTGTGGGCCGGGGTGATGTGGATGGGTAGTAGGTGACATGGCAATGGAGCTGCAAAAGATTGGCTTTACTACTTGCAACCTAGAGCTATCACTACTTGGAATGAATTGAAGAGGCTATTTTTAGCGAAGTTCTTTCCTGCTTCCAGAATTGCAGCTATCAAGAAGGACATATGTGGTATTAGGCAGATGACTGGTGAGACTTTACAAGAATACTATGAGAGATTTGAGAAACTTTGTGGAATTTGTCCCCACCACCAAGTAGTTGATCTAGTATTTCTATGAGGGACTGCTTACCATGGACAAATACATGATGGATGCTGCATCAAGTGGTGCTATAGTTGGTACTAGAGCATCTCATTAGTGGCCATTAGTTACTCCAGCAGCTGCATGGGATCTTATTGCTAAAATGGCACAAAACACTTAGCAGTTTGGTACTAGAGCATCTCAACCGATTCAGGGTGTCAATGAAGTTCATGTGCCATCTTATGACTAGCAAATTGATCAAAGGTTTGATGAGATAGCATCCATGATTAAGCAACTTGCCTTGATTCAAAAACAATCATTGTCTAGTTCTTCTCAGTTACATCCTTCTCAGACTTACACTTCTCAACCTCCTGGTTTTTCTACACCAAGTCACTTTCCTCAGCAGTCCCTCACCTCTACTGCATTAGTGGGACCTCTTTGTGACATTTGCCATCTTGCAACTCATGCCACTGCACAATGTCCTCTTCTTGATGATAAAGCTGAGTCTTGCAATGCTATTTATCCAGCCAAGCCTATGCAACAAGGATAGAAATATAACCCTTAGTCCAACACATACAATCCTAGGTAGAGAGATCACCCCAATTTAAGATATTAAAGGGGTAACCAATAGAGGTTTAATGCTGCACGGCCCAATACTCAACAAGCTCCTCAACTTATAAGACAATCAATCCCTATTCAAGAAGAACCCAAGAAAGAAGATGGCATTGAGAATATAATGAAACAGATGATGCAACAGTTTAAGCAAAAGATGCAAAACATGCAAACTCAATATAGACAAGAGATACAAAATATTCATACTTAGTTGGGTCAGCTTGCTTCTTCTCTTAATGAAGTGAAAAGCCAAGGGTCAAGCAAATTACCTTCCCAAACGATGGTAAACCCTATTATTGGTATCATCAATGCTATATCATTGAGGAGTGAGAAGCAAGTTCATTTTAAGGATAAATCTACTCCAGAAGCTTCAACATCTTCTACAGTTTCCAACAAAGTGCCTATTGAGGATCCACATTCTTCTACATCATTTGATAAGGGTAAGATAATTGTAGAAAAGACACAAGCTACACCTAGTGAGTTCAAGGAGAATGAAGAGGAAGAAAAGAAGAAGATTCTACCATTCCCTAATAGGGTGACTCAGAGCAAGAAGTTGAAGGAGCAAGAAGTAGAGAAAGAAATCTTAGACATCTTCAGAAAAGTAGAGACCAATGTTCCCCTAATTGACTTGGTCAAACAATTCCCTAAGTACGCCAAGTTTCTTAAAGAGTTGTGTACTAATAACAGGTGACATAGAGGGAAAGAAAGAATGGACCTTGGAAAAAGTGTGTCAACATTGTTTCAACAACCTCTACCAGAGAAGTGCAAGGATCCCAGTAGTTTTACCATACCATGCACTTTTGGCGGTGACATTTTTTGTCATCATTGAAACTTTCAGCGACAAGACTTATTTTGATGACATGGCAATGACAAAAATGTCACCGCTGAAAATTTTCGGCAACAACATTTTTCTTTTAGTGATGACTTTTGCCCTCACTGAAAGTCAAATTTTTTGTAGTGAATTCTGAGACAACACATACTAATCATGGTTACTTGAATATCTAATGCTCTACCAAGAGGAAAACCTACCTCAGTCACCATCTTTCTAGAGCTAAACATCCTTACCTGAAAAGAAGTATCAACAAGGGGTGAGACATATGTCTCGATAACTAGGGGCAACATATAATACAAAGGTTTCCTCTTACAAAAGTCTATAGACATAATAGTATACAATAAGTAAGATACAAGGATTCAACATACTATTACACATATGCAACATGTATACACTATTACACCGGATACTGTCTAGATCGGTTCTGAAGTAGATGTAGAAGTAGCTAATATAGAAAGTCGTACTTTCTAGATCGGTTCTATAACAAATCTAGAAAATACTTTCTAGATCAATTGTTTTAAACAACCGATCTAGAAAGTCCTTTATTTATTTTTTTAAAAAAAATCAGCTATATATATTTGCAATCTTACCCTATTGCCCTATTGAACATGTTGACAAGCAAAGACATATTACAATAAGAAGTATATGACCTAGAAATTCAATTACATTTCAGTTCCATGGCAAACAATACATTACTTATCTACATTGCAACTAGTCCATCCCATCCATATTAAGATCTCTTTCCCTTTATTAAGGGTTTACTTCAAAATTACCGACTTACCTTAAATAGGAGGTAATGTACAGCCTTACCCTTATATCAAGAGGTCCATTATCACCACTAATGGCATACAGTGCTACTGGGACTATTGCAAGATGATGCAAACTAAGAGGGAAAACTGTTAGGTCAATTTCAGTCCCTGAGCTGTCTGAATTGGAACTAAGATCTCTATCCAGAGCAGCAATACCATCCCCTATTTTCATTGCATCATGCTCATTACAACCATATTTGGCTTCTTTCAGGTCATACAGACAAGTGAGCAATAATACTTCTTCCAACTCCCTTCATTTACCTTTGCTACCTCCTCTAAATGCATGTTTATCAATACATATGCTAAGTACCAAAGTGGAAGTCGCATCCAACCGTCCCACAACCAAGCCTTGAACTTCATCATAATATATGTGTCACTCCATTTCATTTATCAAAACACATGCTAAGTACCAAAGTTAATGTGTCGTCACTTTATTGCTTGACTTGTGCCATTTCAGTTTTTTTACATGAATGTTGATGAGAGGAGAAAATATATGGGAGGAAAGAAAATGAAGGTGTTAACCATCCTAAATTATACCTTTTGAGCACATTTTCTTTAAGTTATGTATACATTTGATATACATTTGTACATATTAGACATTCAAAATATTAAAACATGCATTCTAGATTCTGATGTTGCATGACAGCATATTTTTGTTCTATTGTGCATTCTTTTATTATATTTTGGACCCTTTGGTAGTTTATGAATTTCCACCTTTATGTAAGCCCTCTTTTATGAAGTTTGAAGCCCACTCACACCTTATATGAAAGCCTGGGAACTAATAAAAATGGATAAATTGACATCAAGGACTAGACTATGGGAAACAAAGGCAATGAAAAAAATATGTGCAGATAGAGCATGGAACACTGCGACACCAGAGTATCTCATTGCTGAGATCAGGATTTAGAATCACAAAAAAGGAAATAGTCTTTTATTAGCAATACATAGAGTTGTGATTATGTGAGCATGGTCAAGGGTTTTGACATAAATAGTGTTCTCTCATCTTCCAATTGCATTCTGGATATCTTGGAGGCATTTTGGGTGGCTTGTGTGTTAGGGTTTTCTCTTAGAGGTGGAGATTCTAGCTTGGGTGTGCAGATTTCAAGAGATTAAGCTTCGTCCTTAGTTTTATCTCTTCCCCTTCCATTCCTTTCCTTGTATTCTGCTATGGGTCCATTTATCTTGTGTATTTGTGACTTTATTGTGAATATAAGTAGCCAAACAAGTGTTCTTAGGGTTATTTTAATCTATTATATGGATTAGATACTTGATCTCCTCTATGTTTGTGATTAATGAAATAATTATTTTGGTTTTTCTCCATGCTTAATGCTTCTTGTTGTTTGCTTGCCAATAAGATTGTCTTGTTTACTTAGTTGATGCCTGAGAAAGCTATATTAAGTGTAGAACATGAGTTAAACTGTGTGGGAACTTAATACTTGCAGTGTTGATTAGAGGGTTTTGTTAGTGGGGTAAAGATATACTCACAAACCTCACATAGTCATTTTAAGGCATCAATTGGAATTATGGGCTTAATTAATTGATTAAGAGATTAATTGATTAATTAGACTATACACCTACTAGGAGTCTTGAAAGAGCACTTTTAGGTATCATAGAACCCTTTCCCAATGTAATCAATCATTAAAAATAATTATAAAAGGAGTTAATTGAGTGTTTAATAAGTGCAAGAAGGAGAAATAAATCTAGGTCCCATGTAACAACCCTTAATATGTTGTCTGGACTTGGTATGAAACTAATGAAAAGGTTATCACTTGAATTGTACAGAATTGGAGGGGAACGAAGGAAGGGCCAAAAGGATCAAGATTAAGAAAAGGAATTAGGGGCTACTCACACCATGGCATAAGTAGATTGTGCCGCAGCGAGAGCTAATGGATTTTGAATTTGGACCGAGTCAGAAAAGTCTCACACCATAGCAAACTTATTCTGTGCCGCGGCGCCAGTTGCAGAACTTGTTTAAATTAAAGAGTAAACTAGTCAACAAAGGAAGGAGAAAATAGAGGAGATCAAAGGAGCTCTACTATGGTTCAACTTTTCAGGCTTGTGGGCTCCATTCTTGGACTTGGGAAGCTTAAATCTTGTGTCGTAAGTGGTTTTTCATCCTTTCTCCTCTCTTTTTTGCTTGGGTTGGGGTTTGAATTTGTGGGTACAGGTTGGGTTTCATCTTGGTTGATCTTTCTGTCAATTGAAATGTTTATAAATGAGTTATTGAAGTATTGTCGGGTGTTCTTAAGGCTTAGGTAAGAGATTTTGGGCATTTGATAACTGATTACTACAAACCCTAACCTCTAATCTCAAGGTCCTTCATGGTGTCTAAAATTGTAAGCTTGTTTATAGCTTTGAATTGATGTTTAGGACTCTTGGATGTGTGGTTACAGTATTGGAATTATGGCGTTTGTTACATTTATGCTTAGGTTGTCAAATTATGGGTCACTAGAGTCTAAGTCATATTTTGATTCAGGTGTTCTGTGATATTACAGAGCATGTGCTTACTTTGATAAGGTATATACTCCAAGAAGTTATTTGAAAGTGGCGAATTCATCGGTAAGTGGTTAAATTATGGTATGGTGGAATTGGGTCTTATAGGCACTAAGTGATCTTAAGTAAATTCTAACAGTTTTATTAGAGTTTATTAAATGTTTGGGCTTTAGTTTTAGTGTCAAATACTACCTAATTGACTTGGACTGTATGTTTCTTGTGTGTGTGGTAGTTGGTGATCTTTGGCCTACCAAGGTGTTAAGAGACTGTGTGGCAACTCGAGATAATCAATGAGTAATTTCTATTTATCCTATATGTTTGAAAGTTTTCATATCATGATATGCACTTTGTATCACTGCTAGTAAGTTTTCTCAAAACCTTTATTCTTTTGAAGAGTTTGTCAAGGAAATGGAAACAGTTGATTTTATATTCATATATGTATACGTATATATATAGGAATACAAAGAACTTGACCTATGAATATTTTACCCTCAGCATTAGTATAAGCAGCAATGATGATAATGACATTAACATTGATAATGATGAAAATGGAACTAGCCATATATATTTATGATCACGACAGATATTGACATACTTGTTATTATTATGTATCCCTGTGTGATATCTTGTGTGACAATACTATGCTAGCATAGTGATGATGATGATAATGACTATGTATGATAGTGACATGTTAGCATAGCATGAAAGGCATTATCACTTTGGTTATGCATGTGACACATTGGTTGGTTAGGTGATGATGTCTTGTGATACCATGTGGTATGTCAATCCACTAGTAGGACATATGAGGTCTCATGTCCAGGTGGTGAGGTTTATATGTATCCCTACCACTTAATCATCATCCTTTAGCCAGAAAGATCCAAGTGGCAATGTATTGAGGATACAACTTCCCTAAATCACTACTAATTTGGGTGGTCTAGGAGAAGAGTAACCATGGTCTACTCATTAGTAGAATGACCTTTAGCTGAGTTATGACTAGTGGTAGAGAGCTTAGTAGTGCTCTGGAATCGATCTTTATCGATTGGTAAAAGGGGGCTACTTATCAAAGTTACCTTGTGATGGTAACTAGTTCACAGTTCCTACCATGATTGATGTGGGTTTTGCATATCATGTGCATAGCATTACGCATATATAATACATATTACATGTGTGTTATTGTATGTTGAAGCCTTGTATCTGACTTATAATAAACTATTGTGTTTATAATCTTTTTATAAAGAGAGCTTTTATTTTATATGTTGCACTTGGTTACTGAGATATTTGTCTTTATTTTATAAAGATGGTGACTGAGGTGGGTTTCCCCTTGGTCGGGCATGCGGATATTCAAGTACCCATGATCGATATATGTTACTTGAGAACACATGTCCAAGTTTAGTTTCATGGCTAGATGCCATGTGTACAGATGCCTTATATGTCCTTAAGGTTGTCTTTGAGTTCTTATCTCTATTGTTTGACTTATGTCATCTTGATTCCAAGATTAATTGAGGTTAGAGCATGTATAGACAAGTATGTAATGAATTGTAAAGCTATACCTAGGCGGTTATCGAGAGTTCTTAGGCATATGTCCCATCTATCATTATTGAGAATCTGGGATCTAGGGCTTTGGTTACCCATGTGTTTCTTGGTGAGTTAGAGTAATGTATAAGGTCATTTGTGGAGTTTGGTGTTTTTGGTGGAAAAAGGGTATGTCATCTGATAGGTAGAATTGGGGTTCAAGGGGGTTCAAAACCTAATAAAGTAGTTTTTTTGAGGTGTCACCTCCTTAAAAAATGTCATTGTGCTATTTGTAACCTGTTGGAAAAGGTTTGATGACCAAAAAGTCAATAGTTAAGGTTTGAGCAGTATTGATGTCAAGTTTTGGCCTAAAAGTTATTATTTCAGTCATGGGTGTCCAAAATTTTTAGACGGAAGAATTTTGAGGTGAGATTAGTATCCATAGTTAAAGGAAGTGAAAAGTGATTTGTAGGTGCCATTGGAATCACGCCAATCAGAGGTCCAATTAGCGAGGTATGCGTGTTCAAAGTTCAACCAAAAAATCAGTTTTGCTATCATTTGATAGCTGATATTGGTGCCACGATGCCAGATTCCCAGTCCATGGTGCCACAGCCCAAGTTTCATACTCTTTGGCTTATTCTTCCTCAATCTTGGTTTTTGACTTTTGCTCATATTTTCCGTAGTCTTCTAGCTCTTTTTTCCTAATTCCTTTTCCTTTCAAGTTCATTCGAGGTAACTTTGGTTAAGTTATGGTCCTTGTAGATGGTTTTGGTCTATGTTTTCTTAGGATGTTACATCCCAATTGCCACAAAGTAGTGCTTAGTCAATATTTCAATTAATTATAGTTCTAGTTCTTATTTGTATTTGGTAATTCCTCTAGATAGTGAATAATTCATTGCTTTGCTCAAATTAATTAAAAATGTGACATCTAATGTTTGACCGCTTTTGATTTAAGTCCTCGTGGGAACAATACCATGCTCCCCATTTGCTATTTACCTCAACCCATACATTTATAGTATAGCCTAGTGGTGAATAGAAGGGGAGAGGAAATAGAGGGGAAGTAAACATAAAATATTTTCTCTCCTTATATTTGGATATGGGGAAAAGACAAAGAGAAGAGAAAATTCATTTATTTCATAAAAATTATAATACCTCTATTACTATTATAACTAATCTATATTATATTAATAAAAATAACTCATATAAATAATATTTTCACACAACTTATTTTACTAAATGAGGTGGTAGCCAACAACTAGCGGCTAGCGAATTTTGAAAGAGTGAAATTCGAATGTCACAAAGTAGCTTTTTTTGACTCAGATGAAAATTCGAATTTTGCTAAGTAAAAGTTCGTCTGTCAGAGAGCATTTTTCAAACTTAGTTTCTTCTTAATTTCAGATGAACTTTAGCAAAGCTTCAAACGAATTTCTTTGGTTTTCATAAATGGCATTTTGTCTGAAATTCGAATTTTGAGACTGTGAAGTTCGTCTGTCACAAAAAGGCTTCTTTCAGACTTGATTGAAGTTCGAATTTTGAATGACCAAAATTCGTCTGACAGAGGGACACCTTTCCAGACTTAATCAGTTTTAGCTCGAAATTCGAATTTCCAAAAGCAAAGTTCGAATTTCCAACTTGACAGTTCAGTTATACTTTCAAACTTCGTCTGTTTGTGAGTATTTTCCAAATAGGTAAAGATTTAAATTTCAAATCAAGGTTTGAAAATGTCTTTTTCTCAAATCAAAATCTTTTACCCAATCTAAACAAAAACTAAAGATCCTACAAAAGATCTAATAGCCAATTCACAGAAGACCTTCACTTGAAACAGCTTTAATCTCCTTTGATATCTTCAATCCAAGCTCTTGAGTGTTGGTTTGGAATCATCAAAACTCTTGATCCAACATCCACAAGAAACATATTTGCCTCTGCCCTTGACTACTGTTGAAGAAGGACCAATCATAGCTCCTTTGAAAATTCTGAAAAAGAGGTTAGTACTATGCACAGGGGGACAAGAGCAACAGTATCTGATTCAATGGGATACAAATGTTCCACCGACTTGGGAGATGCAGTCTTATCTGCAGAAACATTATCCTCGCTTTGACCTTGAGGACAAGGTCAATTTCGATGAGGAGGGTAATGTCACGACCATTAGAGAGAACGCATCAGATGAGGCTATTATGGATGCTGAGCTGCCAGGTAGTGGTGTGGAATTCCACTCAAATGAGGAGGTTGATATGAAAGGACAGGTGGCAGAAGATTTACATGAGGAGGTACGTCCTGAGGTAGTGCTGCGACGTAGCACTAGGGTCCGAAAGAAATCTCTGAAGGTTAGAGAAAACGAACGTATATGAGCTGGGGTGTAAAAGGGAATGGGGTAGAGAAATATAAGACAAGTTTTCCCTCTGTATGTCTTCTCTCCTTTTTGTTTTCCCTCCTTCTAATTTCCTTCTCTGAGTCTCTTTATCGCCATTGCCTTGAATCTGTTACTCTGCAGTTTGAGACTGATATCTATGGCTGAATAATATTTTCTCAGCAGAGTTCCTTATCTAATATTGTTCTTGGAATATATATATATTTGGAATTTGCTCGCAGGTGTTCGTGACAAAGGCCCACCACAAACACGGCAAAGGAGGTCGATGGGGAGGAGAGGAGGGGGAGAATAAAGGTAAGAGGTCTTGCTGTGTCGAAGTCCAAAAATGAAATGCCGCCACTACGCCAAAAACAGGCTTTATTAGCGCTCAATAGTTGGCGTTTGTTAAAACTATGCTAATAAAAAATGAGGTGGGAAGACTTTAGTTAGTGTTTCTGGAAAAATGCTAACTAAAGTATGACCTTTAGTTGGCATTTATTAAAAAAAATGCCAATAAAAAATGAGGCAGGAACACGATAGTTGATGTTTCTAAGAAAACGCCAACTAAAATATGACCTTTAGTTGGCGTTTCTGTACAAACGCCATTTGAAAATCATACTTTAGTCGGCATTTCTATGCAAACGCTAAGAAAAAGGTTTTAATATTTTTCAACGCAAGGCACAGATCATGGGTTTTATCCATTCATTAAAAATGATCAATGGCTCTTATTCCTTTTGAACTTTTCCTTACTTTTCTCTTGCCATGTTTCTTCTTGTCCCCACGCGTTCAACCTCTCTCTCTCTCTCTCCTACTCTCTCTTTGTCTTCTTCTCTTTCTAGATCTAGCCGTTCTCTTTACTCATTCAACCTTTCTCTCTCTCTCTCTCTCTCGTACTCTCTCGTTATCATCTTCTCCTTCCAGATCCAGCAAGGGAGCAATATTATCTGATTGTGTACGCTATTCCCACTTTCTAGTCTTGTGGTGATGGCAACCCTCATGGGACTGGCGGTGGCCGTGCCACTCTTCATCCTCTTTAGTTCCATTCTGGTGCTAGCCACCATGGTCATTGGACTCACGATGGCAAGGATTTTGACTTCGAGAGCTTGTGCTTTTACTGCACTGTCCTTATTCTCATGGGTTATGAATTACATTGGGCGGACATAGGGGACGATACTAGAGCAACTGGACTTAGCAAAACGGCGCATGGCAGACATCACAAAGCAAGATTGTGACTCTGTGCCCTGGAACCATAGTGACACCATTTTTAGATCATCATAGTGGTCCTCTCCCACAAACATCAAGGCATTGCAACGCCATTTTAGGGCGCTGTAGCGCTCCTCTCTCACAAACATCAAGGCATTGTGATGCCATTTTAGGGCGCTACAACACCCTTCTCTCAAAAATATCAGGGCAGCGTGACGCTATTTTAGGGTACTACATCACCTTCCTCTCACAGATGTCAGGGCGTCGCGATGCCATTTTAGCGCTCTTCTCTCACAAATGTTAGGGCATCGTGATGCCCTTTTAGGGTTCTGTAACACCCTCCTCTTGCAAATGTCAGGTCGTTGGGATGCTATTTTAAGGCGTGGTAACACCAATTTTTAAAAAAAAAGAAAAAGAAAGGGAAAGTTGGCGTTTGCAACTAAAATGGACTTTTTTCTTAGCATTTGAATTATAAACACTAACAAAACCCAATTTTAGTTGGTATTTATATAAACGCCAATAAATCATTACTCCTATTTATCAATGCTACAATCACTGGCATTTTAGAAACACCAATAAAGTGAGAAAATAAATGATATTAAAGACCATTTTTGGTGTAGTGCGCAATCTAACTAATAAAGCCACGACGCATTAACTTAAATGATAATGATAAAGTGAAATTCTAATTTATATTCAAGTTTGATATCTCACTATTTTTTTGGGAGCTCAGAGGGGCCTAAGAAGCTGTAGCCACTACACCAAAAAGAGTCTTTATTGGCGTTTACTTTATACTTTTATTGACATTTCTAAAATGCCAATTATTCCAATGTCTATAAAAAGGGAGGATTTTTATTGGTATTTATTAAAGCGCCAACTAAGTTGGTTTTAACTGGCGTTTGTCCATAAAAACCAAGTTTAGAGAATTTTTATTAGCATTTGTAAAAACACCAACTAAAGTTGGCTTTAGTTGTCGTTTGTCCATAAACGCCAACTTTTCTTTTTTTAAAAAAAAAAAAAACCTTATGCCCATCTTCCACATACAATTATGGACAAAAATTTCATAAGAAAATTTGCAAGAGTGACAATTTCTATTGAAGACAAAAGGAAGGCAAAAAAAATCAAGAAAAATGCTTCTAACAAAGCTTTAATTTACAGAACAGATTTCTATATTTACAAAACAAATACAAAAAAAGAAACAACACACTAAACATTGCAAGATCAACCAAACAGAAGCATTATGAACATTATACATCAAAAAGGGAAGCAAGGCATTAATTTCCACCGATCATAAAGCTGAGAAGGACTTTGATCTAGCTATTGCATAATAGAATTCTAAGATAGTCCATATTCAGATCAACGAATCTAGGTGAAGCAAAGAAATCCAAATGATCCATTTGATTGCCAATCTCAATTCCTCTAACATAAAAAGATTGGAAAAGATTCTCAAATACCTGAACAACATTGTCTTGGGCAAGCACAGTTGGATTTAGAGCAGGGTTCAAGTTGTAGCTGAACTTGTCTGAATCGAGAGAGAACCAAGGGAGATCTTCATGTTCGTGGCTGGAAGACGAAGATGAAAAAGAGTGACGAGAGGAGATCGAAACAGATGCGCAATCCAACTCCTTCAACAATGGGAGACTCAAGGATGCATATAAGGACGAGGAGAGAAAAGAAGAAGATGACGACGAAGATTTGGAGGTTCGGTGGAGAAAATGCTTGAGCAATTTGAGAGCAACCAAATACAACATTGTTTTCCGAGGGTTGCTCTTGAGGTGAGTGTGACATAACTTCTTGAGGTCCGAGAGATCCTTCCAACAAGCAATAAGATCCGTGGAAATAGAGAGGAAGAGAGAGGAAACGACTGGGAAAAAGGGAGAGAAAGAAGGGGAGGTGATGTGCTTGAGTTGGCAAGTTGAAAAAAGTAAGTCACATGTGAATGCACGTGAACCATTAGATTTACCTTTATCAACGGCTAGAGTTTATGATCCATGGGTTGTGTTTTTATAGAGACTTTATTTTTAATTTTTTTTTTAATTTTTAAATCATCTTAGTTGGCGTTTATATGAAAACACCAACTAAGACACCACCTTTAATTAGCATGTTTTTTAAGAAACATCAACTAAAGCATTTTCTTACTTTTTTTTTAATTTTTAAATCATCTTAATTGGTGTTTACATGGAAACACCAACTAAATGTAACTACGATACCATCTTTAGTTGGCATTTTTTCATAAACGCCAACTAAAATATTTTCTTACTTTTTTTAATTTTTAAATCATCTTAGTTGGCATTTATCAACGACAACTAAGATATCACATTTAGTTGGCCTTTTCTTAGGACACGCCAACTAAAGTATTTTTCTTTTTTTAGTTGACGTTTTTAAAAGAAATACCAATTATTGAGCGCCAAGAAATCTCAAAATTGGCGAAGTGAGCATACTAAAGGATTAAAAATAATGGCTATAAATTATTTGGACCCTCCATTAAATATATGAACAGTTCTGTTCACAATAACAAACAAACAAATATCCTATATAATCCACTTTATTTTTTTATTTTTTTATTTTTTAAGCACCAAGAATATTTCCCAATCAATAATCAAATATTAATCCTTTCTAAGCATAATAATCACTGAAATGAATTTTATCTTTTTCCACATGACCTTTTTCTACAAATTGCGCATAGATTGCACAAAAGTTACATGCAAATTACACATAGATGTGATACATAGGCAGAACAAAAATTATACGAAAAATCTGAATTTTTTAAAACATGACAAAGTCCAAAATAGAAAATCCGTAATCCACCTAAAATTTTGATAAATGATTTTGTAGTTTAGAAAGTTAGAAGAATAATATGATAATTAATAAGTTACATTATACTAGACCTTCCAATAATATTTGACCAAAGCCCTAAAATTTCTAAAGATGACCTTGAGAATAAGCCCAAATAATTGCACATCACAATCCTCTCTGGTTCCTGCATCATTACAATTTCTCTCTAGTACTGTCACAAGTTGTTTCCCAATGCATAATCATAAGGAATTTTAATTCACGTATGTATTGCGCACGTGAAAAGTATTAGTCTAAAAGATAATGAAAGCTTAATCAATGAGTGAATGAATGAATAAAAAGAAGAAAGAAACTCAGACTAAACAAAACAGAGCATGTTAGCATAATGTTAATTATAACTACAAAGATCCCCAGGTACTCAAAGCATAATATTAATTATAAGAAGCCACACTTTTCATTAATAATGACAGTACGATTCAACTCATATTCTTATGTAATGCACGTATCTGCCTTTAATTTTTTTTTCCCAAAAATAATTTAATGTTAAAAGAGAGGTATTTTGAAACACCTCATAGTATTTAAGGGAAAATTGACATTTAGGGACATACCAGCTCTCGAACCTGTGTTCATGGAGTTTCATATAAAGCATGAAACCCATTAGACAGAAAGGAGCAAGCATGTGACGTTGGAAAACCTTAGTTAAATAAGTATCTCTGAATTATACAGAATAAATAAAACAGTCACACTCCAATGGTGTTTGAAATAAGCATAAATTATTTTTAATCACTTAAACTAAATTTAAATAAATAAATAAAATTAATTTTTTTCAAAAAGCTAACGCTTTCCATTTTTTTATGTCTGACACATTTTGTTCATAATTAAATAAAATTAAAAAATACCCCTAATATTCAATGTTATATGTAGAAAAAAATAATCATATTAAATTTATTTGCCATTAATTTCTTCCCAGTTTATTATACTGTCTGTCTCTAGTCTTATTTATAAAAAAAAAATTTTTTGATGTTCCTAAATATAGGAGAAAAAAAGAAATTAATGATATATAAAAATTTTTTTTAAAAATTATCCTTCATTAATTATGTAAGAGAGGGATTAAATACATTAATAATTTAAATTAATATTAAATTAAGTAAAAATAATTTTAAAAAATTTAAAATATGAAATAACTTAATTAATTTTAATTAATTAAAATTATTTTTCTTAATACTCATAATTTTATGGATAGGAGGGGGATATATTTTAAGTTTTAATCCAAAGAAAAAATATTATAATAATAATATAACCCAGAATAATGTTGCGAACCACCCAATAAAAGCAGACTGTCATGTAGGAACGTGCTGGAGCTGTGACGTGATCATTGCTCGTGGACCTGAAACTTGTGGAGTAAATACTAAATACAATTGCAAACTTTGTTTTGAGCTCGTCCCTCTTCTCGTTTCGCGTGATCGCCTGGAAAAGTTTGGACAATTCTCTTCTCTCATTCCATTTCTTCCTTCGCCAACCACAATTGTTCATACATAAATAGTTAATTAATTAAATATATCAAATATATACTCGAGAGAGATTTCTGGATACGGAGAGATAGAATTTTCCATCCATGGGACCAAATGGAGGTTCTTTGTCGGCGGTGGCTAAACAGGCGGAGCAACTTCGAATAAGCGGCAATAATTACTTCAAGAAAGATCGTTTCGGAGCCGCCATCGATGCTTACACGGAGGTATCATTGAGATTTGGATTTCGAGAAATGGATATGGACTTCCTAGCGCTAATTGCATCGTTTTTAATGTAATTTTTTTTCTTTATTTGATTTTGTTTTGGTGTCAAAGGCAATCACGCTAATGCCCAACAATCCGGTTTATTTCACGAATCGTGCTCTATGCCATCGCAAGCGGAAGTATGTATGGGGGCTATCTAATTTGATGTTGCACTTTGTCTGTAATTTTATGAATTGAAGTTGTTTTCTTGTTTCTTTTGTGCAAATTGTTTGCTGGTTTGTGGTGCTTGCAGTGACTGGGCGAGAGTGGAGGAGGATTGTCGGAAAGCTATTCAATTAACTCACAATTCAGTCAAGGTCTCTGTGATCCCCTTTTAGTTATATAGTGCCTCAACATGTTTAATATTGATTTTCGGCATTTCCTTACTGCTTAGTCATCTGGCACGTTTGGATTGAATGTGCTGAGCATTTAATTTCATCCTGGGATGGATGTAGTTATGATTCTAGATTTCAAGTGGTTACATTTCTTTTGGAAAATTCTGTATAATGATAATAGCACGTTGAAATGTGAAGTACTTCTTTAGGTGTTTATTTCTTAGCAACAATTTGGAGTATTTATTGCTCGTTGAAATCTTTTGATTAGATCATCAGCGCAAATATAAAATAGAACCATTCGTGAGATATAGAGTGTTATTTACTTTCTAAATTAACTCCAAAGTTTCTATATAATGCACTTTTTTAGTATTTCTTCGGGTCAATTGTGGTGATATTTTAATTTAATAGTTCCCGTGGGATCTTATCCTTTTGAGCGATCTTTCTGGGTGTATCATGCAGTCCTTTTCTTAAATGGTTAGATGGTGCAAGTTGTTAGATCTTGTAGACTAGGGACTGATTTTATGCTTAGTGGTGGAAAAAAATTAGGAGAAATAGAGTGTCATTTTTTTAGGACAATTAATAACCCCTTTTCTCCGTTGGTTACTTTTTCCCTTCTTCCAAGCAAACCTTAGAAGTAATGATATTTCCTAACTTATCTTGGTTTGACAAGCAAGTTGATTATTTTCTTTTTTCTTGTGTTCCCATTTTCTTTTTTACCCTTAAAAAAATTGTCTAAGTGGTCATTTTATCTTATGGGAATTTCGCTACCAGATTATATCTTTTGCTGCTTCTGTAATGATTTCTTATTGCAATGATATCTCCTAAGTTATCTTTTTTGCTGCTTCTGGAGTGTAACTTCATAATGAATCATGCCTTTTATGAGATGTACTCCTTGCGACAAACGTGTAAGATGAAACCATCAATAAATATAGCTGAAATCTTTTCTGATTAAACCTTAGAGTGACTGATTATAGATAAGCATTATTATTTATTTATGTTTATATTATTTATATGTGTTCCTGATTATGTTTTAGAACATATAAGTACTCCAAGTAGATCCAATATCATTGCCACCATCATGCCCATCATCTCACGACCAAAGCTACATTTAATTTTGAAAATGAAGGTTATTTTCTTGTGAAGGATTTGTACTTTTACATGTGATGCAATTTTGATCTTTGTTTACAACTCAAATGCACTCTATTAATTCTCTCTGGGAAAAAAATAATTAAAATTATACTGCAAAGAAGGGCTTTAATGGTAGCTTTTAATGTGCCAAATAATCCATACTGTGTATTTCCCATTTCAACCAAGTCATCTGAAGTTCAATGCTGGCTCCTTTTTTATAATTGATTTTGATGGTTAATTGGCTGATCCCAATTGGTTTAATTTTGGTCTAAGTCAGGAATTTAGATATATCTAAAGATTTTTTTTTAAAATATGGATTACAATCAATTATACAGGGTTATTTGTTCATTGTGAGACAGAGTGACAAAGTGGAAGACAGTAGATTTAAACTTGCTGTATTATCTTGTATATAATTTCATTGTTTTGATCTTACCTTTGGAAGAAATATTATTGATATATTTTCTAGAAAATGGGGTATAGTGTTTTTGCGTGAGAGTTATGTACCGTATAGTACAAGCATTGGCTGGAAGATAGTCTTTGACTATGGCACTCTGTACGTAATAATAGTTGCAACCTCTACACTGTTTAGAGTATCTTGTCCCTTTTTAAATTTTCTTTTGGCTATATCACAGGCCCACTATATGTTGGGACTTGCATTGCTTCAGAGACAAGAATATGCCAAGGGAATTGTAGAATTGGAGAAGGTGTGTAGCTATTGAAGTCTCCTCCTCGTATATTTGTTTTGTTATAATTGTTATTTCTGTTGCCAGCAACTTGTTATTGATTTATAGCTTCTTTGTAAAAATAGTATGACTGTTTTTGTTAGAGAAGTGTTTTCAATCCTTAATGCCTGTGTTCCTTTCTGTGCATTTAACTGCAAACCACTTCATCTGATGCAGAAGTCAAACAACAATCACTCAAAGAAATATAATAATGGGGTATTGATAAGAATTTCGGTAAGATGAAGTTGTCTACAAGATCTTAGTTCAATGACTGAATGACAATTCCTAGTCTGCCAGCACAAGCTGAAGGGGATATTGTTTGATATTATCTCTTTTTTTATCAATCACAAACACAAATGGTGTGGACTAGCAGGCTTCACTTCACTAAATTTACTGCAGAGGAATTGCACCCTTTTTCACCTATTTTGTCAAAAGCTTGAATCATCTCAACACCCATAGTCATTGCTCACACATATTTTTAGACAGAAAATATAGTTTTGTTAGAAAGAAAGAGAATAACAGGAGAAGTTGACCTTTTAGGAGAGAAAAAGGCCAAAACCCCCAATTCATATCAGAGACTCCCTTGTAAAACCATGAGCAGAAAACCCAGTGGCAGTTTGCTTTAGTTCAGTTGGAGTTGTAGAGGCACTTTTAACAACTCATCAATCACATGAATATTAACAACATCAAAGCAAGTTGTATATTCTTTGAGTTAATTTTGATAATATCAAACAATATAAGGGCAAGAGATGATAGATACTAGAAAAAGAATCAGCAGAATTCCTAGAAAAAGAATCAGTATAATTCTAAGTATTTGCAGTATAATTTTCATAAATGATTTATGTAAAGAGATGGTTTTTTATAGAACCTATTGGCACTATATGATCCGGCCTCACTTAGTGGGATAAAGCTAATGTTGTTGTTGTTGTTGAATGAATCTGATTTGTTGGTTGAAAAAGATGGAGCCATGGAAGGAAGGGTTGAAGAAGATGGAGAGATAGAGTATTTTTGGGAGGAGTTTTTTGGACATTTCATGCTCTCTTTGTTTTATTCTCCTTATTTTATTGGACAACTAATCAAAAATTTCATCAGCAATACCTGTTCTTTTTATATCTTACCGAACACTATATCATTCCATTCCTTTTCATTCCTCTTTTTCCTATTCCATCCCATCAGATATCTTTCTCACAACCAAACAGGCCCTTACTATAAAGAATACTGATATTCCATCTTTACTTTTTGACTCCTAAGTTTCCCATGGTTCTGTAATTGTATAGCCTATATTCAATGTAATGTATGAGTTGTATGCTACTCTGGTGTTAATAACTATTTTAACGAATATTGATGTTTACCACTTTGATTCATCCTAGTCACTGAATTTTCTGTTTTGTTTGTTACTTTGTTTCCTTTTGTTGTATTCCTGTGTTTTGAATTTTCACAACATTTGCTGTTTTGATAAATTTTTGGAACCCTATGGTGATATTATTTGCACCAAATATGATGGGAATAATGCATCTTTTGGAAATATGATATAGCAGAATTTCAAGATTCCTCCAAGACAAATGCTCCAATATTTTGGATGCCCATGTGTTACAAATAAATGATATTTTCTAACAGTGGGTTAGTTACTAGGTTGGGCACTAGGCAAGAAGGTTGGTTACTAGGGGAATGTTATTAGTAGTACCCTACCGGACTTGTATGGACTGTTCATGAAATAAGAACTTCTTTTCTCTTCTTCTTCTATCACCATGTTCAGCATGCCTAAGTTACTTTAATGTTGGATGCCTGGGGATTGGATATCTTAAACTATTAGTTTGGGTTTTCTATGTGAATCTTTAGTTATTATATCAAACATGAGAATATTGAATATTGGGATATTTGATAGCAAGGAATTCCATATGATAATAGTATGTGTTTGCATGGAAATAATAGTTAGTTAGGAATTTATAACTCCTGCTAGTACAAGTAGGGGGATGTATGATATGGGTGTAATAGATGTCTAATGAATTCAATGATACTTTCTTACATTTGCCATGTACTAATTGGTCTCAGAGTCAATTTTTTGGCCACCTGGTGCCGGACATCATGATAGCAAAATTGATGCAAGAAACAATAGTAGAGGATAACCGAAAGAAGTTTGAAGAACTTCTATCAGCAGCGCATCTACCAGAATTCACAGTAATCATCTGCTTCATAAAGGGGCTTGAACTGTAAATTTAAGAAACAATGGTAGAGGATAACCGAAAGAAGTTTGAAGAACTTCTATCAGCAGCGCATCGACTAGAATTCACAGTAATCATCTGCTTCATAAAGGGACTTGAACTGTAAATTTAAGAAACAGTTTGACGTTCTAATCATGGCAACCTTGGTAACCTTCCCAGCGCCATGTACGTAGCCTACCTCAAAGAAATATACAACCGTAAGAAGCAAGAAAGTGAAAGGCAAGAAGGGAAGTATGAGAGGAAGAAGCTAGAATCCAAGACTCAAGCAAAGGCCACATATCAAGATTCACAATTGAGTCAGGAAAAAGAACATGAATGAGATGACGCAATTGAAAATAATCATAGCCAAGGAATCATTAATCATCTTATTGATGAACATGGGGGGCTGACTGATGAAATTGATGGCAAGTCAAAGTGCAAGCCAATCTTGATTTTGATGCAGAAAAGAATTCACAAGAGAAATATGGTGATGATTTGGTTGGAGATGTCTCAAAGTCAAGAAATTTAGTGATACTAGCAACAAGACATAAGGATTGAACTAACAAAAAGATTGCATTTGCAGGCCATGAAAAGGGGATTATAACAAGAAGTCAAAACCAAAACCAAGTAAGAAACTATGGAGGCAGAGATAGAGAGGGAAATAATTGTGATGGTGAAATCCATGGCCTCCATGCTTCTGTTTTCAGCTTGTCTCTGACAGAATGTGGGAAGGCACACTAGGAAACTGACCACCTCGACCTCACCAAACTCAGTTTTGGCGGAAAAAATTTGCAGCTAGGAAGAGCCCTTACCTATTGAAGCTTGAACTAGAGTTATCCCAACCAAGTGACTGGAAACCAAATCCATTGTTCCTTGACCAAATGATCCATGGTAAGTTGGATGGCATCATATTCTATCTACTAGAGAAGGTTGTAGGGGTCAAGAGTTGTCTAAAACGGGTTTGGGCTCAGAGAAAGTGGAAGAGGAATTGGAGGCAAATGATTTTGACAAGTCTTGGTTGGAGGGTCAATGTTTGAAGGCGTTGAAGAATACAACATTGTCTTCGTCATTGATTAGGTTTGGATGGTCCATTGAATTGAAGATGGTGATGAGATTTGAAGTTTTAGTTGATTTTCATCCTTCTCTCCCCTCAGCTCCATTGTTGCCATAGAGGAATTGACTTGCTCTTCAATCAAATCCCACTTCTCAGTCATGCTCTTATTTTCAATCAAATTCATAGGATTTTCAATCAACTCTTGTCTTAAACTTGAACATGGCCTTCATTGCATTAGGATTGGAGTACAGTTGTTTTCCATCAGTAGGGAGAAGCAAGGCATTTTGGCAAATGGATAGGCACGTGTTAGGTGGACTCAAGGAAGGGCCTATGTGGAGCATGAAAATGGGCTTGTGGGGTGAAGTATTGAAGCATCCACGGGCCTTTGATGTTGGGTAGCTTAGTCATTTTTTTTCTTTTTTTCTTTTGCAAAAGCTTCTAGGGAATTAATGTCCAGGTAAAAAAAAGTTGTTCTAATGATTTTTTTTTTAATTCTGTATTTGTAATGATCCCTGATGACAAGGATCAATTTGGAGGGAGGGAGTATTGTTACATGGAAATAATAGTTAAATGGGTTAGTTAGGAAGCTCTGTAACACATATTAGTATAAATAGGGCGATATATGGATCTAATAGGTTTCTAAAAAATTGAATAATATCCTTTTACGTTTACCCTGTACCAATTGGTAACCTCCTTAACCAACTACTATATCCATGCAACAATATGCAGCAACAGTACATGCATAAGAGAATCAAACAGTTTGCATGTTTGATTGCAAATAAGAGAAATAGTAATATGATTGACTAATTAATTTAAGGTGGAGGAAGTTTTGTCCTCCTAACCAGCTATTTCAGCTTCTCATTTGCTCTCCTTTCTTCTCTTCAATTCATGCATTTGTTGCCTCCTTTTCTTTTGGGTGATGCATTTGGCTTAAATTTGTTATGAGCTGTTTTATTGCGAAATCATTTTTGAGTTAAATGTAAAGCAGTCCAGCATCAAACCTAATATTGGCAAGTAGCTTTATAATCGTGGTTCTTATTCCTGTTCTCTTTTGCAAGTTGAAATTCTACGTTGCCTGGTATAGTGGGAGATCATTATAGGTTTTTGTTGAACAATGTATTGTTGGATTATAGATTCTGTGATAAAATAGAGGTAGTTCATCAAGATGTAGCAGATGCAAATGCTGGTTTACTAGGCAAGGTCTATAGTACGAGCTTGCATTCCACCCCTCCATTCATAGTAGTTTTCTTTCTTCTTGTTTAGTTTAGTTCTTATATTTTTGAGAGGTGTGTGGAATAGAATTTGCTGCGCTTGCACTGATTGGAAGGCTAAGGAAAGGTCTTTTTCCCCTGCCTGCCGTGCTTTTCTTTGTTGGCGTCTGTCTTTCACATCTTGTACAATGAAACGCCATTTGTCCTGTCACTATTCAGTGTTGTAATTTGTGAATTTGTGTGGTTGTGCAGGTGTGTGCTTTGTTTCGTTCAGTACTAGTGTTTATTTTTGCTTACTAGTTCAGTTGTTTATCATAAATTATACTATAATAGATGACAATTACAAAAAGTAGAAATTGTCTGAGCATAACCCTATACTTCTGAGCTGTTGAGGGCCATAGTAGTTATTGTCCAAAAAGTAAATTAATAAAGAGACACAGTGTTTGCTTCTGTAGATTTTGACATGACATATAATTAAACTGACTCCATGATATATTCATAATGTGATACATGTTTCTATTTTTCTCTTTTCTTTTTGCATGAAGATTTCTTATATTGATTATAAAGTCATATTTAATAGGCTTTGGATCTTGGGAGGGGAGCCAATCCTAATGGCTATATGGTAGAAGAGATCTGGCAGGAGCTAGCAAAAGCAAAATACCTAGAATGGGAACGTTCATCTACCGAGCGATCATGGGAATTACAGAGCTTGAAGTATGTTTTCTGGTGATTGTCAGACCTATTGGCTAAAGGGACATTCGTTAATGCTGGGTGAACAATGAATTCCAAATCAAATTTGAAATTAGCTACTTCGTAAATTGTGTTTATGTGCTTGATTCGCTAATTGTCATTTATTTATTTGTTGGTGAATAGTAGTTTGTCACTTTGCTAGTTGAGTTGTTATTAGCTGCTTCATATAATATCTGTATGTCGCAGAGAAGCTTGTGAGTCTGCTCTAAAGGAAAAGCATCTTCATGATGTCTCCCAAAAGGAAGGTTTTTTAGACGAAGATCCAACTTCCTCGTCAGAACAGCTAGAGGCTTTAACCAGAGTGTTCAGTAAAGCTGCAGAGGATGATACACCTACTGAGGTGATTTTACATTGGCTTGTTTCTAATTACATCTTTATCAAAATTTCCCTCCTTAAAATGCATTGTCATTTACCTTGTGGATTGGCCTTTCGAGCATTTTAGGTGCCAGATCACCTTTGCTGTAGAATTACACTTGAAATTTTCCGTGATCCTGTCATCACTCCGAGTGGACTTACATATGAGAGGGCAGTGATTCTTGACCATCTTCAGAAGGTATCGCGGTTTGTATGATTTTCTTTGGGACAAAATGTTTTCAATCGTTTGAAGTCATTATGCAGTTTCTAAACTCATCCAAACGTAGGTGGGTAGGTTTGATCCAGTTACGCGAGAACCACTGAATCCATCCCAACTAATACCAAACTTGGCCATAAAGGAAGCAGTCCAGGCATTCTTGGACAAACATGGGTGGGCCTACAAGATAGATTAAGTGATTAACCGATGATTGAGTTAAAAATTGACAGTTTGTAGTGGTTCCTTGTGTGGTTAGTGATGTTTGGTAATCATTGCTTGTGGTTCCCTGCGGTGCCTGTTGTGAACATGAGTCCTTGTTATTTAGAAGTGTACATATAACCATAATGACTGTTTGTCTTGCAGTGTGTACATAGTAGTCTACTTGATCATATAAATGCTCGCAGAGCAATTACATTTTGTGTAATTAGACTTTCTAAGTGAAAGCTATTGAGTCCATTTTGCTTGTTGGCTCATGTGGGTTTTATTCATTTGCTCTTTTTTTTCTGTCGTCTTGATCACCTACCTTGTGATCAGTTAGACATGCACACGCAAGGCATAATCTTTGGCTCAAAGTCAAAGGTAATATTCAATTTGATCAGCATTCGCGCTTCTTCTAATGTATTATGAGTTACATGAATGGTTGGAGCTTCAATGCCTTTTCTTAGTCGAGGTACTTGATTGGGGGTATCTGTTTATGATCGGTTTTAGACAGTCTAAATTATGTTTTCTTTTTTGATGAATTATTAAAAAAAAAAAAGTAAAACTAGATAATGCACAAAACCCCATAATCAAGTCACATTATTTCTGATTTGTAAATAATGTAAAACTTTCCTATGGATTTATTAAATATGTAGATATAGATATTGAAATTGCATTCTCAATAAATTTATTTTTGTTACTAGTTTAGTTTGTTACTTATTTAAATTATGCTTGGACTATATTTTTCATCATGCCCATTATTGATTATATCCATTATGGTCTCAAGGTCACGGTGAGTTTATTGGGCTATTATAGACCTGAGATGAGAATGAACAACAATTAAAATATGCATAAATATACACAAAATACATAAGATATTGGATTAAATCTAAAAGGTGGTTTAGATTTCGAAGAATATGAACCAAAACTTGAACCAAACCAATTGATTTGGCAAGGTTGAAAACTAAAATAAACCTTAATTAAAGTTAGCTTGAATCGGTTCTTATTAATTTGGTTTGATTTAATTTGATTTCACTGGTTTAAATCATTTTGAACATTTTTAAGCCAAATAACTTAAATTTCAAGGTTGTAGTGGCAAATTGGGTAGGGTTTGAGAAATAGTTTACATCGTAGAACAAGGTAAATATATCTTCAAAAACATTCAACACTTCAGCTATATTTTTTAGCTTATATATACACACATAATTTTAAAGAAATGTAATATTATAATTTTTCAAGGATCTATGTCATTCGGGTCTTGTGACTCAAGATATTGAAGAGGGTCTTCATCTTCAACGAGGTCTGTCATTGGTAGATCTTGGCTGGTTAAAGCTTAAATACAATCAGCTGATAGTGCTAGAGAAAGTTCAGACCAGTCGAAGGTAATGACTTGTCCTATGGTGAACATTTCTTCTGAAACGAAGAATTCTCCTAACAGTGATCCAAAGGATGTACATGTCTGATCAGTTGCATTTCCTGTGAAATTATTAAGACTTAAAATATAATCTTTTAACTTATTAATAACTTGATGTTCACGAATTGGCCAATGCACTGCTGTACCCCACAGATGGGTTTAAACTAGAGTAAACAGGTTTCCTTGGTGATTAGATTCATAAGGGCGATAGACAACAAAGAAGGTGTAAGTTTTCTGTTTTTGCAGAGGAATATTCCACAACTGGTTTTCTTCTATCTCTTTGTATAGACGTCCTCTTCATACTGATAATGGAGCATACCAAGAGAGAAAGGTAGCCAGGTTGGAATGAATATTTTGTTTATCAGTCAAATATTGATAAATCTATCTTTGAGGTAAGGCGAAAGCACAAGCAAACAGAGTTGAGAGGGACCACATATACCACATGAATTCAGCAATAATTGGTTCTTTGATAAAGGGTATGACCAAATATGGCAGTAGAGGATCAAAAAACTCAGGCTTAGGAATATGTGGTTTGCAGGAAAAGATGAAGATAATAAAAAAGAGTTTTTCTGGCAACAGCATTGATTTCAAGAACAGTGGCTGGGTACTGTGTTAGGGGAAAAACAAGCTGGCGACTCAGATGAGAGTGAGGGTTGGGATGGTTTTTAGGTATGGCTGAGATTGTAAAGATAAAGAGAGGTAAGGGTTTTCTGAGAGTGGCTATATGAGTGTTTTTCAAAAGGGGTCTTGAGAGTAAATCTGCTAGCACATTGTGCTTTCCTTTGATGTGCTTCAATGTAAATTTATAGCTGGAAGTATTTTCTTTTTCTGGTCCAGAATGGCTGGAAAAGACGTGTTATCCATTTCAACAATGAATTGATTGAAGCTGAGATAAAAGCTTAATTTTTCAATTCCTCTTTTGACTATGAGGATTTCCTTGTAGACAGCATAATAATGTTTTTCTGCTTCTTTGAACTGACCACTGACATGTGCACAATAATATATTTTCCCATTGTTTTCTTCGATGAGAACAGCTCCCCAAAAGTCTTAACTAACATCTGTCTGGAGGATAAGGTTTCCTTTATCGGGAATCTTTAAAGGTGGTGGATGTTGTGCAATAAGTTTCAACTTTTTTACTGCTTCTGTCTGCTTGTCAGACCATAATAGAGCGTTCTTTTTCAAAAGTTTTGACAGCTAGCTGGTATACTCTGTGACATGTGGAATGAAATCTTGGATATAATTAATAACACCCAAGAATCTCTGAATCTGTTTGGTGGTTAAGTTATTGTTAGGAAAATCTAACAATTGTTGAGCAATGTGTGGGCCAAGTTGGAAGTGGCCTTCAGAAAAGGTCATGCCTAAGAATTGGATTTAGGCTAGTCCTATTTGACCTTTGGTGGCGGAAAGCATGATTCCATATTTTTGGGCAATTTGTTGAGATTGGGTTAACAAGGCTTTATGGGTTTCTTTTGTTTCTGAGTACAAAAGGATATCATCTATGTAAACAAGGGCTGAATGAAGGATGGATTCAAATATTTTTATCATAGCTTTTTGAAACAAAGAGGGAGCAGGTTTAAGCCCAAATGGCATTACTTTCCATTGATACTGGGCGTTGGGAATGCAAAATGCAGTCTTATACCTGTCATCAGGAAGAATTCCTAATTTCCAGAATCCTGCTTTAAGATCAAACTTTGAGAAGACCTTGGCATTCTTCAAATGTATAGCCTATGTGTTGATCTTTGGAAGAGGAAACTTATCATCTTGTAAAAAATGATTAAAAGGCTTGTAATCAACAACAAATCTCTTTTTTCCTCTTCTTTTTTCTGCATCCTTTTCAACATAAAAAGCTTGGCATGCCCATGGTGAACTTGTTGGTTCCATTAATCCTTGTTTTAAAAGATTGCACATCCTTCTCGGGCAAGAGATAAATCTTCAGGAGACATTCCTGGATGAGAGGCCTTAGTAGGATTAATATCCTCATTTCTTTTGAAAGGAAGCCGAATGAAGAATTCCTTGTTCTTCCATAAAGGAGAAGGGTGTACAAATTGCTCGTGATTTCCTGAGTAGAGCGACAATAGCTTGTTTCTGATAGTTTCATAGCTTGGAGGTACTTGTTGGAGTTCAAAAAGATTTCTTATTGTTTCCCATTGAGAAAAAGAGGACTTGTAACGGATCCCTTTGGGATGAATCTGCAATCCTTTTACAAGGTGATAAATATCCATAACAATTAATAGATCTTTGTTTGGTAATTTGCTTCCAAGTACTCTGGTCCAGACTGTACAGTTTGAAAAGAAATGAATCCCCACTTTTCTTCTAGAAATTAAATTGATTAAGAAAGGATTACCATCGGCAATAGTAAAGTACTCCTCATGAGGAATCCATTCTTCTGGTGGTAGAACATGGGGTTTCATGACACTGCAACAAGATCATGTGTCAATAAAACCAATAGCCTGTGTAAGCTTGTATATTTGTCAGCAAGAACTTTAATCTTAACATTGGGAAGTGGAACCGAGGATAGAAGACTGTTGACCAGATTGATATTACATATCTGGTGGGCTGAACAGGAATGTTGACAAGGACGTCTGCCATCTGTATTGGACAGAATGCTAAGAATCTTTCCATCATCAGAGGAATCTGAGTCTGTATCTTGACTTATCACAAAACTAGTACTTTCATCCTGGAAATCCTGTGCTTCCAGAATTGATTCAAGATCATTATCATCAAATAAGGATAATATTTTTTGAATCGTGCTGAGCATCTTGATGTCTCTTTTGGACTTGTGTGGACATATTTTTGCAAAATGTCCTTTCTGACCACAGATATAACACCTGTTAGACTTTTTTGAGGTTGAAGATCTGCATTTGAAAAACCTAAAAGTTTTTTGTCGTCTTCATGGATAAGTTCTTTTTTTGTGAGAAAATTTGAAGAAATGGGACTTCTTCTTTGAAGAACACGAACAAGCATTCTTATCTTTTCACTTAATTTGCAGATCTGGTCTCTTACAGACTTTGTACAAATGAGCCTTGTTTTTAAGAATATTCTTGATGAATTTCTATTGCTCACAGAGTTTGTCTAAAGAGGCCAAAACTAACTGATAGATGTCTCCCAAAGTGATTTGTGACACATCTCTTTGAAGAGAATTAACAGCTTTTTGTAATTCTGATTAAAGTTCATCAGGAAGAGAGGCAATGAAAACATGCCAAAGGTTGACATCATTAGCTCCTCCCAGCATATAATACTTTTCAAACATTCTTTTAAAATGCTTTTGTAAATCGCCTCGTTCAAGAGAATAGTATTTCATCTCAAAATATTCTTGTCCAGCTCTTTTATCAATAATACTAAAATCACCAATGAACTCACGATGTAAAGCTCCCAAGAATGTTGTAATATCATACTAAGCCATCTGGAGTTTCTAATACTCATTTAAATTAGTAAACCATTCTCTAAGGTTACTAGTCATTCGCGAAAGAAAATTACTCAAAACATCCTGAATATTGACTTCTGGCTCATTCATTTAGACATCGATCCATGCACCAAATTCATACATCTTTTCTCTCTATCTATGATGAGGAAGATCATCAAAAGTGAAATAAGGACCATTAGATGGCTTATGATGATGCATATTTACTCCATGTACTGAGTCAACAGGATCTTCAATGATTGGAGTTGAAGATTCTTGTTGTTCTGTTGTTGGAGGGTTTGGAGTTACCATGAGAATGGGTGGAGCATGAGACGTCTGAGTAGATGAATCTGATAATTCTGATTCAGAGTTGTAATCTCCTTTAGAATTACTGTAGTCAATAGAAGATTCAGACATTTTTCGAATTGTGGCTATGGATTTATCTTTGGAAAAGGACGAAGAAGGTTGTGGTTGTTTGGTCGAGGATGGAGGAGTTTTAATCTGTAAAGGTTTTGTAGGAGGTATCGGTTCTAAGGGGTAAGATGTAGAGGGGGTAGTAGTCTGTAGATCCTAGGAATAAGATAGTACTAGCTGGGTTTTCTGAGTTGTCTAAACTTTTCTGGATTGTCTGATTTGTTGGAAAATAGGATAGTTCATTTGAAAAGGTTGGCGAAATGAGGGTAAAGAGGTAACAGTGGATAGTGAGTACAAAGGCGTCTAGTAAAATGGGTCATGAGAGTAGGTTGGTAGGAGTTTAGAAAGATCAGCATCAATTCTTCTCAATTCTTCTTTGATCTGTTTCAATTCTTGTTCCTTTTTGATAAACTGTGGACTTGTATATCTGGAGTCAATATATTCTCGAAGCTCTTTATCAAGCTGTTGAGCTTTGGAGGAATAACTGATATATAGATTTTTTACTCGTTCATCAAGAGAGTCCAGACGACTAGAAAACCATCTGTTTTGTCATGGAGCTGTTCCAGCCTGGTATTAATCCTATGAAGGACTTTGTTTTGACTGACTGAGTTTTCAGTTTGCCAATTCCAAACTTCTTCTGACTGGGATATGATCTTTGGGCCTTGAGGAGTCATTTGTTCTAATTGGATAAAAGGTCAGGAAGAATATCTGGAAGATTCATTGATTCGCCTTTCAAGAGGAGGAAAGTCTTCCTCATAAGTCGGTCGAACCATGGCTATACAGGGTAAGATTTGCGATGGGTTGTCTGGGATAGATTTGATCACTGGTTCAAGGGAAGCGATTTCTGAGGATTGAGTATCTTCATAGAAGAGGCAAGAGGCTAGATCCGAATGACCTAACTCTTTTAGCAAGTTATGAAAAGTAGTAGGCTTCGATGGAGGTGGTTTGTGGAAAGCAATCCATTTTTTCTTTCGGCATATGGTTTGTTTTGAACCATGATCTGTATCATCGTCCTAGTTTGATTTTCTGTGGTGACATGAAGGTTTTTGTAACAAGTCATTGTTTAAGGGAAAAAGATTTTCCTCTGGGCCTGTCTAGTTATCCCAATCATCATAACCGCAATCAGGGTCACATTCTTCGGGGGCATATGATCCCAAACAAAGTGACCATGAACTTTTTTAAAAAAACATGGTTTAGCTCTAGCATCAACAAAATGCATTGAAATCTTTTCCTTGTGCTTGTAGATTGAATTAATTGTTAGGATCTGTCATTGGAATGAAGAAGGTCCTTGTCCTGGTCTTTTGAAAGTTGATTTAACAATTCCATCATAGAGTCTCTCTAAGATAGGAGTTTCTGTTGTATGGACATCTTTCTTGGAGGAGTGGAACTCCTTTTCATAGTTATTTATTCATTCAAGGGTTATGATTTGAGCCAATTCTTCCTTAGAAATTCTCCTAGGAATTTAAATCACCGAGATGTTAGACTGGTTGGACACCATGTATAATGCATCTGTGGTAGAATTGGCAAAACTCAAGGTTCACCGCATGATCTTGTAATCGATAGATCATTTGGTGATGAAGGGTAACCATAATTGCTCGTGGATCTTGTTCTACTCCATAGATTTGAATCTGTACCTTCAATCGATGGGAAAGAATTTCATCATCAAGTTTGATGTTGAAATCATAAGCGATGGTTATCACAATGCTTCCATTGTTGCAAGTGGTAAGAAGTGCACCAATCATGGCGTTTCCGTAGGCAGTATAAGTGGAGTCAAGAACTGCAATCCTGGCAGTAGCAGGTATGCCTTTTCGGCCATGTAGAGTAAGAACTAATCGGATAGCACCAACATGAAGATGAGTGTATCTTTGTTGTTTCCAAGAATTAATCAGGGGTTGAGGAATCTCCAAAGTCACATATTGTTCCGCTGTAGTAGCTTTCAGTCCACACTGTTCTAGACAAAAACTGTGAACATACTCTTTAACATATGGTCTAGGAGTGTGAAAGATCTGATGAATTTTCTGTCTGAAAGATCTAGCATAAGCTCGATCTTAAGAAAAAATAGCATAAGGACTTAGTAAAGGAAGTTTAGTATTATCAATATGGAAATTTTATGGGATATGGATAATTTCTACAAGATTATATATCCTATTGGCTAAGGTTCTTTTTCCAGAGGGAGGAAGAAAGGGAAAAGGTTGAGGATAAATGAACAGGTTTTAGAGAGGATCCTTGATCTAAGGTTTCTCTCATGATAACTGAATTTTCTTCCTAATCTTCAACTATAGTTATGGCAGATCTCTGTCTGAAATCATTAGGCTCTGACACCAACTGGTCGTCCCCTCTCAGTAATATAGGAACAGATAACCATGGAACTAGACTGAATACTATTCATGAGATAATCCAGCTTTCTTCCGAGTATAAATAGCCTCTCCTAGACATCAAGGACTCAAGGGACACTTTAGGATTATCTCACTTACTAGTAGGTGGTCTAATGCATAGATCTCTGGATCATGATAACTAAATTTTCTTCCTAATCTTCAACTATATATATATATATATATATATATTACTAAAGAGAAGAAAGTAGAGTTTAGGAGGTACAAACCAAAAGAGACTATGGAAGAAAACAAAGATAAAAGATAAATAATACCTAGGAAAATGCTATGAGAATTTGATGGTGGTTGGATTAGTCCTTGTAGAATAGGCACAAGCAATATTGATGATACTTGAGATGCTTATAATTTTTTTCTTTTTGTATTGGAGTGTTTTAACGGTTCTTTCTATCACTTCAGGATGATCTATGCGTATAAAAAGAGAGAAGAAATTTAAATTTGTAAAATTGAAGTCTTCTCAAAGTTTCGTTATTTTTTTTAAGAAAAATTATAATCAAAGTTCCTTAGAAAATAAATACAATATAGTATACGAATTTCGTTCTGTACCTTTTTGAGGAAGAGAGATATTAAAATAAAAGAAGAGAGTCTACCAAAAAAATAAATTAATAAATAAAAGAAAACTTTTTTGAGTGACCTGCAAGAAAAAGCCTTAAATTATGGGCGTAATTATTTATGTCTTAAAGAAAGTACCTCACAGTCTCGGACTAGAACGCATGTGGTTCAAGCCATACTTGGCAAGCTACAGAAATAAAAATTTATCAAAAATCAAAAATTAAAATTTATTTCCATATTCGTTAATTTTGATATAAATTATAAAATGAATTTGTTTTAAATTTGAAAATTTTCCATTTTTATGTTGGATGTATATGTTGGTACTTGCAAGGTTTGTCTTGTGGAATTCAATTTTTTCCCTTTCATGAAACATGCTTTATTGTGTACATATTCATAAATGAGCACATTCGTACAATAGAGGAGTGTTTTATTGTGTACTTATATAGTTATAAATTTGTTATACGACGCTATGAAAGTATGAATGAAATTATTTATCAACAGAAAATTAATCTTGTATGGGAAATGCTATTTAAAGTGTAACTAATCTCATATAAAAAAGAAATACTTTATTTTCTCGGACCTCATATCTGAATTAAATTATATATTTTGAATGATTTACTTTTTCTCAATTTGGTCATTGATATAGAAAGAAGGAAAAATTATAATTAATGACATAGTTTATATTAATGAGAGTTAAAAAATTAATGACCACAGAAACAAATTGTTACTGATAAAATTATCACTCTCGTTTTCTAAAATTACAACCTAATTTTCCTAATATTATAAGGATGTTTTACATTTATTATTTTTTTGTATTAAAATATTCTTGTATATATATATATATATGAAAGACCCAGTTGTAATTTAGGAGCATTAGCCATTAGGAATAACTTTAGAAAACATTATAACGATTATTTTTATAGTTTTTTAAAACAATTTTGATTTTTAAAATTTTAAATGCCATTAGTATGTGTGCACCCGCGCGAGTTTTCACTGTTAAATTTTCAAAAAAAAACTTTGGCCGGTGATGCCACTACAGAGCCATCACTGGGGTTGGTGGACCACACATTCCAGTTCATACGCTTGACTTGAGTCTTATTTTTGGAAGGTCCAGTTCATACACTAGATTTAAAGGTATGTTTGGTACAGTTTTTAAAAATAATTTTTTTCTGTTTTCAAATGTCCAGTTCATACACTAAATTTAGGACATGTTTGGTGCAATTTTTAAAAATAATTTTTCTATTTTTAAAAATAGAAAAATAAAAAAACTTGTTTGGTAAACCTGTTTTTTTATAAACTGTTCTGAGAAACAGAAAAATAAAAGAACAGAAAACTCAAAACATCTTTAAATTATTTTGTAGTTTTTATTCTGGAAAATAGAAAAAAGGTAAAAACTACCCACTTCATTAATGGTAAAGTTATAAATTTTAAATAACTCATTTATTACTCACTAGTTATGATTTTGAAAACAATCATTCAAACAGATTTTTTTGTTTTCTTGTTTTCAAAACTTATTCTCGAAAACAGTTTTACAAAACTGTTTTGAGAACAAGAAAATAGAAAACACTGTCAAACATGCCCTTAGAGTCTACAAAATTTTTGTAAATTTTTTTTATAATAAATTCGTGTAAAATTATGTCTAAAAATTTGGTATGAAGTTCATGTGTAAGGTATGAAACCATAAATCTCGCTAGGAAAGCTTAACCTATTCTTTGGGATTCGGATTCCTCTAGAATGCATTATATTGAGGAGAAATAAAATAAATTTATTAAAAGTAAAGTAAAAATTTAAAAATAACATCAATGTTTTAACTTCATAACTACATTTGAGTACTTATGAATTTACAAAATAACATAACTGCAGTCATATCCTTACTCCTAAAAATGTTGAAGTTCGGATAATTTGCAAAATTGCAAATACTTGAAAGAATAAATGAACTTGCATATAAGCAGATTCGTTTTTAACATTGAAGGCAAGGAGCATTAGATTCCCTTTATTGAGTTACTAACTCCTACACATGGCGATTTAGCCAAAAAATAAAAAAAAAAGAACTCCTAGACATGGGATGACAATACCTGATCCAAAGGATGTACAAAATTTGGTGACAGACAGATTTACTTTTTTTTTTTTCTTTTTTTTTTTTTTGGGCACTTTCAACAACTCAAACTCAAACCTGTGAAAAACAGAAGCAGAATATACACAGTAATAACACTATTATGCAGTGTGTGTAATATTAACAACCTTGTTTAGTCTCTCAAGAATTCCACTAGCCTTCCTCTTAGCCCTTGAAGTTCCATTCAGTGCAAGTTCAGAGATTGTTCTATATGTAATCTCCTCTTCCTTTATCTCCTTCAACTTTGTTCTGTCATATGCACATATAGTTTGAAGAATCGCTATGCAATTCTCCTTGTTTCGTTCACACTTGCTCTCCCTCATGATGCTCAGCAAGTTAGGAACAACTCCAAGATCTGCCATGTCCTGAACAGCCTTCGGATGACTCGAGAGCAGTGCAAGGATCGTGAGCAATTCATCGACATGAAACCGGTTTGAGATCTTCCTCAATATGACACTCACTGCACCATCCCTTACTGCTCTTGCCTTGTTCTCATGAATCACACACAAGGAGAAAATTGCTGAAGCAACATCCTTCATGGCTAAGGGATGCCCTTCTTCTAAGAGGTCAATTAACGGCTTTAATGCACCGGATTTCCCTATAAGCTCCTTGTTTGAGTCTAGAGCAGATAAAGTGAAAAGGGTAGCTGCAGAATTGCTTCTAGTTTCTATAGTTCCTGCTTTTAAGGCTTTCACAAGGAGTGGAATCACCATGGGAGTTTCTGCCACAAGCTTCTTGTTGTTGTCATGGATTGACATGTTCAAAAGTGTTGTGATCACATCTTCTTCAAGATCAGGATGAATGCTGTTAAAGGAGTCACTTGCAGAGATTGGTTTGAGAATCTTAGAAATGGCTTCCGGAGTCTCACCAAAGAGTGTTCTGTACAAAGGCATCTTCTTTGTCAATAATCGAAGCTGCTTTGCGGCTGTTTTCTTCTCAGAAAGAGACGATGAGGACATTTTCTCAAGCAGAGAAAGAAAATGATCACGATCTGCCTCTGTTATTATGTCTTCCTCATTGTAAATATAGTGAACTAATTGGCTAGATAATTCTACCCCATGGTTCTTGCACCACTGTTCTATCATTTCCCTTATGAGGTGATTTGGAGTGAGGACAGTGTGTGAGAGGACTTGTTGGGTTTGAGGGCAAGTTCTGTTCCCAGCTTTCAGCCATTTTTGGATGAAGGGTCTATCATATGTCTGCATAATTGAGATGAACACCGTTGAAACATTATTAACAGTTTAAAGAGAAAGGGAAATGAAGCATGGTTCATCATCAGACATTTTAGGAAAACAGTTTAGATTTGGATAGAAGCATGACATTTTTTATTCAAAAACTCAGCATTATTATGCTGATATGTCAAGAAGTTTTTGCATGTTAATATTTTCATTAACTTAATGGCAAAGACTTGATTATTGAAGCTTTTATTTTATGTCAAAATCATTTTAACTTTACAGTTAAGTCATCAAGTAAATGTCATGAATCATTTCGTTATAATCGTTTAATAGTATAAGTGAACAGAAGAAATGCTTGGGGCAGAGAAAGAAAAAGGAGTTGGGGATGTGGGGAAACAACACTGTAGCAATTCACAACAGAGAAGAAAGTGCCCAAAACACTAGAAGTTCATTATTCCCTTCCGGGGAAATTAGTCAAAAAGTTTTACACAACGCTCCAATCAACACCGCCACTCACTAAAGAATCACAATTAATGACATAAAAGAATACCCATTCTTCTTTAAAATATAAGTCTTATTTAACTAATTATATAGAAATTAATAAAAATAATTTTACTTATTAAATTTATCAAAAATATATATTATTTTTTAAGAGTACTCTTATTTAATCTATTATATTTAAAGTTTATTATCTCTCTTATATTTAAATATTTAATTATAAATAAAAATTAAATAAAAAAATATTTAATACTAAATAAAACTTATATTTTGAATTAAAATATCTTCTTGAGAGAAATCTTATGTTTTGTTTGACAGTGGGTATTATTCTTTCTTTCCTGTCCACTGTTTCTCTTTCCTTCCACAATGGTTAATATCACTACGTTTTAGTAATTTTTTTTCCAGGCTTTTTACGCATCCAATCCAATCGAAGCATTAATGCAGAAAGCTAACGACAAAATAAGAGTTAGATCTGAAAATTTTCAGTGGATCAAACAAAAAGTACCAGAAATCACACTTCCAATAACACCAATGCGTTAAAGTCAATTGTATTCTTTAATATCACCAACTACCAGACATCAGAATTCTTGATGAGAATCAGAGTGTCAAAAAGAAATAAATAAATTGCGTGCCACATTGAACAAGAAAAAGAAGAACAGGAAAAAAGTGATTGGATTGAAAGAAAACAAGACGGAAAAGGAGAGGGGGGGAGAGAGAAAAGGAAAGCTGAGGTCCAACTGGTAAATTCAATTAACCTGAAATGAACGAGTGGAAAATACTGATTTTTCAAGGTTCTGGATAATGAATTGATGATTGCAATAAAAACATACTCTAAAAACCATATATATAAAATATAAAACCCGACATCTTCACTTTGGCTGATTGTACAATAACATATGTACTAGGTAGTATTTGAGAAAGTAAATGGTGTTAGAAGACTAACGAGTTAAAAGTTGCATATTTCAAGGAACCGTGTGATACTGTGTTTTCTCCTGAATTTATGTTGAAAAATACAAGAAACTCATTTTTAAAAAGAAAATAATCCAACGCATAGTAATCTTGTTTTCTTTCTTCTATCCCCAACATTTTCTCAGAGATCAAACAGATTCGAATTATGACGCTTACCTGTCCAGAAGCCACAATGACAGGATCTCTCATCAGCTCCTTGGAAAGAGGACACTTAAATTCTTCCGGAAGAGCGGGATTTTTGTGCAGCTTCAACGACGACGGTTGTGACGATGGTGACGACGATGATTTCTTCCGAAGCTTCAGGTCCTTAAGAGCGAAAAGAGCTTCCTTAGCTTGATCAATGGTTTGGATGCTGCAATCGTCATCATCGACAACGGACTTCACCAATCTGTGCAACTCCTTCTTCAACTCCAACACCTTCGCCGCCACCGTCGGATCAGATTCCGCCGCCACCACGCCGGACTTTGCCATGCGATCTGGCGGCATATGATCGGAGCCGTCGCTATGAATTTTTTAAAAAAGAAAAAACAAGAGGAAGAAGAAGAGGAAATTGAAATTTTGGTTCAGTGAGTGGGAATACTCGCACTCTGTTTCATCCTCTCTCTCTCTCTCTTTTACGTATCCTTCGCTCTCTGTTTCTTTATTTATTTATATTTATTTATGTATAAACATTTTTGTCTTAGGCGTTTCGGCTTTTTTTTTTCTTAAATTTGTATGAAAATTCTTTTGACCAGAAAATTTTGTATGAAAATTCAGTGAAATATTTCACTGATAATTTCACCGAACACTTTATTAAGTAAAAAATAATAAAGAGAATGGACATTATATAAAAGTAATTTTAATTTTTTGTAACAATCTTCTTAAATATGAATTTAATTCAATGCATTGTTAATTTTTTACCAAAAAATATTTATAATAATATTTTTTAATTGTATCCTTACAAATTTTAAAATGATTCATGAAAAAAAATTTGTCATCTAAGTATCTCTATGATAAAAATGAAAAAAGGTTTTTATAAAATTTCATATTTTTTATTATCAATTTGTTAATTAAAACGTGAGTGTGTGTGTGTGTGTGTGTGTGCATGTAAGCATTTTTTTGCAAATAAATATAAATGCATGCATGTATATTCTTGCAAATGAATGTATGAGTTTTATAGCTAAAAAATCAAATGTTTATAAGCTTATTTTTATTTAAAAAAATTATTTTGTATATAAATATTTAAAACAATTAATAAAAATATTAAAAATTTTAACAGAGCCGACTATCTTTTTTTTTTTTTAATTGTCACTCAGCACAAGCTTCTTGATTAGGAAGTTTACGAGTTCAAGTTGTTGAGGTTAATTGACCTCCAAGTCATTCACTGGAATAAAATAAAAAGTTAAATTCTTTAATCTTACTCTCTAAGTTTCACACTATCTTTTTGCTAAATTTCGCTAAATGAAAAGAAAAGAATGCATTGTGATTCGAGGGTTCACAATGACCTTAAACTTAGATAAAGTGATTCTTTTTAACGAAAGAGTGATAATGATCTGTTTTCTAATTTTCTAATTTTACACTAGATGCATTTATGTATTTGTTACATGTTCGTGAATAAGAAATAATTGATAGTTGGCCCAAAAAAAAAATAATTGATCGGAATTGAATAAATATATCATGCATTTATGCAGCAAATGAACCAAAATTTAAATGGTTATTTATTAATTTGTGAATTAAATTCAGGTGTATAATGTGCTTTTAATTACTTATAATTTATAGTCAACTTTTACATTAAACTATATTAATGTACTTGCCATACTATTATTGAAAGCTTTTACATTTATCTAAATTTTACTTCATAGCTGATTAATAAATAGTCTAGTTCAATCAATTTGCAGCATAAAGAGTTGAGAATGAATTAATTAATTAATGGGCATAAATGTCAATAATTCATATTTTATGTTTTTCGGCCAACAATAATTTTTATTTTATAGTGATGATATACATTGTGTGTTAAGTTATATATATATATATATATATTCGGTGAAGCGCGTTATAGGTACTAGATTGATAGGTAATATTTATATTTTTCAAATATAATTAATTTTAATTAATGTCTTATAGCGGGAAGGTGGAGAGTGAGGGACCGTGGGATCCGCATGGTCCATTAGGCAAGCAATCACGGGATCCACGGTTCTTCGACCAGCTGGCATAACGTGTGGGACCCAACAACACAACTCGCATCCTACTCGTCTCACAGATAATCTCCCTCGCACTGTGTGCGGGAGTTATGTTCCCGTGCGGCCGTTCCCACATCGACCGACTGCACTCGTATTTACACCCGGCGGAAACAAGCCATGCATTGCTTGCTGTATCTCATGACTCGGATGAACCTCCTGACACGTGTCCTATTATCCGACAAGAATTCCACGACACGCTAATGAAGAGCAAAAGGCCATAAAGGTGGGTCCCACTTGATTAGCTTCGGTTTTTAGTCAAAAGGTGTATGATTGTCAGAACTAAACCGTTTTCCCGGCTCTTTGAACCTCCGCCGGCTCGCGCGAGATTAAGTTAATCGAATTTTTCGCCTGTGACTCATCTGAAGCCGAGCCGAAACCGTTAGGCACCGCCGACCTTTCTAGTTTAGACTTTGGGGTTGCGATAGCATTGAACCTTGTGAAACGCAGATGAATTTTGTTTTATAGTGTGTTTGGTTAAGCTTATAAGTGATTATGAAGTAGGAAAAAGTGATTATGCAGTCAGTAAATAAACATAATCCAGATGGAAATAATCACTTATGGCCATTTAAGTGATTATTTTCATAAGCTACTTTTTCCAGTTTATAATAATCACTTATATCTCATAATCACTTATTTCACTTTTTCTTCTCATTATCCACCCAATAATCACTTAAACCCCAATATCCAAACACATTTCTTTTCTCAAAATCACTTATGGGTTAAAAATATCCAAACACAATTCACTTTTAATATAATCACTTATTCTCATAATCTATTATGAATAATCACTTATCCTCATAATCACTTATATATAATCTAACTCAAACACACACTTATTCAATTTTGCCCTCACATCTCTCTCTTCAATTTACATCTCTTTATTATTTATATGAAAAGAGTGCAATTCTGAATAAATAAATATAGCGTCAACAATAGCAAATATTATTTATACTTGATGTTTATCGAAAAATAAAAAAAATTTTGAAGAAAAATCTGGAAAAATTAAATTTTTTATTTTATTTTTAAAAGTAAAATACAATTATGTTTTATTGTATATATAAACATTTTTTAATTTCCCAATATTTTTATGTACTACCTCCAATCCAAAATATAAAATTTTAAATTCTTTTAATTCAAAATATAAGTATATTTAATAAATTCTAAAGTATTAAATATTATTTGCTATTAAATATGAAAAGGGTAATAAATGATATAAGCATTGGGTAGATTTTAAATATAATACATTAAATAGGAATAATATTAAAAATAATATATTTTTTAACAAATTTACTAAATAAAATTATATTTATTAATTTTAAATAATTAATTAAATTAATCTTATATTTTGAATTAAAAGAGGTATTTAATATATATAGATATATATAATACTTTATTTTTGTTGGTGGGTAAGAGTTGCGAAGGATGAATGAAGAGGAGGGATTGATGAAGTGGTCTATGATGAGAGGACCACATAGGTCCCAGAGACGAGGGGTACACCTTTGAAAGGGACAATCTATCCGTCCATCAGTGTCCCCCAAAGATGGATATGCATGAATGTTTTGTAGGAGTAATTTAGTTCATTGAAATTATGGAAAATTGACTTTAATAAAAATAAAAATGGAATGTTGTGGGTCTGGCTTGGAAGCCTCCACAGAAAAGTCGAACCTACTGTTGTATATTCTCCCTATGCCCACCTAGCTTTATATGTTTGTCTATTTCAATCTTGCTATTGGCAATGTGACTTTCTCTTTTGTCGGCGGACCCTAATAAGAAGAAATGGAATTTAATAATTATAATTTATTTAAATTACATAAATTTTGACCATTTTAGAATTTTCAATAAAATTATACTTTGGTTTTAAATTATATGAAAATTCTTTTATGAAACTCAAAAAAAAATTTTGTTGTGTTATCAGCATGAAAATTTTATAATATACAAGAACTTTTCGGAAAACCATTTTGGTTATAAACATCTAATAATTGATATTACTCTAATTAATTCTTGTCAAGTACTAAATTAGAACCTACTATGATTCTTTATATTCATTAAAAACTTGAAAACTTATTTAAGAGGCATCAATTCTCTTTCATTCCTCACAATTGTCGTTGGTTAAGCTTTTCTAATATGAAAAAGAATAATCACATGCAGAACAATAATTTTGCTGTGGTATTTTGTTTTGATTTATTTTAATAATTTTTGTTGATTTTATAAAGAACGTATTAGCTCGCCATTTGTTGATGTATGAATCAGGTAAAAATATATATATTGAAGTATGAAAATTTTTCAGTTAAGAATATAAAATTAAAATTATTTCTAAATAAAATATTTAAATTATTAAATAATATTATACTTTAAGATTTCAAACTAAAATTTTTTATCTTTGAACCTATTAAAATTAAAGATTTTCAATACGAATATGTTTATTTTGATATATTTAACAATAATGTTTTCTTAAATTTTTTCCTTGAAAAAGCTAATGCTACTTGGGCTCACACGTCTTCTTTAGTACATGGCTAACTGTCTTTTATATTAGTTTTTATTATTAATTTAATATGAAAAATCATATAAAACAATATTTGTTAACTGATGTGGTGATGTAATTATTTACATAAAGTATGGGAAGGAGGGCCGTGTAAGAATTAAATTATATACATGAAAAATATCAAACATTCATGTATAACTGTATAAGAGAAATGTCATCAATAATATACATTTTTTATTGGATCAAGAATATTCCCACTGGTAGATTCCTCCATTCCAGTTTATAGTGTACTTTTAACTGTCACACACGGATTAAGACAATAGTTAATAACGAAAAAATTTATACATCATTTTTCAAATTACCCTCATTTAACAGTAATTAATATACTCCTAGCATTAATTATGTTTTTTTTATTAACCTACTTTTATTCCTTTTGTTTTTCTTTGGCCTGCTTAAGAAATTCGTAAGTTCTCTCCACAGTCTACACCGACCAATAACGTGTTTGGAGTTTGACACATGCACTTTCAATAAAGCGTGATCTACCAATAACACATTTGGAGCTCGAAGTCTTCGTCTTCTCTATTATCATGAACAGTAACACACTTGGGTCTTTAAATGCATTAGGAAGACAACAGGAGCAATTCTAATAAGGCCTAATTACTCAGGGGTGATTTTGGAAAGAAGGAAAAGATTACACTAATAACTATGCAGAGTGCACTATATTTTAAAATATAAATTTCTTATAAAAGTGTACTACATAGCGGAACGGAAAGAGCACTAAATATCTCATGGTGATAGCAATGTCTTAGAAGGCAAATGATACATCCTTCCAACTAGGTTTACTTTATATATGAAACCTTGGAATTAAAACATATTTTGCTTATATGCTTATTAGAGGATTAGCATGTAGTGAGCTCAATCCACTTTATGTAACTTAAAAATTAAATTAATGATAAATAAAAACGTATTTATTCAATTAAAACTAATTTTAAGATAAAAATATTTTTTTCAAAAAGAAAACTTCGTTAGCCCAAAGAGTTCATAGCTTGATATGGGCTTCATTGGGTTTGGATTGGTGGTGACATTGAGCCTTTGTGAAAGAATATGTCAAACTCTGTTTAAAGTCCAATTGTTTTCGGCTAAAGTCCAATTCAGTATGCTAGATAACTGGTTTGGACCAGCTACTTTTTGGCTTGAACTATTCAAGTTAACGTTGGACTAATTCACTATTTTAGAGATCTCATTGGAACCAACACTTCAACTAATTCAGTTCATTTCAAACTCTTCTTCATTTTGGTCAAACAACTCAAAGTAGTTTTTTTTCTTTTAACAAAAAAAATACTTCGTTGGGTGGTTCAACAAAAGGAATTGGCTGTTTCGACCACTGCTTCCATCTTCTATATATCTAAGAGAATATGTGTATATAATTAAGAGCCGTTTGTTATGTTACAAACTTCTAAAAAAATGATTTTCATGTTATTTAAAAAAATGATTAATTATTTAGAAATTTGATAAAATATAACAATTATTTTACGTTTTGTTAAAATAAAAAAAATATTTTTTAAATTGCTTAGCTGGTAATGAAAAAAGAAAAAAATTATATTATAATATTTTCTCAAGGTCAAATATTATTATTTTTATAATTTTTAAAGTTAATTGGAAACATCCTCTCTCTTTTATCTTTTTCTCTCTTTTACCATAATTATTTTTTTTAGAACTCCAAATAAGCAAAAAATTGAATTTTTATTTTTTTTTCAGATTCTGATTATTTTTAAAAATTTAAACAAATATCCTAAATAGTGATTGGGTTGTGGGCAAGAAATTTGGTATTTTGTAATTAAGATTTTGAGTTTAGAATTTGTGAGTAGAGAAAATCATATTATCATAACTACTCATTTAGAACTTCACAATATTTGAATTGGATTAGATAATAGTATTGAAAATCAAATGAAGGTAATGATGGTGTACATATATATTTTATATTATTTATATTTGGATTTTATTTAAATTTCATTTGAATTTTTATTTTATTTTGTAAATGAAATTATATTTTAAAATTATTAATTGAAAAATATATTTATTTTACATCAAATTGATTTTCAAAATAATAAATAATAAAATTATGACCATTTAAATTAAAATTCAGCTGTAAAAGAAATATACGCATTTCACATCATATATCCTTAAAAAAATAAAAAATAAAAACTTCATTAAACCATGTGTTCCCTTTTCATTTTCCTTATAAATATTTTGCATTCTAAAAATGATTCTTTATATATCATCAGTTAAACATGATTTTTTTTTTTGCCAGACATTAGTTAAACATGATTAAACCATGTTATTTCGCATATTTCTCTTTTCCTTCCCTATTCTTTCTCATGGCTGTCTAAACGTTAGTCCCACCATATTTATAAAATGATAAAACTTAAAATCTACTCTCTCTATTTCAGTTTATAATACATTTTTAACTATCACACACGTATCAAGACAATGATTAGTAACTGAATTTTTTTTTATTATTTCCCAAATTACCCTTATTTAATAATATTTTCTATATTAATAAATTACAACTATTATCTTCTTTATTCTTTTTTCCGAGTTCCCATAGGTTATTGGCAATTGTGAAGAGTAAAGCTTTTGAGAGAAATTCTCCTTCATTCATTTATGATTTGACCAAACCATTAAAAATTTTTCATTAAATGCATTGGTAATCGTAGAATATATAAACTTATTTATTAGAAATAATACTAGAAAAATAATAAAAAAACATAATATAATTCACGTAATACACTATATTTTAAAATATGAATTTCTCAAAATAGTACACTATATAACTATATAACGTGTGGAGGGAGTACTATTATTTAAAAAAAAAAATCGCTCCACGTGAAATGCACGTGCATTCCACAAGCTTATTGCATTGAATTTTCGGTTCGATACTTGCAAAGAGAGTGCCTCCAACTGCTCTGAGCCGCCTCATAAAACACAGCATCGTTTTCATCGACGCTATCATAGGCAACCCCATTCTTCTTCTCCTCCTCCTCCTCCTCCACCTTCTCTCCCCCTAAGCTACCTCTCAACTGTTATATAAGCAAAATCCACATCAACTTGCTCTTTCCATTTCTACTTCGAACTCCTCAGTTTCTTTTCCTCTGCATTGGCCTCTTTCGTGGCTTACTGGTAAATCCACTCTATCCTCCTCTTCTTGCTTTGTGTTGTTGAATAAAGTGAGGATCTCATTTGTTATGGATTTAGCATTGATCAGAACCATTATGTTCCTGAGTAATCTTATTGCTTGTGTGGCTCCATCATCATGAAGTAAAAAATTGGATATGTTTAGGATCAGATGGCTGAGAGATCGGGATTAACTGTGATTATTTTCACAACATTTTTCTCTTTTGTTTTCTGAGTAGTAGTGAAACGTAAGGCTGCTGGCATTCTGAGAGTGGCGTATTTCATCTGGAGGAAGCTGGTTGTGAAGAGTGATCGTTGAAATAATTCCGCATTGCCAGACACATTTCTGTCCAACCTTTTGATCGCCGAGAAGAATCTATTCCTTTAATAATTTGATCATTTCATATTGGCTTACACTAGGACTTTCACTATTATTACTATTCGCTCTCTTGTCTCAGATGCTTTTAATTATTGTTCTAATGTAAAAATGTGTTAACCAAGTATGTGCATAATTCGTAGTAGTAATATGAACTGCTGTATTAATTAAAATTTTATGCGTATCACTTTTTCCTCTGTATTTCTGACTTTCTGAAGTCAGAATAAATCTACCAGTCTGAGTGGTAAGTTCGCGATCTGTTGTGATAATTTTAGTTAAGAACTTCCAGGTGAAAGGGGGAAATTAATGCTATAGTCACTACTTATAATTTAAGAAATTGAATATTTTTTAAGTGATGAACACTAAGGCCGCCTTTATTGTTCCAACATTTCACCATGTTGTACTTATTTTGTATTTTTCACTTTCATTTTATCTACTGTTTGTTAAGGATCCATGAATATTTTTCAATGTATTTCTGTATTGGTGCTAATATTAGTTTTCTGTGTAGATCTAACTTCGCTGCTGTCAAATTGCATTCATTCACGATGGCAGCAACATCAATTTCTAACTTGCATATCGCAATGTCAAGGCCCTCTATTCCTTCTTCACAAAAACTTGCTAATGCAAGTGCTGCAATTTTTAGTGGCAAATCCAAGGCAAGATCATGGGATGGACTTGCAAGTGTTTGTCATGTTGCATCAGTGCAACCTTTCCAGCAGGGTCTTACATCACATTCCATAAAATTTGACAAAACCGTGACAAAGGCAGTGTCTGAGTCTAGTGAAAACAAGCCAGTCTCAGGATTACCTATTGATTTGAAAGGTTACACTTCTTTTGCCCGAAAATCCTCCACGCTTATTTTGTTTTCATCTACATGTTTGCTCATACACTTAACGTGTTTCTATTTGATTGATGGTTCTGCTCTAAATTCTTGATCTTGGGGCTATGTTATATCACAATTCTCTTGTCCAAATGAGTCTTGTGATTGTCATAACTACTTTCAGGAGAGTTGGCCATAAAAAATAATAAAACAAAAACTACTTTCAGGAGACATGCCATGACTACATAACCGCTTTTTCCCCTTTTCACATGTGTACTCATTCCAGAATATACGCTACCAAGCATTGATTTACTATTTAACATGAAGTTTTTAACACGTATCCTGCTGACCACCTAGTGACTGATTCTAAATTGTATTAGTTTGACTATGTATAAACTATCTAAAGGGAGCCTTTGTAACTGAGGTTCAAGAATTATATATGAATTGCAAGATTATGTCTTTCACTTTTTTTGTATGAATTCTTTATTACAAAGTCTTCATGCTTTTTATGTTTACTTTCCCTAAATCTTTCTGGCTGTTATCTAATAATTGCCGTCAGTCACACCGTACACAAGCTTGCTGGTATCTCTCTTTTGTAGTAATTTCTGAATGGGAAAATCTTTACTCCACTAAAAGTAACATGGTGTGTAGGTAAGAGGGCTTTCATTGCTGGTGTGGCTGATGACAATGGATATGGTTGGGCAATAGCAAAATCTCTTGCAGCAGCTGGAGCTGAAATTCTTGTTGGCACTTGGGTACCTGTAAGTAATTGTGGAGAATTTCAGGGTTTTATGTCTGCACCCCAAGTGTTCCTATCCATGTAGAATGATACAGGAATTAACTATGATCCTTTCTGTGTAGGCTCTAAATATTTTTGAGTCCAGCCTTCGACGTGGAAAATTTGATGAGTCACGAATGTATGACTTAAGTTGCTGCCATTGATTTTATTTCAGTAGTTATGTGATCTGTGTGTACTTTGCTAACAAGAAAAGTTCATTTTCAGATTACCTGATGGTTCGCTGATGGAAATTACCAAAGTTTATCCCTTGGATGCAGTTTATGACAGTCCTGAGGATGTGCCAGAAGATGTAAGGGAGATATACATAAAGATGTTCTTTTTCAAAAGACTTAAAATACATCCACCGATGTGGAGGTATATATTGAACTGATAATATTTTTATTAATAATTTGTATAGGTTAAAGCAAACAAGCGCTATTCTGGATCCACTAATTGGACTGTCCAGGTATAGATTTATCATTGTTACATAATTTTTCTACACTTGAAGAACTCCTTTAAATTATCAAATTTAATACAATTTTAAATGTGTCTCAGAAGTAAATTTTTTTTTTAGTTTTGTCCAAAGCTTTGAATGTATTAGCAGTCTTGTGAATCTTATTTAGATATGATTATTTTCAGTTAGTAAATGTTTATTCAATGCCATAAATGCTAAAATATGAACCTTTTGTGCTTTTTGTTAATGGGCTCAAGAGAAGAGCTCACTGGGTACAACTATGCTGCTTTTAGCTTACTTTAATTTAAGCTTATAATAATAAGCCTAAAGCAGTAATTATTGAAAGCTATTTTAAGGTATCTAGAGTTTTGAGAAATAACCTACCTGAACAAACTTATTGTGAAAGCTAGCTTTCACTACCATCGTAAAAATGCACTGTAGTTGTAACATTTAATGAATTCTCTTCTATATATATGTAGAAAAAAAGATATTTAATGAAAACTGAACTGCAACTAACTAGAGTGCTCCATCATTTTGATACCATTCAGAAATTTTAAAATTATTCACTTATAACTTGACATAAGATGAGATTCTATCACTTATATCAACAATAATCTTGTCACTGCTCATGGACAACGTTGTTTCCAAATTCAAGTTTGCGGATTAACATAAACATCAGTACTTTTAAGACAAAACTAAAGCTTGTTATAAGTTTGGAGATGGAAAGCCCAACTGTGGCCCTTTCTCTGCTAAATTATAAATTCATAGAACGTTCTACTCTAAAGGAGTGTGAGCAACCAGTCTGAGGTCATGTAATCTATTTGAACCTGTAGAATGATCCTTGCCCGCCTTTATAGAGTTAGATACAAATGAAAGTAGTAGATCTTTTCGCTCCTTATTGCCATGGAGGAAAAACAGGACTTTTCGGTAAAGCTGGAGTTGGTAAGAGTAAAACAGCACTCGTTATGAGTCACCCTTTCAGTACCTTTGCTTTCGAAACACTATCATGTCAAGTAGACCTTCTTCTTGCGAGAATTCTTAATTCATGCGTTCTAGGGAGAGATTTATGTCACTACTAACAGAAACTACAGCAAGTGTTGGGTTCAAAGCTTGTGTTAATTTTGGGTTTATCTTCAGAACTGTACCTCACGATCTGTCTGAAAAAGAACTCGCTTGAACTTGCAGGAAGTTGTTGAATCCGTTAAGAAGGACTTTGGAACCATTGACATCCTTGTACACTCACTTGCCAATGGGCCAGAGGCATGTTGAATTCAATTGCAAATTTTCTCTCTGCTCTCTCCCATTGGCTTACAAGCAGTCAACTTTGTTGTAGGTCAGCAAACCATTGTCAGAGACATCTCGGAAAGGATATCTTGCTGCATTATCTGCATCTAGTTACTCATATATTTCTTTACTCAAGCATTTTCTTCCAATTATGAACCAAGGCATGTTTCTTCTCCAAGAGGTTGCCTTTATTTTGCTTCCTCCTCTGTTTTGTTATTTTCCATTTTTCCTTACCTTCCTGATTTGGTTGTAGGTGGTTCTTCAATTTCTCTTACATACATTGCTTCAGGGAGGATCATTCCTGGGTACGTCCGATTATGCCTTGAAGACTTATATACTTTTTGTCTTAAATAACTTGTCTAGATTGACTATTTTTTGAAACTGCCAAACTGCAGATACGGTGGTGGTATGAGTTCTGCAAAAGCTGCTTTGGAAAGTGATACAAGAGTGAGTTTTCAATGTTTCTTCTCTCACACTAGCCTATAATGCATGGCTCACAACGATATTCTGCTTTCCTAGTACTCTCTTTCCTCAATCTTGCTTCTCCCGTGGCCCTTCCTTAGAATGTTTGCATTAATTTTCCATTTATTCAGGTTCTTGCTTTTGAAGCTGGTAGGAAGAAAAGAATTAGAGTCAACACAATATCTGCTGGTATTTATGGCTTTTCTATTTGCATATTTTGTAAATTTTTTGGTCTGCTTTATTTTTCTCCATTTAATCAGCCCGAGCTTTTGACATACATCCTTGACCTTGTTATTCTGATGCCAAAAACTTAATATATATATATATATATATATATTAGAGGATTTGATCTTTTTTTGTTAAATCAGGAAAGTTTGAACTTTGGTCACTAACCACACCCACACCTACTCCATCCTTACTACCTTAGCCAGTCTCAAACAGCTAGAGGATTTGATCCTTTACACAATGGAAGAGCAAGATTCTATTCCATGCTCTAGATGTCCTTTTTAATAACAAAATCATGTGATAAGATCTTCTGTGTAAACGTATACATTATTAGAGGACATTTAATACTTTAAAAGGGTCAATTGAATTTCACCAGCTAGATTTATCACAATGCACATCCAATTTTCTGCAAAGTGTATAATAACTGTCTGAATTAATAAGAAACTATTCACGGGCATTTACTTAACAAATTAATTTTTTGAGATGAAATAATTCTTGAGATAGTATTAAAGTCTCTCTAACCAAGTGGTTAAAAGTTCAATCCTTGTTACCCTTCAATTTTTTAATTAATTTTTATTCTAAGATATGATTGTATTTTTTTTCCCTTAGGTCCTCTGAGAAGCCGTGCAGCAAAAGCAATTGGATTCATTGATATGATGATTGATTATTCATTAGCCAACGCACCTTTGCAGAAAGAACTAACTGCTGGTAACATTTCCCTCAAGATTCTTCCTTCTAGTGATGCATCTTTCCCATATTCTCTCCACCATTAATGAGCTTTAATAACTGAATGTGACAGAGGAGGTGGGCAATGCAGCCGCTTTCCTGTCATCACCATTGGCATCTGCCATCACCGGCGCTGTCATATATGTCGACAATGGACTGAATGCTATGGGTGTCGGAGTTGACAGTCCAATATTTGAAGACCTGGGCATTCCAAAGGACCAGCACTGATAAGTTGGAGGTTTGCTGGTACTTGCACTATACAGGAAGCTTCACCTGAAGTAGCTTAGCAATAATGTTATCCTAGTTTCCCTACTTCCGAATCCACGTTCTGCTGCAATCTGCCTTTAGAATGTTTTTTTCACAAAGTTTGCCTTTTCCCACAGTGATTGATTTACCTTTACCTCTGTATTGAGCTCACGACGGGTGTAAGGTTATTATGTAAGGATTTTTGCATATTGTCCCTGAATTGATATCTATCCTGTCTGAATAAGTGTGTAAGTTTTAAGGGAAACTACATTTTATCTATCAAAATTAATATATTTACCTCTAAAAAATAACGAAACAAATTTCAAACTTTGAATCAAAGTAAAAAAAATATTAAATCCCTGGTAAAAATTAACTATTACAACTTACAACATATTGGCTCTTGTATTTATTTGCATTCCATCTTAGCCCACTGTCGGTTTCTGAAGATTTGTTGAAACAAGGAAGCAACCTCTTACAGTCAAACAACAACTGTGATTGAGTATCTTCACTATAGTCCAAAATTTGGGGAAGTGTTTTGTCCCAGGAGAGTGGTCTCTGGGTGTCCATTAGTAGAGGCAGGTTCCTTTTGGGTTGGATTTGTTGTTAGATCTGGATAGAGTAGGATAGTTTGAGGCTTAAGCCTCTTTGTATACCCGAAAAAAATTGGGAAAAAATTTCAATTGGCCCTACAATTTAGATCAAAATTTGCATAGGTACTTCAAAATTTTTAAATCCATTCCTTAGGATAAACATTTATAAAGTTAAGCCTTACAAAATCAAACGTTTGCATCTCATTCCTTAAAATGAGCGCATGGCATACCAAAATCTTAATACACAGAGATAACATGGCTATTATAGAACGCATGAACATAGATCCCCTAAAATAAAAAGATCCTAAAGTTTTCTAAAATAAAAAGAGATAAACATACAATAGTGCATTTTACTTTTAACATGTGAGTCCCAGAAAAATACACCAAATCCACCAATATGTGTCTATCTTTTTGCTTACTTTAGAGAATTCAATCTAGGAGCACAACTAAGCAAATGACGTTGAGATTATTTGACAACTTCGACCCCATGTGGCAAGGTCTCCCTCATCAACACATGCGTTGCAACGTGAGTGGTTTGTGTTCTTACCCTCCTATTGCCTTCTTTAATCTCTCCATTTCTTCTTCCTCTCCATCTTTCTCCTGCTTCATGGCCAAAAAGGTAATCCAACTCGATCATTCTCATCATTAACATATTCTTGTTTCTGTTTCTGCAAATCAAGATCTGAAATTCGAGGCTAGGAGCTCGACGATAAGTAGTAAATGAACACTACTGCGGTATGCTGTGACCCAGAGAAGATCCGAGACAGAATTTACTGCCCATATCCTTCAAGTCTTCCTGTTATATGTGCCCATTTCATCTTTTCTTCAACTGGCAGCATAACCATGATTATCTACATTACGTTTCACTTGTTTTGGATGATATGCATCTTCAATTTGTAAAGATTATTGCACAGTTAATTTTTTTTTTTAAAGTACCCACTATGATATTATCTTCAAACTTGAGAAGCCAAGATCACTTAAAAATAAAGAGGATACAAAAAGAAAATCCCGTACGGCAACTACAGATACTGAATCGGTTTGAACAAAAAGAACAGGGGCTAAGAGAAGAACATGAGGTTGAAGCCAACAATGCATTACTATTTCTTTTACCATTACCCATTTTCATCTCGTATGAGAATTATAACAACCTATTTTTATATACTCACTGGTATCTACCTACAGTGACATGTAAAAATTTAAAAAAAAAGCTTAATAAATATATAAATTTAATATAATCTTTATTAAATATATTGAATGTAAATAGAATATAATATAATATTCTATAATAATAATAATTGTCTAAATATTGAATACATTAATATATTAATTATTTATCCAAATATATTTATTGTAATTGTTTCTAATATTGTTTATAAGTTGCGGCCGTGGCGAAGGTTTAAATTCTTAATTGCGTGGAAAATCTGACTGCGAACAAACTATTTTGAGTCGCCTTAGGAGTCACTTTGTCACTTGCTTCATGTATTTATTTGGGAAAATCTCAAACAACAACTTCTCAAAACAAATATTCCTAAAGTCAGAGTTTTAAAAGTTGAAATCTCTTAAAATGACCTAAATCTTTAGAGGAAATAAATAAAAAAAGTTACTTGGATAACAAAATCACTCCTCCCTCCCGCTCTCTTTCCCTCCTTAACTTATCGGTCACATATTATATCACTAAAGCATCGATTACTGGTGATGTTGCTAGAAATTTGGTCACCATTGATGTCACCGAAGCTCCGGTAACCAGAAATATCACTTAGTAAAACTAATTTCAACATTCTCAATTTTATTTCAGAAGACAATCTTAAAAAAAAAATTTTAAGTGGGATCAATGAAATTTCTAAGTGACAAACTCATAATTTCCAACTCATTATAACTGATTTTAACATTTTTACTTTTATTTCAAAAGGTAATCTTAAAAAAAATTTCCAAGTTGAATTAATGAAATTTCTAAATAAGAGACTCATAATTTTCAACACAGTATAATTGATTTTAACATTCTTAATTTTATTTTAAAAGGCAATTTTGTAAAAAAATTCAAATGATATCAACCAAATTTTCAAGTAAGAGATTCATAATTTCTAATTCAATATAACTGATTTTAACACTCTCAATTTTATTTCGAAAGACAAGCTTGAAAAAAATTTCTAAGTGGAATCAATAAAATTTTCAAGTAAGAGGCTTATAATTTTCAACTCAGTATAACTAATTTCAGTATTCTCAATTTTATCAAACTTCACAATAATGATGGTATTGATGCTGGTGACATTTCCAATCACCGGAGTTTTAGTGACATCACTGGTGATCGGAGCTCTGGCAATATTGCTGGCGATCGGAGCTTTAGGGATGTCGTCGATAACCGGTGAGGGAAGGAGGAAAAGAAAAAGGGAGGGAGGAAGAGTATTTTTATCCAAGTAATTTTTTTTTAAGTCCCTTTAAGGACTTAACCCTTTTTAAGTGATTTCAATTTTTGGGGTTCCTAATTTAAAAATATTTATCTTGAGAGTTTCTCATTTGTGATTTGCCCTATTTATTTTTTGCTTCAAGCAAAGTACCACGATGTCACTTTCTTCATGTTCTAGAGACGTAAGTGAATAGACTTGACTGTTCTAAAAACACAATTAATTTAATTATTTTAATCTTTAAGCAAAAAATTTCTCAAATGGGCTTTATAATTTATATGGACTTGGCCCGCTACAATTATGGGTCAGTAGTGTAATTTTCGGATTTTTGGCCAATGTCAGCAGTTTAATTTACTAATGACATAGAATAAACCAATAGGGTAAAGAGAGTTTGTATTAAAAAAAAAAAAGGGGGAAAGAGAGAGATCCGAAGTAAAACTATAAAAGGATAGGGAAGGAAAAAGACAACGGAGGGACGTTCGGAGCAAATTCAGCGGAATGAAAGAAGAATATTGGTGCAGGAAGAAAGGTACGCATATTTTCACTTTGATTGTGATTACTACTAAGGCAATGGAGGAAAATACTTGCTGTTCGGGTGGCATCAAATTTAGGGAGAGTGGGGAAATCCGAATGTGCTTACTCTTAAATTGGGTCATGTAGCTATCGAAAATTTTTTAAGCTTTGGAACACTAAATCATTGTTTTTCTGTGCTGATGAACTTTAAAAGATGAAGAAAAGGATTGAAAGAAGGAGATGGTTGTGATTAAACCAGAAAATATGGCAATTTTGGCCTTTCCGCTTGGATTCCATAATGTACTGTCTCATTCCTTCTCTTTATTTATGGAATTCTCTGGTTCCTTCAACGCCTCCGCAGACATCTCTCTTTCTCTCCTTTCCAGTGAACCAAATTATGGAATCAAAGCCTTTCCCTCATCCTTCCTTTCCTTTAGCATGTACCAAACATGACCTCAGTGAACAAGGCATTAAGGAAAAAAAAAACTTAGGTATGTGGAAGTGGACCAGTAATAAACTCGTCGATCTTATAAATGGTAATGGTGCCGTGGATTTTGATAACAACGGCTTCAGCACTTGGTCTTATTCTTGCTAAGTGGTAAATATGAACTTGTCATTTAATAATTTGGAGCTTATGGAAAACAGTAAAAGACGATTAAAGTCACTAAATCAATATTTCTGTTGTTATATGTATTTTTCACTTAAAAATTGCATGACCATCATCCATGGTATTGTGTGGAAAGGTTGATTGCTTTCTGACGGTATGCTTCATGTGCATCAACTTCACAGGTGGAATCTGCGTTTTAAGTTTTATGAATATAATTTGTATTCAACCCTGTCCTATGCCTGTTGAATTGACGACTCAACAATAATTTGTATAGTCTACCTGCTTTTAAAATCACACAACCACAACTCCTTCAAATTGATGTTTTTACTTGTAAACTTTCTTTGAATATTATGCATGAATCTTGGGTGTGTACACACACACAAACACATTTATTTATTATCTTTTTCACAGCTTGTAATAAATTGGTGTGGAAGATAAAATGTTTACATAATAGTGTTGAAGCAAATACTACCATTTGTTCTTCAAGATTTGAAGGATGAGATCATGAAACCTTCAATGACTATATAGTCTAATTCTTCTTGATTTAATGTAAAGTCTAAATGTCTAGTAATCATTTAAGTGAATGCACTCTTTATATAGCAGAAGTGATTAGCTGATTTGGATAGTTTAATGTCATATAAGTCTTATTTGCCTTTACATATTCCAGTATAGTTACAGAGGTTTGGAGATCATATAATCGGTTGATTGCTAAACTTCCTTTGATTTGCATCATGTATATCATAATACTATTATCTTTTGTTTAATAACACAAAATCCAGCTGATAAATAACTAATTTCATTAGATTTCTTATGATTCACAGGAGAATTCAATTGACTAGAGCTTTAAAGCTACAGAAGGTTATTGAAATCCTTGAATTGAGATCACTCCTTCACTACCTGGTGCAATGGTTTATATTAATGTTTGGGATGAGTTCGTTGAACGATCCATTCAGTTATTCCGTGCGGATCCTGAATCTGTAATGTCCACTTTCTTTTATTTTGATATCATAAAGTAGTAGAAAATAGAGGTGTCAAGACTCTTTATGTTTTCTATGTGCTGTGCATAAGACAATTTTATTTGTTAACCTTAGTTTCCTTTGCTTGATTAGTTTTCAAGAAGTTAATTTGTATATACCACTCACACATGAATCTTAAGTATTTAGGCTGCTATTCTGCAAATTGCTCATCTTGTCTTATTTGTTTTAATAAAATTTTTGGGTGTAGACACGGTATGTCATGAAGTACAGACATTGTGATGGCAAGTTGGTACTTAAAGTTACTGATAACCGAGAGGTAATATTTCTTATGTTTCTGTTTTTTTAAAAATTATGTTCTATTCAATTGCGCACTCAATTCTGGATGATCTAGTCCAAGATTACTAGTCAAAGTATGGATGCACCTAAAATTTATGATGATTACTTCTCTCGTATAGTTGTCCGGCTAAATGTTGATAGTTTTTAAATTGCATATTAAGTGAGTATTGATGTACATAAAATTCATGATGATTTCTCCTATAATATAGTGCTGATGAAAATTAAGTTGCAAATTAAGTGAGTATTGATGTTCATAAAATTTATGATGTTTTCTCCTATAATATAGTTGTGCTGATGAAAATATTGATGGTTGTTGAGCTGTAAATTAAGTGCGACTGGTCTACTTTTAATTCCACTAGACAATGTTGTTCACAACTGATGGCAATGAAGTGAAGGCAGTCATGTTAGTTCCTTCTTTTCTTCTGTATCATTTGTGTTTTAATAAATTCTTGTTCTGTCAAAAGAATCTTGTCAGCTGGAATTTATTTGGGATCACTGTTTGATATACATACTCTTATTGAGCTTCTATTGTTACTTCGTATTTGATAAATGAAGATATTTCTTTCACCACAAGAAAAAAAATGAATGAAGATATTTTGATTTTAGTTTACTGGTTTTTGGCATGAGCTCATCTTGATTACTTGATCATTTGATTTGGAAATTTTTTAATTTATGATGATGATTGAAGGCCTCATTTGGAAATTCATGGAAAAAAAATCGGACGGCATGTGTTTAGTATTCTTATTCAAAGTAAGTAAAAGGAATTAGTACTTGGGAATTCACTACTGGTTAAAACTTTCACAATTTCCTTGTATGTTATCTTTTAGACCAATAAAATTACAAAGATTGTGACAAGGCTAGAGAAACATGTGTTGCAAATTTTCTTTTGTCGCATCTGCTTAGGGCGGTCCTGTTGAGAGACATCAAAAGAGAACTTTCTTTGAGTGATAGTTTGACGTCTGCCAGATAAAAACAATGAGCTTACCTGGTGTTTCATAGGTCAAAACATATTTTTGAATATTGAAGTGGTACTTATTAAAGGAGAAGAATTTTGGATACTAAAATATATTGCACTATTGCACATAGTAATAAGGCAGTAACACTTGACAGCTTTTGGTCTTTGCATGTTAAAGCTGCATATTTAAAATGACATGCTTGCTAGAGTTTATTCTCATAAGTATCTTGAACATCTTGAATTATTTTGCATTCTTTTGTGGTCTTTACTTCTTTTAAGCATTTGTTGTTACAGAAATACTAGTATGGACATATCTAGTCCACTGACATAACCCCTCCGAAGTTTAATCTAGGAAGTAGCACATTTTACCTGTGCACCATATATCTTTAGAGACTTTTTCATAATGGCATTGGAAAGGGATTGCTAAGTGATGACATTTGGTAGTTGTCTAATTATTCATGCTGGCATGTTCTTTACTGTTGAGGTAGCAAAGAACACTCTTTTGCTTTATCAAGAAAAGAACACTCTGTTGCAATAAGAATATATTGATGAGGGGTCTTGCTCGGCACATGCTAAACAGGACTATCTCAAAACTAGTTGATTTTTGGTGGAAAAATTTTGGCAAGATCTGACTCCTAGAATCTATGAAATTCTTATGGCTTTCCTTACTCTTGCATGTGAAAGTAGAATATCACCTTTGTTGCTTACATTACATGATGAACTATGGGTGCAGCTATATAATAGTCATTGTTCTTGCAGATAACTTGCGGATTAGGTTCTCTACTACCTTTGTTAGTCAGTATAAGCATGTTCTAAGGGTGAATTATTGTTCTTTTTTTACCAGTGTCTGAAGTTTAAGACAGATCAGGCGCAAGAGGCTAAAAAGATGGAAAAACTTAATAATATTTTCTTTGCTTTGATGGCTCGTGGTCCTGATGGTATGTCTTACATTGAGCTTCTGTTAATTTTGTTGCATTTGATGTTAGGAGCAGCAAAAACTCATTTCCCTAAATATATAATAGTGACTGTTAAAGGTACAGTATTCTTTTGTAAATTTTGATGTAGGACCAGTATAAGAAAATAAGAGACAATGGAGAACTATGGAGATCAAGAGAGATATAGGAATAAAAAAGGGGAAAGGATATAACAGAGATGGAAGGAGGAGGAAGATAGAGAGAAACTTAAATTACTGATATTTTATTCAATCACCAAGCCCCTTGTATTCAAGGGTTTATAGAGGAAACCAAATATACGTGCTCAAAACAATGAAGGAAATAGTAATGTAGTTATCCCTAGTTTAAGCTTCTATTGATGGTTTTATTCCTGATTTTTAAATATTTACTCATGTCGCTAATGACCTGAATACTCTTTCCCTATTGAGCAAAATGCTTTGAAACTGTTTTTGCATGATCCTGATATTCACCATATGCCGAGAATAATCGAACGCCTTACTTAAAGATGATTGAATGTGAAACATGCTGGTTTGCATGGGTTGTACATTAATGTATTCAAATGGTATCATTTAATCCGGCCCAAAAAATTAAGGGTGCCATTTAAGATTCAATTTAATAACTAACCTTCTGAAGCAGCAATTATCTGAAACTGCAAATAAGTCCTGCTTTATAGCATATGATAAAACCTTGTTCTATTGTTCAGTTTATTACAATTTGGATTTTCTTCTAACACCTTTCTCTTTGCTTGTACTTTTTACCAACCCATTAATTCTGCAGTGGATATATCAGAAGTCACTGGGAAAGATCAAATGGATGCACAACCCACCAAGAAAGGAAGAGGGAGGAAGCAATGACTTGGGCTTTTTCATATCAACGTGTTTTTTTTATTATTTTTAAATGAACATATTATCGTGCTTTTTGATGAATCGTAGGACCTATGTATGATCTAAATAGTTTTCTTTTCCCCCCACCAGTTTAGGTTCTCACAAATCTTGATTGCTCACATCACTAAAATTCATCGAAATTCCATTTTACTTTCAATTGCCTTTTTCTTTTCTGTTCTTTTCTTTTTTTTTTGGGCCACTACTTTCAATGGTCAACCTGAAATTCGGTGATTCGTAAATACCTCAGAGCAATTCTCGGCAGTTTCAAATAAAAAAATGAAGGCAAAGAATTCAGTTTTGTCGGTCTGGGAAAGACCCCTTGCATTGAAGTAATGAAAAAACTGGTATAATAAATTTATTCACAATTAAAGGTGTCAGTTAACCAGCTAATATAGTCTTTTGCAACCAAACTAGAGTTGGAAATACAAGATAGATCTAAATGAGCCACTTTTTATAAGGCTCAGCCCTTCTTATATGAGCTATCAGGCCAACTTGTTAGCTCGTTTGTTCTTTTCCTTTGCAATTCTTATTTTTCTTTAATTCAAAATTTTAAGTTACAAGGAGTTTTAAGGATTAATATTGCTAAATTATATATATGTATGTATATATATTACTGTTTTGCTTTCCAACTTTTATCATAAGAGAATTCAAAATTGCTACCAAACTTTTTTGGTAAAAATGTCAAATTCATTCCAAAAGTCACCAATACATAAACACTATTAAAGGGGAGCAGTACCAAGGCCACATTTTATGAAAGATCCCTAACTTACCACTCCAAAATCTCTACAGTGGCAAAACATATGCCATATATTCAAAATCCAACGATAATGGATCTTACACAATATTAGGAGCTCTAAAAAATTCTGAATCTACCGCTCTTAACTTCTTAGGAAGACATGATTTACTTTTACACATTTTCAACCTTAATCTTCATCATAATCTGCAGTTAAAAAGACTAGATATTTCTAAAAATTTTAGTATTCCTTTCTATCTTCACCATATGATTTGAAATTCAAACAATTCAAATCATCATCATCATCAATTCATAAATTGCAACCAAAACAGGTTTTCATCATTTAAATTTTAGCTGTGCGAAAAGTCCAAAGATATAATAATATGAGAAAATTAAGATAATGCAGATATGAAAAAAGTAAGAAAATTAAAATTAAAAATAAACAACGATCAACCTATCATGGCCTAGGTCTTAAAAGGGCCAGGTCATTAGGTCCTTTTATATTATATGAGATGCATTTTTTTTTCTTAGATGGGGCTCTCCTTTATGTAGTGTTGGGTTCAATCAAGGGAAAGAGGGGGAAAGAATTTTAATGGAGAAAAAAAAATATTTTAATTTTATCTTATTTTAAAAGAAAATGAGTGATTTTAATGAAGATATTTTAATATTATTTTATTCGGTTTAGGAGGAGAGGGGAGGGAGAAAAAAATTTTAAATGGACAATTATAACCTTATAGTTAAGTTAATTTTCCCTTATACCCTTATACATATTATTTTTTTTTTGCCATTATTCAAGATAAATTCATACAAAAAAAAAAGGAATGAGAATATAGAAATGTTCAGAAACAATTTGATTAGATTGAGATTAAAAAGATACATTTTTCCTTTTTTTGAAGAAAGGGGGGGGGGGAAGAGGGGGGAGGGGGAGGAGTTATAAGGGGAAGGGAGAGAAACTTTTAATAAAACTTTCCCTCCCCTCCTCCAATTTTTATTTTACAAAACAAAGAAATTTTAACAAAATCCCTCTCCTCCTCTTTTCTTCCCTACAATTCCCTCCAACCAAACCACCATAAAGAGGGCTATGCATGGAGGTTTATGCATTTTCAACCCTAACTTTTACTAGAATTGTGAGAACTTATTTTGTACCGTTCATATTATAAGAGATTTTCAATTAAATTACATGTTTTAAGAAAAATTAGTTATAAACATTAAATTTCTAAACAAAAATAAACATAATATCTCACTTTTAGCTTTATTAATTACAAGTTCCACTATTCTCTTTTTTCTAAATTACAAGATATATAATAAATTAATAGGAGTACAGAAAAAGTAAAGTACTACTAAAAATTAACATATCACTTTATATTTTGAATCAACTAAATATTCTAAAAATGCCTCTTATTATATGAACAAGGGGAGCAAGACTTAAAAGCATGGAAGTTGTGAAGTAAAATGTATTTATGTTAGATATCTTTTCACAATCCATTCGGACCATTCCTACCTGTGTTTTGTTTTTTGGTTATATGCTGAGAATTTGAACCTTTTACCTCTATCCCACTCTTCTCATATAAGGCATAAATAAATTATTCATAATCAATACATATAGTTAGCAACAACATGAAGGACAGAAGCTAAATTAAGTTATGAATGAATAGAACTACCATTATTTTTCCCAAAAAAAATCACTTTTTTTATAGTTGTAAGAGTTTTATAAGATTGTTATTATCAAATTTTATGTTTGTTGCTATTTTGCTTCTAAATTTGTATATACAAGCTATAAAAAATTATTAAAATATTTAAGAAAAAGTATAAGTTCAGTTTCTTGAAGTAATAGAAAAAATTTTATGATTATTATTACTAATTGTTAGATTTCTTACTATCATAGTAATTTTGTCTACTTAGCTAATGATCTAATGGCCTAGTGACACCAATACTTCTTTAGTGGAGAGAAGTTATGGGATTAAGTTTCACCGATGGCAAATTGTCACCTTGGATGTATGAGCGAGTGAATGAATGTGTATTTATAGTTCTTCCAATAAAAAAAATATTTTTGTCTACACATAAGGAAAATTAGGACAATCTTTGTGAGTTTTTAATTTTTTTTTAAGTATGTTATCTTCTTAAATAAGGTCTCAAATTCTAATCTTAAACATAGAGAAAATTGTCATTGAAAAAATTTTACACTCTATGTAATCCAACTTGGCTAGATCAAATTAGTCAAACTCCAATATGATTTCTATAAACTAATTGGTATATAAAAAATTTATTATTACGAGCAAAACATAACAAGTATCATTAATACAGTCAGACGGTCATAGGTCTTATTTTAAAAGGGCCGAGCCTGAACGGCCCTCATATGTCCTTAACGGGTTAATAGGCTAGTCATTAGCCCGTCTTTTTTTTCTCTTTTTAATTTTATATTTTTTTTACAAGTTTATTGAAATGCCAAATGTTAATATATATACATATATATAATATTCTTGAAATTCATACAATCCACAAATATTTAGAAATGAAAATGGGTAGAGAATTTAGTTAAATTAATTGATATTATTATGGTATATTATTGTGTAGAAATATAATAACACACAAATAAATATATAGAACATGACATACAGTAAATAATATATCTTATTATCTTATCATTCAAGAAGAATAAAACACAAATCACAACCAAAACTAATCATCATTCATCAATTATTTTCATAGTTCAAACAATTCACACATATAAAATAAAAAATTTAAAAACTAACTAGAGGCGGATGAGCTAAGAGGGCCTTTGTCTAGCCCATATTTTTTAGCTTTATACTCATGTGATCCAAATCTAAATTAATTTAGTTAGGGTCCAAAATAGATTCCGGAAATTACCTGTATTATACCCAAAATAAAAAAGGATATATTATGGCAATTAATACATAGTAGATATATATATATATGTGTGTGTGTAAAGCATTATTCATATATAATTTATTCTTCAAAATCTCTTCAATGTCATGTGTACAACGTGGTGCCATTGGATATGCCAAAAGCATCCCCAGAGATACGCATTCAGATCAAAATCCGCATATCCTCCTCTCCTCTCTGCATTTTCCACAAAGTCTTATTTCGTCTACCATTTGAACTGTCCACAAATGGCACAGAGCCATGAATCCATGAATATTCTCCTTAATATTCCCTCTTCTTCTTTATATTACAACCCACTTACTTGTCCATTCTATTCATACAAACCTACACATCACCTTCTTCCACCTATCCCACTCACAAATTTTGCTTCTCTAACCTCGCTCCCCAATGCCGGCTACTGTAAAACCTCATCCCCTCGGAGCCCACCACCGGCTTCTGAGTTGCACTACCATCGGAACCCAACACTCCGGCAACGGCGACGATGATGATTCTTTATGCTTGTCTGAACTAGTGCATAATTTCCTGCAAGATAACTTAACGGAGGGTCCATCATTCGGGAACGATTTGGACTCGGAGCGAGTTGACTCGGTCTCCGATTGTGCTCAATTGATGGAGGATACACTCGCATGGAGCGTTGTAAACAATGTGGACCAAGCAGCTTCAGTCGCCCGTTTCCCAGGCGGTGGAGATGTTCTCGTTTCTGAGGCGAAACGTGGTGGCGTTCCTCCGGGAGAAGGGCCACAATGCGGCCATCTGCGAGACCAGGTGGGACTCCACCGGTGGCTCCATCGCCGGGAACCACGAGTTCATCGACGTGGAGCGATCGGGATCATCCACGTGGCAGACTCGGTACTTTGTGGAGGTTGATTTCGCGTCCCAGTTCGAGATCGCTCGGCCGACGAGGCAGTACGAGGAGATTCTGAGCTCTCTGCCCAGTATCTTCGTCGGAAGAGCGCACGAGCTGAAACGCACCGTTCGGGTCGTCTGTGACGTGGCGAAGCGGTGTTTTGAGTGCACGGGACTGTCCGTGTAGAAAAAAACCCGTTCATGCAGAACAAGTGGTTCGCTCCTTATCGTCGAACCACGAACCCGGTTCAGCGAAACGCAGTTCCGGCGGTCGTGAAGGCCATTAACGGTGCCAGTTGCAGATTGGTTGGCTTCTACGACGTCGTTTCCGAGGCCAGACACGGCGGTGCCTCTGTGCACCAGATAGTAGAACTAGAAAGTAGAAGCATCATAATTTTGTAATATAATTTTAGCCTGAAGTTACAAGGCAAAGTAAATACTTTTTGATTTTGGAAAAATATTTTTTTATGATGGATTGAGAAAAAAAAGATGGTCATAGGCCCTTTAAGAAAATTTTGTAACATTTGTCCATTCTATCCATGTAAACTTGAAATTTTTTTATACTGTACGAGGCAGAGGTGATTCGAATTATAATGACCTTTTTTTTTATGTAGAATTATAATGACTTTTTATAAATTTTATTTTTAATATTAATATTATATTCTATCGAAAACACTTATATATTAAAAAAAATCAACAAGAAGTACAAAGTATGGAAAAGAAAAATTTTTTCCCTTTTGTTCATTTGGGTTATCTTTATATTGAAATACACAGCAAGACATTTTTTAATATTTATAATATTTTAATCATTGTTATGTAATAATTTTGTTTAAAACAAAGATATTACTTTTAAACTTATTTCTTTTGCCCTTTTCAATTTCAAATACTAATGAGTAAGAAGACCATCGTTGGGCTCATATGTTGGGTTCTCCTTGGTGTTAGGGACTAGTCTGAGTTTTCATATGATATAAGCTTGGATCACTAGCTTAACATTTTTGGGCTAATTTAATATTTCAAGGTTGGACCATATGTTTTGGTCAAAAAAGGTTGGATCTTATTTGGGTCCACCATTGGAAAGCCTTTCATCCTCTTACAAACCCATAAAGATACAAAAAGCCCAAGTCTCATTCAAATTCAAGCAAAATTACGGACTATTTGGATTGGATGGAGGCAGGAAAATTAGTGACTGTTTGATTAGTATCCGAAATTAAAGTTTAAAAATGATTTGACTTATTTATCCATAGGCATAATTCAAGACTTCAGAGACTGTCTATAACTTGACATAAAATGTTGAACATAACATGATGCTCAAGGATGACTTTTTTTTTTTAACCAATAGTATGAATTTTCGGCTTACTTATACTATTTATCTATATTATATAAAAGTATTTTCTGAAAATAATAAAAATGAAATATGATATTTAAAAATAAAATTTGGATAATTCAAACTTCGTATTATAACACAACAATACTATGCTACTGCGTTACAGCAACAGAACACCTTTTGATATGTGTGATATAATGAGCATGATTGAACACAAAATCTTGATAGATTATGGATGGGGACACAAGCAACGACTTTGATGTTGAGTTAACCTAAGAGGTTATTGTTGTCCCCTAATTTTATTGATTAGTGTCTTAAGTATGTGATTACTCAAAATTAGGTACCAAAATTTGTTTAATCCAATTCAAAGCGAGCAATCAAAATAGGTAGATGATAGTGACTCAAATGATAAACATAAAGGAAAGACTATGACTTATGCAATGATTTTCACTTTTGTTACTTTTCCTCGAATAAAGATTTTATTAACTTAATTTTAAATAAAAATTCAATTTTTTTAAAATATTAATAGCTTCCTTTTTTATAGTGGTAGGTTTCAAAAATATAAAAAATTTAAAAGAAGTTTCATTTATTTATTGCTTACAATTTTTATTTTAAATGCTCATAATAGCTTTTTGAAAATATTTTACCATAATTTCTATAATACCTACTAAAACAAAATTTTCAATATGTGTATAACAAAACTTCTGAAAATGTGTATATATATATATATATATTTTCATGAAAGGTGGAGGGAAAAACAAAATGTTGATGATGAGAGCCTTTGAAATGCAGAAAACAGAACATGTTTATAATAGATAGTTGGTGAAATAAATCATTAGTTTCCACTGTGTCATTTTTTTCCCTCCAACAAAAAAACGAAAGAGTTTGTAAAATATCTCGAGTAAAATAACTATATAAACTTTTATTGATATTTATTAAAATTATATATGATTTTCCCAATTTTAAAATATACTGAATTATTATTTAATTAAAAAAATTATCTTATACTTAGTCTAATATTGAATTTTTGACTAAAATATCATTTATTAATATAAATGGAGGCTATTTTGATGAAAAAAATTTAAAATAGAAAAAATTGCATA